>CM074718.1:328013435-328440935 GCA_037306005.1 Rhinophrynus dorsalis | reverse complement strand
TGTGTCTCTCCCATCCATTCAGTTTGTGTGTTTCTCTCCCCCATCCACTCAGTGTGTGTGTGTCTCTCCCATCCACTCAGTGTGTGTGTGTCTCTCCTCCATCCACTCAGTGTGTGTGTGTGTGTCTCTCCCATACACTCAGTGTGTGTGTGTCTCCCATCCACTCAGTGTGTGTGTGTGTGTGTGTGTCTGTCTCTCTCTCTCCCATCCACTCAGTGTGTGTCTCTCTCTCCCATCCACTCAGTGTGTGTGTGTGTGTGCGTGTGTCTCTCCCATCCACTCAGTGTGTGTGTGTGTGTGTCTCTCTCTCCCATCCACTCAGTGTGTGTGTGTCTCTCCCATCCACTCAGCGTGTGTGTGTCTGTCTCTCTCTCCCATCCACTCAGTGTGTGTGTGTATGTCTCTCCCATCCACTCAGTGTGTGTGTGTGTGTGTGTCCTCTTCCATCCACCCAGTGTGTGTGTGTGTGTGTGTGTCTCCCATCCACTCAGTGTGTGAGTATCTCTCTCCCATCCACTCAGTGTTTGTGTGTGTGTGTGTGTGTGTGTCTCCCATCCACTCAGTGTGTGTGTGTCTCTCTCTCCCATCCACTCACTGTGTGTGTGTACGTGTGTGTGTCTCCCATCCACTCAGTGTGTGTGTGTCTCCCATCCACTCAGTGTGTGTGTATGTGTCTGTCTCTCTCTCTCCCATCCACTCAGTGTGTGTGTGTGTGCATGTGTCTTTCCCATCCACTCAGTGTGTGTGTGTGTGTGTGTGTGTGTGTGTGTGTGTGTGTGTGTGTGTCTCTCTCCCATACACTCAGTGTGTGTGTGTCTCTCCCATCCACTCAGTGTGTGTGTGTGTGTGTGTGTGTGTCTCTCTCTCTCCCATCCACTCAGTGTGTGTGTGTGTCTCTCTTTCCCATCCACTCAGTGTGTGTGTGTGTCTCTCTCTCCCATCCACTCAGTGTGTGTGTGTGCATGTGTGTGTCTCCCATCCACTCAGTGTGTGTGTGCGTGTGTGTGTATGTGTGTTTCTCTCTCCCATCCACTCAGTGTGTGTGTGTATCTCTCTCCCATCCACTCAGTGTGTGTGTGTGTGTCTCTCTCCCATCCACTCAGTGTGTGTGTGGGTCTCTCTGCCATCCACTCAGTGTGTGTGTGTCTCCCATTCATTCAGTGTGTGTGTGTGTCTCTCTCTCCCATCCACTCAGTGTGTGTGTGTGTTTCTCCCATCCACTCAGTGTGTGTGTCTCTCTCCCACCCACTCAGTGTGTGTGTGTGTGTGTGTGTGTCTCTCTCTCCCATCCACTCAGTGTGTGTGTGTGTGTGTGTGTGTCTCTCCCATCCACTCAGTGTGTGTGTGTCTCTCTCTCCCATCCACTCAGTGTGTGTGTGTGTGTGTGTGTGTGTGTGTTTGTCTCTCCCATCCACTCAGTGTGTGTGTGTCTCTCTCTCATCCACTCAGTGTGTGTGTGTCTCTCACCCATCCACTCACTGTGTGTGTGTGTGTGTGTGTGTGTCTCTCTCTCTCATCCACTCAGTGTGTGTGTGTGTGTGTCTCTCTCACCCACTCAGTGTGTGTCTCTCTCCCATCCACTCAGTGTGTGTGTCTCTATCCCATTCATTCAGTGTGTGTGTGTCTCTCTCTCCCATCCACTCAGTGTGTGTGTGTGTGTGTGTGTGTGTGTGTGTGTCTCTCCCATCCACTCAGTGTGTGTGTCTCTCTCCCACCCACTCAGTGTGTGTGTGTGTGTGTGTGTGTGTGTGTGTGTCTCTCTCCCATCCACTCAGTGTGTGTGTGTGTGTGTGTGTGTGTCTCCCATCCACTCAGTGTGTGTGTGTGTCTCTCTCCCATCCACTCAGTGTGTGTGTGTGTGTGTGTGTGTGTGTGTGTGTGTGTATCTTCCTCATTTACTCAGTGTGTGTGTGTGTGTGTGTGTGTCTCTCCCATCCACTCAGTGTGTGTGTTTGTTTGTGTGTCTCTCTCCCATACACTCAGTGTGTATGTGTCTCTCTCCCATCCACTCAGTGTGTGTGTGTGTGTGTGTGTGTCCCATCCACTCAGTGTGTGTGTGTGTGTGTCTCTCTCTCCCATCCACTCAGTGTGTGTGTGTGTGTGTGTGTGTGTGTCTCCCCCATCCACTCTGTGTGTGTGTCTCTCCCATCCACTCTGTGTGTGTGTGTGTGTCTCTCCCATCCGCTCAGTGTGTGTGTGTGTCTCTCCCATCCATTCAGTTTGTGTGTTTCTCTCCCCCATCCACTCAGTGTGTGTGTGTCTCTCCCATCCACTCAGTGTGTGTGTGTCTCTCCTCCATCCACTCAGTGTGTGTGTGTGTGTCCCATCCACTCAGTGTGTGTGTGTGTGTCTCTCCCATACACTCAGTGTGTGTGTGTCTCCCATCCACTCAGTGTGTGTGTGTGTGTGTGTGTCTGTCTCTCTCTCTCCCATCCACTCAGTGTGTGTCTCTCTCTCCCATCCACTCAGTGTGTGTGTGTGTGTGCGTGTGTCTCTCCCATCCACTCAGTGTGTGTGTGTGTGTGTGTGTGTGTGTCTCTCTCTCCCATCCACTCAGTGTGTGTGTGTCTCTCCCATCCACTCAGCGTGTGTGTGTGTCTGTGTCTCTCTCTCCCATCCACTCAGTGTGTGTGTGTATGTCTCTCCCATCCACTCAGTGTGTGTGTGTGTGTGTGTGTGTCCTCTTCCATCCACCCAGTGTGTGTGTGTGTGTGTGTGTCTCCCATCCACTCAGTGTGTGAGTGTGTGTCTCCCATCCACTCAGTGTGTGAGTGTCTCTCTCCCATCCACTCAGTGTGTGTGTGTGTGTGTGTGTGTGTGTGTCTCCCATCCACTCACTGTGTGTGTGTCTCTCTCTCCCATCCACTCACTGTGTGTGTGTACGTGTGTGTGTCTCCCATCCACTCAGTGTGTGTGTCTCCCATCCACTCAGTGTGTGTGTATGTGTCTGTCTCTCTCTCTCCCATCCACTCAGTGTGTGTGTGTGTGTGTGCATGTGTCTTTCCCATCCACTCAGTGTGTGTGTGTGTGTGTGTGTGTGTGTGTCCTCTTCCATCCACCCAGTGTGTGTGTGTGTGTGTGTGTGTCTCCCATCCACTCAGTGTGTGAGTGTGTGTCTCCCATCCACTCAGTGTGTGAGTGTCTCTCTCCCATCCACTCAGTGTGTGTGTGTGTGTGTGTGTGTGTCTCCCATCCACTCAGTGTGTGTGTGTCTCTCTCTCCCATCCACTCACTGTGTGTGTGTACGTGTGTGTGTCTCCCATCCACTCAGTGTGTGTGTGTCTCCCATCCACTCAGTGTGTGTGTATGTGTCTGTCTCTCTCTCTCCCATCCACTCAGTGTGTGTGTGTGTGTGCATGTGTCTTTCCCATCCACTCAGTGTGTGTGTGTGTGTGTGTGTGTCTCTCTCTCTCCCATACACTCAGTGTGTGTGTGTCTCTCCCATCCACTCAGTGTGTGTGTGTGTGTGTGTGTGTGTGTGTCTCTCTCTCCCATCCACTCAGTGTGTGTGTGTGTCTCTCTTTCCCATCCACTCAGTGTGTGTGTGTGTCTCTCTCTCCCATCCACTCAGTGTGTGTGTGTGCATGTGTGTGTCTCCCATCCACTCAGTGTGTGTGTGCATGTGTGTGTATGTGTGTTTCTCTCTCCCATCCACTCAGTGTGTGTGTGTATCTCTCTCCCATCCACTCAGTGTGTGTGTGTGTGTCTCTCTCCCATCCACTCAGTGTGTGTGTGGGTCTCTCTGCCATCCACTCAGTGTGTGTGTGTGTGTGTGTCTCCCATTCATTCAGTGTGTGTGTGTCTCTCTCTCCCATCCACTCAGTGTGTGTGTGTGTCTCTCCCATCCACTCAGTGTGTGTGTCTCTCTCCCACCCACTCAGTGTGTGTGTGTGTGTGTGTGTGTGTGTGTGTGTCTCTCTCCCATCCACTCAGTGTGTGTGTGTGTGTGTGTGTGTGTCTCTCCCATCCACTCAGTGTGTGTGTGTCTCTCTCTCCCATCCACTCAGTGTGTGTGTGTGTGTGTGTGTGTGTGTGTCTCTCCCATCCACTCAGTGTGTGTGTGTCTCTCTCTCATCCACTCAGTGTGTGTGTGTCTCTCACCCATCCACTCACTGTGTGTGTGTGTGTGTGTGTGTGTGTCTCTCTCTCATCCACTCAGTGTGTGTGTGTGTGTATGTGTCTCTCTCACCCACTCAGTGTGTGTCTCTCTCCCATCCACTCAGTGTGTGTGTCTCTATCCCATTCATTCAGTGTGTGTGTGTCTCTCTCTCCCATCCACTCAGTGTGTGTGTGTGTGTGTGTGTGTGTGTCTCTCCCATCCACTCAGTGTGTGTGTCTCTCTCCCACCCACTCAGTGTGTGTGTGTGTGTGTGTGTGTGTCTCTCCCATCCACTCAGTGTGTGTGTGTGTGTGTGTGTCTCCCATCCACTCAGTGTGTGTGTGTGTCTCTCTCCCATCCACTCAGTGTGTGTGTGTGTGTGTGTGTGTGTATGTCTCCCATCCACTCAGTGTGTGTGTGTGTGTGTGTGTGTGTATCTCCCTCATTTACTCAGTGTGTGTGTGTGTGTGTGTCTCTCCCATCCACTCAGTGTGTGTGTTTGTTTGTGTGTCTCTCTCCCATACACTCAGTGTGTATGTGTCTCTCTCCCATCCACTCAGTGTGTGTGTGTGTGTGTGTGTGTCCCATCCACTCAGTGTGTGTGTGTGTGTGTCTCTCTCCCATCCACTCAGTGTGTGTGTGTGTGTCTCTCTCTCCCATCCACTCAGTGTGTGTGTGTGTGTGTGTGTGTGTGTCTCCCCCATCCACTCTGTGTGTGTGTCTCTCCCATCCACTCTGTGTGTGTGTGTGTGTCTCTCCCATCCGCTCAGTGTGTGTGTGTGTGTCTCTCCCATCCATTCAGTTTGTGTGTTTCTCTCCCCCATCCACTCAGTGTGTGTGTGTCTCTCCCATCCACTCAGTGTGTGTGTGTCTCTCCTCCATCCACTCAGTGTGTGTGTGTGTGTCCCATCCACTCAGTGTGTGTGTGTGTGTCTCTCCCATACACTCAGTGTGTGTGTGTCTCCCATCCACTCAGTGTGTGTGTGTGTGTGTGTGTCTGTCTCTCTCTCTCCCATCCACTCAGTGTGTGTCTCTCTCTCCCATCCACTCAGTGTGTGTGTGTGTGTGCGTGTGTCTCTCCCATCCACTCAGTGTGTGTGTGTGTGTGTGTCTCTCTCTCCCATCCACTCAGTGTGTGTGTGTCTCTCCCATCCACTCAGCGTGTGTGTGTGTCTGTGTCTCTCTCTCCCATCCACTCAGTGTGTGTGTGTATGTCTCTCCCATCCACTCAGTGTGTGTGTGTGTGTGTGTGTGTGTGTGTGTGTGTCCTCTTCCATCCACCCAGTGTGTGTGTGTGTGTGTGTGTCTCCCATCCACTCAGTGTGTGAGTGTGTGTCTCCCATCCACTCAGTGTGTGAGTGTCTCTCTCCCATCCACTCAGTGTGTGTGTGTGTGTGTGTGTGTGTGTGTGTGTGTCTCCCATCCACTCACTGTGTGTGTGTGTCTCTCTCTCCCATCCACTCACTGTGTGTGTGTACGTGTGTGTGTCTCCCATCCACTCAGTGTGTGTGTCTCCCATCCACTCAGTGTGTGTGTCTCTCTCCCACCCACTCAGTGTGTGTGTGTGTGTGTGTGTGTGTGTCTCTCTCTCCCATCCACTCAGTGTGTGTGTGTGTGTGTGTGTGTGTCTCTCTCCCATCCACTCAGTGTGTGTGTGTGTGTGTGTGTGTGTGTGTGTGTGTGTGTCTCCCATCCACTCAGTGTGTGTGTGTGTGTGTGTGTGTATCTCCCTCATTTACTCAGTGTGTGTGTGTGTGTGTGTGTGTCTCTCCCATCCACTCAGTGTGTGTGTGTGTGTGTGTGTGTCTCTCTCCCATACACTCAGTGTGTATGTGTCTCTCTCCCATCCACTCAGTGTGTGTGTGTGTGTGTGTGTGTGTGTGTCCCATCCACTCAGTGTGTGTGTGTGTGTGTCTCTCTCTCTCCCATCCACTCAGTGTGTGTGTGTGTGTGTCTCTCTCTCCCATCCACTCAGTGTGTGTGTGTGTGTGTGTGTGTCTCCCATCCACTCAGTGTGTGTGTGTGTGTGTGTATCTCCCTCATTTACTCAGTGTGTGTGTGTGTGTGTGTGTCTCTCCCATCCACTCAGTGTGTGCGTGTGTGTGTGTGTCTCTCTCCCATACACTCAGTGTGTATGTGTCTCTCTCCCATCCACTCAGTGTGTGTGTGTGTGTGTGTGTCCCATCCACTCAGTGTGTGTGTGTGTGTGTCTCTCTCTCTCCCATCCACTCAGTGTGTGTGTGTGTGTCTCTCTCTCTCCCATCCACTCAGTGTGTGTGTGTGTGTGTGTGTGTCTCCCCCATCCACTCTGTGTGTGTGTCTCTCCCATCCACTCTGTGTGTGTGTGTGTGTCTCTCCCATCCGCTCAGTGTGTGTGTGTGTCTCTCCCATCCATTCAGTTTGTGTGTTTCTCTCCCCCATCCACTCAGTGTGTGTGTGTCTCTCCCATCCACTCAGTGTGTGTG
Source organism: Rhinophrynus dorsalis (assembly GCA_037306005.1). Taxonomy (NCBI): domain Eukaryota; kingdom Metazoa; phylum Chordata; class Amphibia; order Anura; family Rhinophrynidae; genus Rhinophrynus; species Rhinophrynus dorsalis. Next base: position 328,434,371 of record CM074718.1, on the reverse strand, counting down.
TGTCTCTCCTCCATCCACTCAGTGTGTGTGTGTGTGTGTCTCTCCCATACACTCAGTGTGTGTGTGTCTCCCATCCACTCAGTGTGTGTGTGTGTGTGTGTGTCTGTCTCTCTCTCTCCCATCCACTCAGTGTGTGTCTCTCTCTCCCATCCACTCAGTGTGTGTGTGTGTGTGCGTGTGTCTCTCCCATCCACTCAGTGTGTGTGTGTGTGTGTCTCTCTCTCCCATCCACTCAGTGTGTGTGTGTCTCTCCCATCCACTCAGCGTGTGTGTGTCTGTCTCTCTCTCCCATCCACTCAGTGTGTGTGTGTATGTCTCTCCCATCCACTCAGTGTGTGTGTGTGTGTGTGTCCTCTTCCATCCACCCAGTGTGTGTGTGTGTGTGTGTGTCTCCCATCCACTCAGTGTGTGAGTATCTCTCTCCCATCCACTCAGTGTGTGTGTGTGTGTGTGTGTGTGTGTCTCCCATCCACTCAGTGTGTGTGTGTCTCTCTCTCCCATCCACTCACTGTGTGTGTGTACGTGTGTGTGTCTCCCATCCACTCAGTGTGTGTGTGTCTCCCATCCACTCAGTGTGTGTGTATGTGTCTGTCTCTCTCTCTCCCATCCACTCAGTGTGTGTGTGTGTGCATGTGTCTTTCCCATCCACTCAGTGTGTGTGTGTGTGTGTGTGTGTGTGTGTGTGTGTGTGTGTGTGTGTGTCTCTCTCCCATACACTCAGTGTGTGTGTGTCTCTCCCATCCACTCAGTGTGTGTGTGTGTGTGTGTGTGTGTCTCTCTCTCTCTCCCATCCACTCAGTGTGTGTGTGTGTGTCTCTCTTTCCCATCCACTCAGTGTGTGTGTGTGTCTCTCTCTCCCATCCACTCAGTGTGTGTGTGTGCATGTGTGTGTCTCCCATCCACTCAGTGTGTGTGTGCGTGTGTGTGTATGTGTGTTTCTCTCTCCCATCCACTCAGTGTGTGTGTGTATCTCTCTCCCATCCACTCAGTGTGTGTGTGTGTGTCTCTCTCCCATCCACTCAGTGTGTGTGTGGGTCTCTCTGCCATCCACTCAGTGTGTGTGTGTCTCCCATTCATTCAGTGTGTGTGTGTGTCTCTCTCTCCCATCCACTCAGTGTGTGTGTGTGTTTCTCCCATCCACTCAGTGTGTGTGTCTCTCTCCCACCCACTCAGTGTGTGTGTGTGTGTGTGTGTGTGTGTGTGTCTCTCTCCCATCCACTCAGTGTGTGTGTGTGTGTGTGTGTGTCTCTCCCATCCACTCAGTGTGTGTGTGTCTCTCTCTCCCATCCACTCAGTGTGTGTGTGTGTGTGTGTGTGTGTTTGTCTCTCCCATCCACTCAGTGTGTGTGTGTCTCTCTCTCATCCACTCAGTGTGTGTGTGTCTCTCACCCATCCACTCACTGTGTGTGTGTGTGTGTGTGTGTGTCTCTCTCTCTCATCCACTCAGTGTGTGTGTGTGTGTGTCTCTCTCACCCACTCAGTGTGTGTCTCTCTCCCATCCACTCAGTGTGTGTGTCTCTATCCCATTCATTCAGTGTGTGTGTGTCTCTCTCTCCCATCCACTCAGTGTGTGTGTGTGTGTGTGTGTGTGTGTGTGTGTGTGTCTCTCCCATCCACTCAGTGTGTGTGTCTCTCTCCCACCCACTCAGTGTGTGTGTGTGTGTGTGTGTGTGTGTGTGTGTCTCTCTCCCATCCACTCAGTGTGTGTGTGTGTGTGTGTGTGTGTCTCCCATCCACTCAGTGTGTGTGTGTGTCTCTCTCCCATCCACTCAGTGTGTGTGTGTGTGTGTGTGTGTGTGTGTGTGTGTGTGTGTGTGTATCTTCCTCATTTACTCAGTGTGTGTGTGTGTGTGTGTGTCTCTCCCATCCACTCAGTGTGTGTGTTTGTTTGTGTGTCTCTCTCCCATACACTCAGTGTGTATGTGTCTCTCTCCCATCCACTCAGTGTGTGTGTGTGTGTGTGTGTGTGTGTCCCATCCACTCAGTGTGTGTGTGTGTGTGTCTCTCTCTCCCATCCACTCAGTGTGTGTGTGTGTGTGTGTGTGTGTCTCCCCCATCCACTCTGTGTGTGTGTCTCTCCCATCCACTCTGTGTGTGTGTGTGTGTCTCTCCCATCCGCTCAGTGTGTGTGTGTGTCTCTCCCATCCATTCAGTTTGTGTGTTTCTCTCCCCCATCCACTCAGTGTGTGTGTGTCTCTCCCATCCACTCTGTGTGTGTGTGTCTCTCCTCCATCCACTCAGTGTGTGTGTGTGTGTCCCATCCACTCAGTGTGTGTGTGTGTGTCTCTCCCATACACTCAGTGTGTGTGTGTCTCCCATCCACTCAGTGTGTGTGTGTGTGTGTGTGTCTGTCTCTCTCTCTCCCATCCACTCAGTGTGTGTCTCTCTCTCCCATCCACTCAGTGTGTGTGTGTGTGTGCGTGTGTCTCTCCCATCCACTCAGTGTGTGTGTGTGTGTGTGTGTGTGTGTCTCTCTCTCCCATCCACTCAGTGTGTGTGTGTCTCTCCCATCCACTCAGCGTGTGTGTGTGTCTGTGTCTCTCTCTCCCATCCACTCAGTGTGTGTGTGTATGTCTCTCCCATCCACTCAGTGTGTGTGTGTGTGTGTGTGTGTCCTCTTCCATCCACCCAGTGTGTGTGTGTGTGTGTGTGTGTCTCCCATCCACTCAGTGTGTGAGTGTGTGTCTCCCATCCACTCAGTGTGTGAGTGTCTCTCTCCCATCCACTCAGTGTGTGTGTGTGTGTGTGTGTGTGTCTCCCATCCACTCACTGTGTGTGTGTCTCTCTCTCCCATCCACTCACTGTGTGTGTGTACGTGTGTGTGTCTCCCATCCACTCAGTGTGTGTGTCTCCCATCCACTCAGTGTGTGTGTATGTGTCTGTCTCTCTCTCTCCCATCCACTCAGTGTGTGTGTGTGTGTGTGCATGTGTCTTTCCCATCCACTCAGTGTGTGTGTGTGTGTGTGTGTGTGTGTCCTCTTCCATCCACCCAGTGTGTGTGTGTGTGTGTGTGTGTCTCCCATCCACTCAGTGTGTGAGTGTGTGTCTCCCATCCACTCAGTGTGTGAGTGTCTCTCTCCCATCCACTCAGTGTGTGTGTGTGTGTGTGTGTGTGTCTCCCATCCACTCAGTGTGTGTGTGTCTCTCTCTCCCATCCACTCACTGTGTGTGTGTACGTGTGTGTGTCTCCCATCCACTCAGTGTGTGTGTGTCTCCCATCCACTCAGTGTGTGTGTATGTGTCTGTCTCTCTCTCTCCCATCCACTCAGTGTGTGTGTGTGTGTGCATGTGTCTTTCCCATCCACTCAGTGTGTGTGTGTGTGTGTGTGTGTCTCTCTCTCTCCCATACACTCAGTGTGTGTGTGTCTCTCCCATCCACTCAGTGTGTGTGTGTGTGTGTGTGTGTGTGTGTGTCTCTCTCTCCCATCCACTCAGTGTGTGTGTGTGTCTCTCTCTCCCATCCACTCAGTGTGTGTGTGTGCATGTGTGTGTCTCCCATCCACTCAGTGTGTGTGTGCATGTGTGTGTATGTGTGTTTCTCTCTCCCATCCACTCAGTGTGTGTGTGTATCTCTCTCCCATCCACTCAGTGTGTGTGTGTGTGTCTCTCTCCCATCCACTCAGTGTGTGTGTGGGTCTCTCTGCCATCCACTCAGTGTGTGTGTGTGTGTGTGTCTCCCATTCATTCAGTGTGTGTGTGTCTCTCTCTCCCATCCACTCAGTGTGTGTGTGTGTCTCTCCCATCCACTCAGTGTGTGTGTCTCTCTCCCACCCACTCAGTGTGTGTGTGTGTGTGTGTGTGTGTGTGTGTCTCTCTCCCATCCACTCAGTGTGTGTGTGTGTGTGTGTGTGTGTCTCTCCCATCCACTCAGTGTGTGTGTGTCTCTCTCTCCCATCCACTCAGTGTGTGTGTGTGTGTGTGTGTGTGTCTCTCCCATCCACTCAGTGTGTGTGTGTCTCTCTCTCATCCACTCAGTGTGTGTGTGTCTCTCACCCATCCACTCACTGTGTGTGTGTGTGTGTGTGTGTGTCTCTCTCTCTCATCCACTCAGTGTGTGTGTGTGTGTGTGTGTGTCTCTCTCACCCACTCAGTGTGTGTCTCTCTCCCATCCACTCAGTGTGTGTGTCTCTATCCCATTCATTCAGTGTGTGTGTGTCTCTCTCTCCCATCCACTCAGTGTGTGTGTGTGTGTGTGTGTGTGTGTCTCTCCCATCCACTCAGTGTGTGTGTCTCTCTCCCACCCACTCAGTGTGTGTGTGTGTGTGTGTGTGTGTGTGTCTCTCCCATCCACTCAGTGTGTGTGTGTGTGTGTGTGTCTCCCATCCACTCAGTGTGTGTGTGTGTCTCTCTCCCATCCACTCAGTGTGTGTGTGTGTGTGTGTGTGTATGTCTCCCATCCACTCAGTGTGTGTGTGTGTGTGTGTGTGTGTATCTCCCTCATTTACTCAGTGTATGTGTGTGTGTGTGTGTCTCCCATCCACTCAGTGTGTGTGTTTGTTTGTGTGTCTCTCTCCCATACACTCAGTGTGTATGTGTCTCTCTCCCATCCACTCAGTGTGTGTGTGTGTGTGTGTGTGTCCCATCCACTCAGTGTGTGTGTGTGTGTGTCTCTCTCCCATCCACTCAGTGTGTGTGTGTGTGTCTCTCTCTCCCATCCACTCAGTGTGTGTGTGTGTGTGTGTGTGTGTGTCTCCCCCATCCACTCTGTGTGTGTGTCTCTCCCATCCACTCTGTGTGTGTGTGTGTGTCTCTCCCATCCGCTCAGTGTGTGTGTGTGTGTCTCTCCCATCCATTCAGTTTGTGTGTTTCTCTCCCCCATCCACTCAGTGTGTGTGTGTCTCTCCCATCCACTCAGTGTGTGTGTGTCTCTCCTCCATCCACTCAGTGTGTGTGTGTGTGTCCCATCCACTCAGTGTGTGTGTGTGTGTCTCTCCCATACACTCAGTGTGTGTGTGTCTCCCATCCACTCAGTGTGTGTGTGTGTGTGTGTGTCTGTCTCTCTCTCTCCCATCCACTCAGTGTGTGTCTCTCTCTCCCATCCACTCAGTGTGTGTGTGTGTGTGCGTGTGTCTCTCCCATCCACTCAGTGTGTGTGTGTGTGTGTGTCTCTCTCTCCCATCCACTCAGTGTGTGTGTGTCTCTCCCATCCACTCAGCGTGTGTGTGTGTCTGTGTCTCTCTCTCCCATCCACTCAGTGTGTGTGTGTATGTCTCTCCCATCCACTCAGTGTGTGTGTGTGTGTGTGTGTGTGTGTGTGTGTGTCCTCTTCCATCCACCCAGTGTGTGTGTGTGTGTGTGTCTCCCATCCACTCAGTGTGTGAGTGTGTGTCTCCCATCCACTCAGTGTGTGAGTGTCTCTCTCCCATCCACTCAGTGTGTGTGTGTGTGTGTGTGTGTGTGTGTGTGTGTCTCCCATCCACTCACTGTGTGTGTGTGTCTCTCTCTCCCATCCACTCACTGTGTGTGTGTACGTGTGTGTGTCTCCCATCCACTCAGTGTGTGTGTCTCCCATCCACTCAGTGTGTGTGTATGTGTCTGTCTCTCTCTCTCCCATCCACTCAGTGTGTGTGTGTGTGTGTGCATGTGTCTTTCCCATCCACTCAGTGTGTGTGTGTGTGTGTGTGTGTCTCTCTCTCCCATACACTCAGTGTGTGTGTGTGTGTGTGTCTCTCCCATCCACTCAGTGTGTGTGTGTGTCTCTCTTTCCCATCCACTCAGTGTGTGTGTGTGTCTCTCTCTCCCATCCACTCAGTGTGTGTGTGCATGTGTGTGTCTCCCATCCACTCAGTGTGTGTGTGCGTGTGTGTGTGTGTTTCTCTCTCCCATCCACTCAGTGTGTGTGTGTATCTCTCTCCCATCCACTCAGTGTGTGTGTGTGTGTGTCTCTCTCCCATCCACTCAGTGTGTGTGTGGGTCTCTCTGCCATCCACTCAGTGTGTGTGTGTGTCTCTCTCCCATCCACTCAGTGTGTGTGTGTGTGTCTCTCATCCACTCAGTGTGTGTGTGTGTCTCTCTCTCATCTGCTCAGTGTGTGTGTCTCTTTCCCATCCACTCAGTGTGTGCGTGTCTCCCATCCACTCAGTGTGTATGTGTGTGTGCGTGTGTCTCTCCCATCCACTCAGTGTGTGTGTGTGTCTCTCTCTCCCATCCACTCAGTGTGTGTGTGTCTCTCCCATCCACTCAGCGTGTGTGTGTCTGTGTGTGTGTCTCTCTCTCCCAGCCACTCAGTGTGTGTGTGTATGTCTCTCCCATCCACTCCGTGTGTGTGTGTGTGTGTGTGTGTGTGTGTGTCCTCTTCCATCCACCCAGTGTGTGTGTGTGTGTGTGTGTCTCCCATCCACTCAGTGTGAGTGTGTGTCTCCCATCCACTCAGTGTGTGAGTGTCTCTCTCCCATCCACTCAGTGTGTGTGTGTGTGTGTGTGTGTCTCCCATCCACTCAGTGTGTGTGTGTGTCTCTCTCTCCCATCCACTCACTGTGTGTGTGTACGTGTGTGTGTCTCCCATCCACTCAGTGTGTGTGTGTCTCCCATCCACTCAGTGTGTGTGTATGTGTCTGTCTCTCTCTCTCCCATCCACTCAGTGTGTGTGTTTGTGTGCATGTGTCTTTCCCATCCACTCAGTGTGTGTGTGTGTGTGTGTGTGTGTGTGTGTCTCTCTCTCCCATACACTCAGTGTGTGTGTGTCTCTCCCATCCACTCAGTGTGTGTGTGTGTGTGTGTGTGTGTGTGTGTGTGTGTGTGTCTCTCTCCATCCACTCAGTGTGTGTGTGTGTCTCTCTTTCCATCCACTCAGTGTGTGTGTGCATGTGTGTGTCTCCCATCCACTCAGTGTGTGTGTGTGTGTGTGTGTGTGTGTGTGTGTGTGTTTCTCTCTCCCATCCACTCAGTGTGTGTGTGTATCTATCTCCCATCCACTCAGTGTGTGTGTGTGTGTCTCTCTCCTATCCACTCAGTGTGTGTGTGGGTCTCTCTGCCATCCACTCAGTGTGTGTGTGTGTCTCTCTCCCATCCACTCAGTGTGTGTGTGTGTCTCTCATCCACTCAGTGTGTGTGTGTGTCTCTCTCTCATCCGCTCAGTGTGTGTGTCTCTCTCCCATCCACTCAGTGTGTGCGTGTCTCCCATCCACTCAGTGTGTATGTGTGTGTCTGTCTCTCTCCCATCCACTCAGTGTGTGTGTGTGTGTCTCTCTCTCCCCCATCCACTCAGTGTGTGTGTGTCTCTCTCTCCCATCCACTCAGTGTGTGTGTGTGCGTGTGTGTGTCTCCCATCCACTCAGTGTGTGTGTGTGGGGGTCTCTCTTCCATCCACTCAGTGTGTATGTGTGGGTCTCTCTCCCATCCACTCAGTGTGAGTGTGTGTGTGTGTGTGTGTGTGTGTGGGTCTCTCTGCCATCCACTCAGTGTGTGTGTGTGTGTGTCTCTCTCCCATCCACTCGGTGTGAGTGTGTGTGTGTGTGTGTGTCTCTCCCATCCACTCAGTGTGTGTGTGTCTCTCTCCCATCCACTCAGTGTGTGTCTCTCTCCCATCCAATCAGTGTGTGTGTCTCTCTCCCATCCACTCAGTGTGTTTGTCTCTCTCCCATTCACTCAGTGTATTCACTCAGTGGATGGGAGCGACACACACACACACTCAGTGGATGGGAGAGAGACACACACACAGAGTGGATGGGAGAGAGACACACACACACTGAGTGAATGGGAGAGAGACACAAACACTGAGTGCATGGAGAGTGACACACATACTGAGTGGATGGGAGAGAGAGACACACACACACACACACTGATTGGATGGGATAGAGACACACACACACACACACACACACAGACTGAGTGGATGGAGAAAGACAGACACACACACACACATACACACACACTGAGTGGATGGGAGAGAGACACACACACACTGAGTAGATGGAGAGAGACAGACACTGAGTGGATGGGAGAGAGACACACACACTGAGTGGATGGGAGAGAGAGACACACACACACACACACACTTAGTGGATGGGAGAGACACACACAGACACACACACACACTGAGTGGATGGGAGAGAGACACACACACATACACACACACTGAGTGAATGGGAGAGAGAGAGAGACACACACACACACACACTGAGTGGATCGGAGTGAGACACACACACACACACACACTGAGTGGATGGGAGAGAGACACACACACACTGAGTAGATGGGAGAGAGACACAGACACTGAGTGAATGGGAGAGAGACACACACATTGAGTGGATGGGAGAGGGGCAGACACTGAGTGGATGGGAGAGGGGCAGACACTGAGTGGATGGGAGAGAGACACACACACTGAGTGGATGGGAGAGAGACACACACACACACACTGAGTGGATGGAGAGAGACACACACACACTGAGTGGATGGGAAACACACACACACACACACACACACTGAGTGGATGGGGGAGAGACACACACACACACACGCACACACACACAATTAGTGGATGGGAGAGAGACACACACACACAATGAGTGGATGGGAGAGAGACACACACACACACACACACTGAGTGGATGGGAGAGAGACACACTCACTGAGTGGATGGGAGCGAGACACAGACACTAAGTGGATGGGATAGAGACACACACACACTGAGCGGATGGGATAGAGACACACACACACACTGAGTGGATGGGAGAGAGACACACACACACACACACACACTTAGCGGATGGGAGAGGCACACACTGAGTGGATGGGAGAGAGACACACATACACACACTGAGTGGATGGGACAGAGACACACATACACACACACACTGAGTGGATGGGAGACACACACACACACACACACACACACTGAGTGGATGGGAGACACACACACACACACACACACACACTGAGTGGATGGGAGAGAGACACACACACACACTGAGTAGATGGGAGAGAGATACAGACACTGAGTGGATGGGAGAGGGACACACACACTGAGTGGATGGGAGAGAGACACACACACACACAGAGTGGATGGGAGAGAGAGAGAGACACACACACACACACACACACACACACACTGAGTGGATGGGAGAGAGACACACACACACTGAATGAATGGGAGAGAGACACAAACACTGAGTGAATGGGAGAGAGACACACATACTGAGTAGATGGGAGAGAGACACACACACACACACACACTGAGTGGATGGGCTAGACACACACACACTGAGTGGATGGGAGAAAGACACACACACACACACACACACTGAGTGGATGGGAGAGACACACAGAGACACACACACACTGAGTGGATGGGAGAGAGAGACACACGCACACTGAGTGGATGGGAGAGACACACACACACACACACTGAGTGGATGGGAGTGAGACACACACACACACACTGAGTGGATGGGAGAGAGACACATACACTGAGTAGATGGGAGAGAGACACAGACACTGAGTGGATGGGAGAGGGACAGACACTGAGTGGATGGGAGAGAGACACACACACTGAGTGGATGGGAGAGAGAGACACACACACACACACTGAGTGGATGGAAGAGACACACACAGACACACACACACTGAGTGGATGGGAGAGAGACACACACACACATACACACACACTGAGTGGATGGGAGAGACACACACACACACACTGAGTGGATGGGAGAGAGAGACACACACACTGAGTGGATAGGAGAGAGACACAGACACTGAGTGGATGGGAGAGAGACACAGACACTGAGTGGATGGGAGAGAGACACACACACACACAAACTGAGTGGATGGGAGAGACACACAGACACACACACGCACTGAGTGGATGGGAGAGAGACACACACACACTGAGTATTTGGATGAGAGACAGAAACTGAGTGGATGGGAGAGAGACACACACACACTGAGTGAATGGGAGAGAGACACACACACTGAGTGGATGGGAGAGAGAGAGACACACACACACTGAGTGGATGGGAGAGAGAGACACACACACACTGAGTGGATGGGAGAGAGACACACACACCAAGTGGATGGTAGAGACACACACACACACACACACACACACACACACACACACACAATGAGTGGATGGGATAGAGACACACACACACACACACACACACACTGAGTGGATGGGAGAGAGAGAGACACACACACTGAGTGGATGGGAGAGACACACACAGACACACACACACACACTGAGCGGATGGGAGAGAGACACACACACACATACACACACTGAGTGGATGGGACAGAGACACACACACACACACACACACACTGAGTGGATTGGAGAGAGAGACACACACACTGAGTGGGTAGGAGTGAGACACACACACACACACACTGAGTGGATGGGAGAGAGACACACACACACTGAGTAGATGGGAGATAGATACAGACACTGAGTGGATGGGAGAGAGACACACACACTGAGTGGATGGGAGAGGGACACACACACTGAGTGGATGGGAGAGAGACACACACACACACACAGAGTGGATGGGAGAGAGAGAGAGACACACACACACACACACACACACACACTGAGTGGATGGGAGAGAGACACACACACACACACACACACTGAGTGGATGGGAGAGAGACACACACACACTGAATGAATGGGAGAGAGACACAAACACTGAGTGGATGGGAGAGAGACACACATACTGAGTGGATGGGAGAGAGACACACACACACACACACACACACTGAGTGGATGGGCTAGACACACACACACTGAGTGGATGGGAGAAAGACACACACACACACACACACTGAGTGGATGGGAGAGACACACAGAGACACACACACACTGAGTGGATGGGAGAGAGAGACACACGCACACTGAGTGGATGGGAGAGACACACACACACACACACACTGAGTGGATGGGAGTGAGACACACGCACACTGAGTGGATGGGAGAGAGACACACACACTGAGTAGATGGGAGAGAGACACAGACACTGAGTGGATGGGAGAGGGACAGACACTGAGTGGATGGGAGAGAGACACACACACTGAGTGGATGGGAGAGAGAGACACACACACACACACACTGAGTGGATGGAAGAGACACACACAGACACACACACACTGAGTGGATGGGAGAGAGACACACACACACATACACACACACTGAGTGGATGGGAGAGAGACACACACACCGAGTGGATGGGAGAGAGACACAAACACACACACACACACACACACACTGAGTGGATACGGAGAGACACACACACACTGAGTGGATGGGAGAGAGAGACACACACAAATACACACACACACACTGAGTGGATGGGAGAGACACACACACACTGAGTGGATGGGAGAGAGACACATACACACACACACACACACACACACACACTGAGTGGATGGGAGTGAGACACACACACACACACACACACACACTGAGTGGATGGGAGTGAGACACACACACTGAGTGGATGGGAGTGAGACACACACACACACACACACACACACACACACACTGAGTGGATGGGAGAGAGACACACACACACACTGAGTAGATGGGAGAGAGACACACACACTGAGTGGATGGGAGAGGGACAGACACTGAGTGGATGGAAGAGAGACACACACACTGAGTGGATGGGAGAGAGAGACACACACACACACACACACACACACACTGAGTGGATGGGAGAGAGACACACACACACTGAGTGGATGAGAGACACACACACTGAGTGGATGGGGGAGAGACACACACACACACACACAATTAGTGGATGGGAGAGAGACAGACACACTGAGTGGATGGGAGAGAGACACAGACACTGAGTGGATGGGAGAGAGACACACACACTGAGTGGATGGGATACAGACACACACACACACACACACAAACACACACTGAGTGGATGGGAGAGAAACACACACACACAATGAGTGGATGGGAGAGACACACACACACACACTGAGTGGATGGGAGTGAGACACACATACACACACACACTGAGTGGATGGTAGAGAGACACAGACACTGAGTGGATGGGAGAGAGACACACACACTGAGTGGATGGGAGAGGGACACACACACACACTGAGTGGATGGGAGAGAGACACACACACACACTGAGTGGATGGGAAACACACACACACACACACACACACTGAGTGGATGGGGGAGACACACACACACACACACACAATGAGTGGATGGGAGAGAGACACACACACACACACACACACTGAGCGGATGGGAGAGAGACACACACACACATACACACACTGAGTGGATGGGACAGAGACACACACACACACACACAGACACACACACTGAGTGGATGGGAGAGAGAGACACACACACTGAGTGGATGGGAGTGAGACACACACACACACTGAGTGGATGGGAGAGAGACACACACACACTGAGTAGATGGGAGAGAGATACAGACACTGAGTGGATGGGAGAGAGACACACACACTGAGTGGATGGGAGAGGGACACACACACTGAGTGGATGGGAGAGAGACACACACACACACAGAGTGGATGGGAGAGAGAGAGAGAGAGACACACACACACACACACTGAGTGGATGGGAGAGAGACACACACTGAATGAATGGGAGAGAGACACACATACTGAGTGGATGGGAGAGAGACACACACACACACACACACTGAGTGGATGGGCTACACACACACACACACGCACACTGAGTGGATGGGAGAAAGACACACACACACACACACACACTGAGTGGATGGGAGAGACACACAGAGACACACACACACTGAGTGGATGGGAGAGAGAGACACACGCACACTGAGTGGATGGGAGAGACACACACACACACACACACACACTGAGTGGATGGGAGTGAGAGACACACAGACACACACTGAGTGGATGGGAGAGAGACACACACACTGAGTAGATGGGAGAGAGACACAGACCCTGAGTGGATGGGAGAGGGACAGACACTGAGTGGATGGGAGAGAGACACACACACTGAGTGGATGGGAGAGAGAGACACACACACACACACTGAGTGGATGGAAGAGACACACACAGACACACACACACTGAGTGGATGGGAGAGAGACACACACACACATACACACACACTGAGTGGATGGGAGAGACACACACACACTGAGTGGATGGGAGAGAGAGACACACACACTGAGTGGATAGGAGAGAGACACAGACACTGAGTGGATGGGAGAGAGACACAGACACTGAGTGGATGGGAGGGACACACACACACACACAAACTGAGTGGATGAGAGAGACACACAGACACACACACACACTGAGTGGATGGGAGAGAGACACACACACACTGAGTATTTGGATGAGAGACAGACACTGAGTGGATGGGAGAGAGACACACACACACTGAGTGGATGGGAGAGAGACACACACACTGAGTGGATGGGAGAGAGAGAGACACACACACACTGAGTGGATGGGAGAGAGAGACACACACACACTGAGTGGATGGGAGAGAGACACACACACCAAGTGGATGGGAGACACACACACACACACACACACACAATGAGTGGATGGGATAGAGACACACACACACACACACACACACTGAGTGGATGGGAGAGATACACACACACTGAGTGGATGAGAGAGACACACACAGACACACACACACACTGAGCGGATGGGAGAGAGACACACACACACATACACACACTGAGTGGATGGGACAGAGACACACACACACACACACACTGAGTGGATGGGAGAGAGAGACACACACACTGAGTGGGTAGGAGTGAGACACACACACACACTGAGTGGATGGGAGAGAGACACACACACACTGAGTAGATGGGAGAGATATACAGACACTGAGTGGATGGGAGAGAGACACACACACTGAGTGGATGGGAGAGGGACACACACACTGAGTGGATGGGAGAGAGACACACACACACACAGAGTGGATGGGAGAGAGAGAGAGAGACACACACACACACACACACTCACTGAGTGGATGGGAGAGAGAAACACACACACACACACACACACACTGAGTGGATGGGAGAGAGACACACACACACTGAATGAATGGGAGTCACAAACACTGAGTGGATGGGAGAGAGACACACATACTGAGTGGATGGGAGAGAGACACACACACACAATGAGTGGATGGGCTAGACACACACACACTGAGTGGATGGGAGAAAGACACACACACACACACACACACACTGAGTGGATGGGAGAGACACACAGAGACACACACACACTGAGTGGATGGGAGAGAGAGACACACGCACACTGAGTGGATGGGAGAGACACACACACACACTGAGTGGATGGGAGTGAGACACACACACACACACACTGAGTGGATGGGAGAGAGACACACACACTGAGTAGATGGGAGAGAGACACAGACACTGAGTGGATGAGAGAGGGACAGACACTGAGTGGATGGGAGAGAGACACACACACTGAGTGGATGGGAGAGAGAGACACACACACACACTGAGTGAATGGAAGAGACACACACAGACACACACACACTGAGTGGATGGGAGAGAGACACACACACACATACAAACACACTGAGTGGATGGGAGAGAGACACACACACCGAGTGGATGGGAGAGAGACACAAACACACACACACACACTGAGTGGATAGGGAGAGACACACACACACTGAGTGGATGGGAGAGAGAGACACACACAAATACACACACACACACTGAGTGGATGGGAGAGACACACACACACTGAGTGGATGGGAGAGAGACACATACACACACACACACTGAGTGGATGGGAGTGAGACACACACACACTGAGTGGATGGGAGTGACACACACACACACACACACTGAGTGGATGGGAGTGAGACACACACACACACACACACACACACACTGAGTGGATGGGAGAGAGACACACACACACTGAGTAGATGAGAGAGAGAGACACAGACACTGAGTGGATGGGAGAGAGACACACACACTGAATGGATGGGAGAGGGACAGACACTGAGTGGATGAAAGAGAGACACACACTGAGTGGATGGGAAAGAGACACACACACACACACACACTGAGTGGATGGGAGAGAGACACACACACACTGAGTGGATGAGAGACACACACACTGAGTGGATGGGGGAGAGACACACACACACACACACACAATTAGTGGATGGGAGAGAGACAGACACACTGAGTGGATGGGAGAGAGACACAGACACTGAGTGGATGGGAGAGAGACACACACACTGAGTGGATGGGATAGAGACACACACACACACACACAAACACACACTGAGTGGATGGGACAGAAACACACACACACACACACTGAGTGGATGGGAGACACACACACACACACACACACACTGAGTGGATGGGAGTGAGACACACATACACACACACACTGAGTAGATGGGAGAGAGACACAGACACTGAGTGGATGGGAGAGAGACACACACACTGAGTGGATGGGAGCGGGACACACACACACACACACTGAGTGGATGGGAGAGAGACACACACACACTGAGTGGATGGGAAACACACACACACACACACACTGAGTGGATGGGGGAGACACACACACACACACAATGAGTGGATGGGAGAGAGACACACACACACACAATGAGTGGATGGGAGAGAGAGAGACACACATACACTGAGTGGATGGGAGAGAGACACACACACACTGAGTGGATGGGAGAGAGACACAGACACTGAGTGGATGGGAGAGAGACACACACACACTGAGGGGATGGAATAGAGACACACACACACACTGAGTGGATGGGAGAGAGACACACACACACACACACTGAGTGGATGTGAGAGGCACACACTGAGTGGATGGGAGAGAGACACACATACACACACACACTGAGTGGATGGGAGTGAGACACACACACACACACACTGAGTGGATGGGAGAGAGACACACACACTGAGTAGATGGGAGAGACACACACACACACTGAGTGGATGGGAGTGAGACACACACACACACACACACACACACACACTGAGTGGATGGGAGAGAGACACACACACACTGAATGAATGGGAGAGAGACACAAACACTGAGTGGATGGGAGAGAGACACACATACTGAGTGGATGGGAGAGAGACACACACACACACACACACACACACACACACTGAGTGGATGGGCTAGACACACACACACTGAGTGGATGGGAGAAAGACACACACACACACACACACTGAGTGGATGGGAGAGACACACAGAGACACACACACACTGAGTGGATGGGAGAGAGAGACACACGCACACTGAGTGGATGGGAGAGACACACACACACACACACACTGAGTGGATGGGAGTGAGACACACACACACACACACTGAGTGGATGGGAGAGAGACACACACACTGAGTAGATGGGAGAGAGACACAGACACTGAGTGGATGGGAGAGGGACAGACACTGAGTGGATGGGAGAGAGACACACACACTGAGTGGATGGGAGAGAGAGACACACACACACACACTGAGTGGATGGAAGAGACACACACAGACACACACACACTGAGTGGATGGGAGAGAGACACACACACACATACACACACACTGAGTGGATGGGAGAGAGACACACACACCGAGTGGATGGGAGAGAGACACAAACACACACACACACACACACACTGAGTGGATAGGGAGAGACACACACACACTGAGTGGATGGGAGAGAGAGACACACACAAATACACACACACACACTGAGTGGATTGGAGAGACACACACACACTGAGTGGATGGGAGAGAGACACATACACACACACACACACACACACACACACACACTGAGTGGATGGGAGTGAGACACACACACACACACACACACACACACACACACTGAGTGGATGGGAGTGAGACACACACACTGAGTGGATGGGAGTGAGACACACACACACACACACACACACACACACACACTGAGTGGATGGGAGAGAGACACACACACACACTGAGTAGATGGGAGAGAGACACACACACTGAGTGGATGGGAGAGGGACAGACACTGAGTGGATGGAAGAGAGACACACACACTGAGTGGATGGGAGAGAGAGACACACACACACACACACACACACTGAGTGGATGGGAGAGAGACACACACACACTGAGTGGATGAGAGACACACACACTGAGTGGATGGGGGAGAGACACACACACACACACAATTAGTGGATGGGAGAGAGACAGACACACTGAGTGGATGGGAGAGAGACACAGACACTGAGTGGATGGGAGAGAGACACACACACTGAGTGGATGGGATACAGACACACACACACACACACACAAACACACACTGAGTGGATGGGAGAGAAACACACACACACAATGAGTGGATGGGAGAGACACACACACACACACTGAGTGGATGGGAGTGAGACACACATACACACACACACTGAGTGGATGGTAGACAGAGACACACGCACACTGAGTGGATGGGAGAGACACACACACACACACACACACACACACTGAGTGGATGGGAGAGAGAGACACACACACACACTGAATGAATGGGAGAGAGACACACACACTGAGTGGATGGGAGAGAGACACACACACTGAGTGGATGGGAGGGAGACACACACACAGAGTGGATGGGAGAGGGACACACACACTGAGTGGATGGGAGAGAGAGACACACACACAGAGTGGATGGGGGAGAGAGACACACACACACACACACACTGAGTGGATGGGAGAGACACACACACACACACACACACACACTGAGTGGATGGGAGAGAGACGCACACACTGAGTGGATGGGAGAGGGACACACACACTGAGTGGATGGGAGAGAGACACACACACACACAGAGTGGATGGGAGAGAGAGAGAGAGACACACACACACACACACTGAGTGGATGGGAGAAAGAGACACACACACACACACACACACACACTGAGTAGATGGGAGAGAGACACACACACACACTGAATGAATGGGAGTCACAAACACTGAGTGGATGGGAGAGAGACACACATACTGAGTGGATGGGAGAGAGACACACACACACACTGAGTGGATGGGCTAGACACACACACACTGAGTGGATGGGAGAAAGACACACACACACACACACGCACAGTGAGTGGATGGGAGAGACACACAGAGACACACACACACACTGAGTGGATGGGAGAGAGAGACACACGCACACTGAGTGGATGGGAGAGACACACACACACACACTGAGTGGATGGGAGTGAGACACACACACACACACACACACACACACTGAGTGGATGGGAGAGAGACACACACACTGAGTAGATGGGAGAGAGACACAGACACTGAGTGGATGAGAGAGGGACAGACACGAGTGGATGGGAGAGAGACACACACACTGAGTGGATGGGAGAGAGAGACACACACACACACACTGAGTGGATGGAAGAGACACACACAGACACACACACACTGAGTGGATGGGAGAGAGACACAGACACTGAGTAGATGGGAGAGAGACACACACACTGAGTGGATGGGAGGGAGACACACACAGAGTGAATGGGAGAGGGACACACACACTGAGTGGATGGGAGAGAGAGACACACACACACACAGAGTGGATGGGGGAGAGAGACACACACACACACACACACTGAGTGGATGGGAAACACACACACACACACACACACACACACACTGAGTGGATGGGAGAGAGAGACACACACACTGAGTGGATAGGAGAGAGACACAGACACTGAGTGGATGAGAGAGGGACAGACACTGAGTGGATGGGAGAGAGACACACACACTGAGTGGATGGGAGAGAGAGACACACACACACACACTGAGTGGATGGAAGAGACACACACAGACACACACACACTGAGTGGATGGGAGAGAGACACACGCACACATACACACACACTGAGTGGATGGGAGAGAGACACACACACCGAGTGGATGGGAGAGAGACACAAACACACACACACACACTGAGTGGATAGGGAGAGACACACACACACTGAGTTGATGGGAGAGAGAGACACACACAAATACACACACACACACACTGAGTGGATGGGAAAGACACACACACACACTGAGTGGATGGGAGAGAGACACATACACACACACACACACACTGAGTGGATGGGGAGTGAGACACACACACACACACTGAGTGGATGGGAGTGAGACACACACACACACACACACACACACTGAGTGGATGGGAGTGAGACACACACACACACACACACACACTGAGTGGATGGGAGAGAGGCACACACACACTGAGTAGATGGGAGAGAGACACAGACACTGAGTGGATGGGAGAGAGACACACACACTGAGTGGATGGGAGAGGGACAGACACTGAGTGGATGGAAGAGAGACACACACACTGAGTGGATGGGAGAGAGACACACACACACACACACAGACACACACACTGAGTGGATGGGAGAGAGACACACACACACTGAGTGGATGAGAGACACACACACTGAGTGGATGGGGGAGAGACACACACACACACACACACACACACACAATTAGTGGATGGGAGAGAGACAGACACACTGAGTGGATGGGAGAGAGACACAGACACTGAGTGGATGGGAGAGAGACACACACACTGAGTGGATGGGATAGAGACACACACACACACACACAAACACACACTGAGTGGATGGGAGAGAAACACACACACACACTGAGTGGATGGGAGACACACACACACACTGAGTGGATGGGAGTGAGACACACATACACACACACACACTGAGTGGATGGGAGAGAGACACACAGACACTGAGTAGATGGGAGAGAGACACAGACACTGAGTGGATGGGAGAGAGACACACACACTGAGTGGATGGGAGAGGGACACACACACACTGAGTGGATGGGAGAGAGACACACACACAGTGAGTGGATGGGAAACACACACACACACACACACACACAATGAGTGGATGGGAGAGAGACACACACACACAGAATGAGTGGATGGGAGAGAGACACACATACACTGAGTGGATGGGAGAGAGACACACACACACTGAGTGGATGGGAGCGAGACACAGACACTGAGTGGATGGGAGAGAGACACACACACACTGAGGGGATGGAATAGAGACACACACACACACACTGAGTGGATGGGAGAGAGACACACACACACACACACTGAGTGGATGGGAGAGGCACACACTGAGTGGATGGGAGAGAGACACACATACACACACTGAGTGCACGGGACAGAGACACACATACACACACACACTGAGTGGATGGGAGAGAGACACACACACTGAGTAGATGGGAGAGAGACACACACACTGAGTGGATGGGAGGGAGACACACACACAGAGTGGATGGGAGAGGGACACACACACTGAGTGGATGGGAGAGAGAGACACACACACACACAGAGTGGATGGGGGAGAGACACACACACACACACACACACACACACACACTGAGTGGATGGGAGAGACACACACACACACACACTGAGTGGATGGGAGAGAGACACACACACTGAGTGGATGGGAGAGAGACACACACACTGAGTGGATTTGAGAGAGACACACACACACACACAGAGTGGATGGGAGAGAGAGAGAGAGACACACACACACACACACACACACTGAGTGGATGGGAGAGAGACACACACACACACACACACACACACTGAGTGGATGGGAGAGAGACACACACACACTGAATGAATGGGAGTCACAAACACTGAGTGGATGGGAGAGAGACACACATACTGAGTGGATGGGAGAGAGACACACACACACACTGAGTGGATGGGCTAGACACACACACACTGAGTGGATGGGAGAAAGACACACACACACACACACACTAAGTGGATGGGAGAGACACACAGAGACACACACACACTGAGTGGATGGGAGAGAGAGTCACACGCACACTGAGTGGATGGGAGAGACACACACACACACATACACACTGAGTGGATGGGAGTGAGACACACACACACACAGTGAGTGGATGGGAGAGAGACACACACACTGAGTAGATGGGAGAGAGAGACACACACACACACACTGAGTGGATGGAAGAGACACACACAGACACACACACACTGAGTGGATGGGAGAGAGACACACACACATATACACACACACTGAGTGGATGGGAGAGAGACACACACACCGAGTGGATGGGAGAGAGACACAAACACACACACACACACTGAGTGGATAGGGAGAGACACACACACACTGAGTGGATGGGAGAGAGAGACACACACAAATACACACACACACACTGAGTGGATGGGAGAGACACACACACACTGAGTGGATGGGAGAGAGACACATACACACACACACACACACACACACACACACACACTGAGTGGATGGGAGTGAGACACACACACACACACACACTGAGTGGACGGGAGTGAGACACACACACACACACACACACACACTGAGTGGATGGGAGAGAGACACACACACACTGAATAGATGGGAGAGAGACACAGACACTGAGTGGATGGGAGAGAGACACACACACTGAGTGGATGGGAGAGGGACAGACACTGAGTGGATGGAAGAGAGACACACACACTGAGTGGATGGGAGAGAGACACACACACACACACACTGAGTGGATGGGAGAGAGACACACACACACACTGAGTGGATGAGAGACACACACACTGAGTGGATGTGGGAGAGACACACACACACACACAATTAGTGGATGGGAGAGAGACAGACACACTGAGTGGATGGGAGAGAGACACAGACACTGAGTGGATGGGAGAGAGACACACACACTGAGTGGATGGGATAGAGACACACACACACACACACAAACACACACTGAGTGGATGGGAGAGAAACACACACACACACTGAGTGGATGGGAGACACACACACACACACACACACACACTGAGTGGATGGGAGTGAGACACACATACACACACACACTGAGTGGATGGGAGAGAGACACATACACACACACACACACTGAGTGGATGGGAGTGAGACACACACACACACACTGAGTGGATGGGAGTGAGACACACACACACACACACACTGAGTGGATGGGAGTGAGACACACACACACACACACACACACACACTGAGTGGATGGGAGAGAGACACACACACACTGAGTAGATGGGAGAGAGACACAGACACTGAGTGGATGGGAGAGAGACACACACACTGAGTGGATGGGAGAGGGACAGACACTGAGTGGATGGAAGAGAGACACACACACTGAGTGGATGGGAGAGAGACACACACACACACACACAGACACACACACTGAGTGGATGGGAGAGAGACACACACACACTGAGTGGATGAGAGACACACACACTGAGTGGATGGGGGAGAGACACACACACACACACACACAATTAGTGGATGGGAGAGAGACAGACACACTGAGTGGATGGGAGAGAGACACAGACACTGAGTGGATGGGAGAGAGACACACACACTGAGTGGATGGGATAGAGACACACACACACACACACAAACACACACTGAGTGGATGGGAGAGAAACACACACACACACTGAGTGGATGGGAGACACACACACACACTGAGTGGATGGGAGTGAGACACACATACACACACACACACACACTGAGTGGATGGGAGAGAGACACACAGACACTGAGTAGATGGGAGAGAGACACAGACACTGAGTGGATGGGAGAGAGACACACACACTGAGTGGATGGGAGAGGGACACACACACACTGAGTGGATGGGAGAGAGACACACACACACTGAGTGGATGGGAAACACACACACACACACACACACACACAATGAGTGGATGGGAGAGAGACACACACACACAGAATGAGTGGATGGGAGAGAGACACACATACACTGAGTGGATGGGAGAGAGACACACACACACTGAGTGGATGGGAGCGAGACACAGACACTGAGTGGATGGGAGAGAGACACACACACACTGAGGGGATGGAATAGAGACACACACACACACTGAGTGGATGGGAGAGAGACACACACACACACACACTGAGTGGATGGGAGAGGCACACACTGAGTGGATGGGAGAGAGACACACATACACACACTGAGTGCACGGGACAGAGACACACATACACACACACACTGAGTGGATGGGAGAGAGACACACACACTGAGTAGATGGGAGAGAGATACACACACTGAGTGGATGGGAGGGAGACACACACACAGAGTGGATGGGAGAGGGACACACACACTGAGTGGATGGGAGAGAGAGACACACACACACACAGAGTGGATGGGGGAGAGACACACACACACACACACACACACACACACACTGAGTGGATGGGAGAGACACACACACACACACACTGAGTGGATGGGAGAGAGACACACACACTGAGTGGATGGGAGAGAGACACACACACTGAGTGGATTTGAGAGAGACACACACACACACACAGAGTGGATGGGAGAGAGAGAGAGAGAGACACACACACACACACACACACACTGAGTGGATGGGAGAGAGACACACACACACACACACACACACACACTGAGTGGATGGGAGAGAGACACACACACACTGAATGAATGGGAGTCACAAACACTGAGTGGATGGGAGAGAGACACACATACTGAGTGGATGGGAGAGAGACACACACACACACTGAGTGGATGGGCTAGACACACACACACTGAGTGGATGGGAGAAAGACACACACACACACACACACTAAGTGGATGGGAGAGACACACAGAGACACACACACACTGAGTGGATGGGAGAGAGAGTCACACGCACACTGAGTGGATGGGAGAGACACACACACACACATACACACTGAGTAGATGGGAGAGAGACACAGACACTGAGTGGATGGGAGAGAGACACACACACTGAGTAGATGGGAGAGAGAGACACACACACACACACTGAGTGGATGGAAGAGACACACACAGACACACACACACTGAGTGGATGGGAGAGAGACACACACACATATACACACACACTGAGTGGATGGGAGAGAGACACACACACCGAGTGGATGGGAGAGAGACACAAACACACACACACACACTGAGTGGATAGGGAGAGACACACACACACTGAGTGGATGGGAGAGAGAGACACACACAAATACACACACACACACTGAGTGGATGGGAGAGACACACACACACTGAGTGGATGGGAGAGAGACACATACACACACACACACACACACACACACACACACACACACACACTGAGTGGATGGGAGTGAGACACACACACACACACACACTGAGTGGACGGGAGTGAGACACACACACACACACACACACACACACTGAGTGGATGGGAGAGACACACACACACACTGAATAGATGGGAGAGAGACACAGACACTGAGTGGATGGGAGAGAGACACACACACTGAGTGGATGGGAGAGGGACAGACACTGAGTGGATGGAAGAGAGACACACACACTGAGTGGATGGGAGAGACACACACACACACACACACTGAGTGGATGGGAGAGAGACACACACACACACTGAGTGGATGAGAGACACACACACTGAGTGGATGTGGGAGAGACACACACACACACACAATTAGTGGATGGGAGAGAGACAGACACACTGAGTGGATGGGAGAGAGACACAGACACTGAGTGGATGGGAGAGAGACACACACACTGAGTGGATGGGATAGAG
This sequence comes from Rhinophrynus dorsalis, assembly GCA_037306005.1. Taxonomy (NCBI): domain Eukaryota; kingdom Metazoa; phylum Chordata; class Amphibia; order Anura; family Rhinophrynidae; genus Rhinophrynus; species Rhinophrynus dorsalis. Next base: position 328,409,647 of record CM074718.1, on the reverse strand, counting down.
ACACACACACACACACACAAACACACACTGAGTGGATGGGAGAGAAACACACACACACACTGAGTGGATGGGAGACACACACACACACACACACACACACACACTGAGTGGATGGGAGTGAGACACACATACACACACACACTGAGTGGATGGGAGAGAGACACACACACACACACACACACTGAGTGGATGGGAGAGAGGCACACACACACTGAGTAGATGGGAGAGAGACACATACACTGAGTGGATGGGAGAGAGACACACACACTGAGTGGATGGGAGAGGGACAGACACTGAGTGGATGGAAGAGAGACACACACACTGAGTGGATGGGAGAGAGAGAGAGACACACACACACACACACACTAAGTGGATGGGAGAGAGACACACACACACTGAGTGGATGAGAGACACACACACTGAGTGGATGGGGGAGAGACACACACACACACACAATTAGTGGATGGGAGAGAGACAGACACACTGAGTGGATGGGAGAGACACACAGACACTGAGTAAATGGGAGAGAGACACACACACTGAGTGGATGGGAGAGGGACACACACACACACTGAGTGGATGGGAGAGAGACACACACACACTGAGTGGATGGGAAACACACACACACACACACACAATGAGTGGATGGGAGAGAGACACACACACACACAATGAGTGGATGGGAGAGAGACACACATACACTGAGTGGATGGGAGAGAGACACACACACACTGAGTGGATGGGAGCGAGACACAGACACTGAGTGGATGGGAGAGAGACACACACACACTGAGGGGATGGAATAGAGACACACACACACACTGAGTGGATGGGAGAGAGACACACACACACACACACACTGAGTGGATGGGAGAGGCACACACTGAGTGGATGGGAGAGAGACACACATACACACACTGAGTGGATGGGACAGAGACACACATACACACACACACACTGAGTGGATGGGAGAGAGACACACACACTGAGTAGATGGGAGAGAGACACACACACTGAGTGGATGGGATTGAGACACACACACAGAGTGGATGAGAGAGGGACACACACATTGAGTGGATGGGAGAGAGAGACACACACACACACAGAGTGGATGGGGGAGAGAGACACACACACACACACACACACACACACACACTGAGTGGATGGGAGAGACACACACACACACACACTGAGTGGATGGGAGAGAGACACACACACTGAGTGGATGGGAGAGGGACACACACACTGAGTGGATTTGAGAGAGACACACACACACACAGAGTGGATGGGAGAGAGAGAGAGACACACACACACACACACTGAGTGGATGGGAGAGAGACACACACACACTGAATGAATGGGAGTCACACACACTGAGTGGATGGGAGAAAGACACACACACACACACACACACTAAGTGGATGGGAGAGACACACAGAGACACACACACACTGAGTGGATGGGAGAGAGAGACACACGCACACTGAGTGGATGGGAGAGACACACACACACACACACACACACTGAGTGGATGGGAGTGAGACACACACACACACACACTGAGTGGATGGGAGAGAGACACACACACTGAGTAGATGGGAGAGAGAGACACACTCACACACACTGAGTGGATGGAAGAGACACACACAGACACACACACACTGAGTGGATGGGAGAGAGACACACACACACATACACACACACTGAGTGGATGGGAGAGAGACACACACACCGAGTGGATGGGAGAGAGACACAAACACACACACACACACTGAGTGGATAGGGAGAGACACACACACACTGAGTGGATGGGAGAGAGAGACACACACAAATACACACACACACACACACTGAGTGGATGGGAGAGACACACACACACTGAGTGGATGGGAGAGAGACACATACACACACACACACACACACACACACACACACTGAGTGGATGGGAGTGAGACACACACACACACACACACACACACACACTGAGTGGATGGGAGTGAGACACACACACACACACACACACTGAGTGGATGGGAGAGAGACACACACACACTGAATAGATGGGAGAGAGACACAGACACTGAGTGGATGGGAGAGAGACACACACACTGAGTGGATGGGAGAGGGACAGACACTGAGTGGATGGAAGAGAGACACACACACTGAGTGGATGGGAGAGAGACACACACACACACACACACACACTAAGTGGATGGGAGAGAGACACACACACACTGAGTGGATGAGAGACACACACACTGAGTGGATGTGGGAGAGACACACACACGCACACAATTAGTGGATGGGAGAGAGACAGACACACTGAGTGGATGGGAGAGAGACACAGACACTGAGTAGATGGGAGAGAGACACACACACTGAGTGGATGGGATAGAGACACACACACACACACACAAACACACACTGAGTGGATGGGAGAGAAACACACACACACACTGAGTGGATGGGAGACACACACACACACACACACACACTGAGTGGATAGGAGTGAGACACACATACACACACACACTGAGTGGATGGGAGAGAGACACACAGACACTGAGTAGATGGGAGAGAGACACAGACACTGAGTGGATGGGAGAGAGACACACACACTGAGTGGATGGGAGAGGGACACACACACACACTGAGTGGATGGGAGAGAGACACACACACACTGAGTGGATGGGAAACACACACACACACACACACACACACACACACACTGAGTGAATGGGGGAGACACACACACACACACAATGAGGGGATAGGAGAGAGACACACACACACACAATGAGTGGATGGGAGAGAGACACACATACACTGAGTGGATGGGAGAGAGACACACACACACTGAGTGGATGGGAGCGAGACACAGACACTGAGTGGATGGGAGAGAGACACACACACACTGAGGGGATGGAATAGAGACACACACACACACACACTGAGTGGATGGGAGAGAGAGAGACACACACACACACACACACTGAGTGGATGGGAGAGGCACACACTGAGTGGATGGGAGAGAGACACACATACACACACTGAGTGGATGGGACAGAGACACACATACACACACACACTGAGTGGATGGGAGAGAGACACACACACACTGAGTAGATGGGAGAGAGACACACACACTGAGTGGATGGGAGGGAGACACACACACAGAGTGGATGGGAGAGGGACACACACACTGAGTGGATGGGAGAGAGAGACACACACACACACAGAGTGGATGGGGGAGAGACACACACACACACACACACACACACACACACTGAGTGGATGGGAGAGACACACACACACACACACACTGAGTGGATGGGAGAGAGAGACACACACACTGAGTGGATGGGAGAGAGACACAGACACTGAGTGGATGGGAGAGAGACACACACACACAAACTGAGTGGATGGGAGAGACACACAGACACACACACACACTGAGTGGATGGGAGAGAGAAACACACACACTGAGTATTTGGGAGAGAGACACAGACTCTGAGTGGATGGGAGAGAGACACACACACACTGAGTGGATGGGAGCGAGACACAGACACTGAGTGGATGGGAGAGAGACACACACACACTGAGGGGATGGAATAGAGACACACACACACACTGAGTGGATGGGAGAGAGAGAGACACACACACACACACACTGAGTGGATGGGAGAGGCACACACTGAGTGGATGGAAGCGAGACACACATACACACACTGAGTGGATGGGACAGAGACACACATACACACACACACTGAGTGGATGGGAGAGAGACACACACACACTGAGTAGATGGGAGAGAGTGTGGTGTTCAGCCCCTCCAAGATCGAGCCCTGCCAGGAGGAATGCGGCAGGCATTAAGACCCAGGATGGCAGCCCCACCGTTCCGGATGCCGAAAACCGGAAGTGCGGTGACGTCACATCCGGTTTCACCCGACGAGCCCGCTGCTACGGCTGAGAACAAAGACCCTGCAGCAGAGACCGGACGTGTCCCACCAAGCTCCCCAGCACATCCCTACCGCCCCAGGCCTTGCCCCTGCATATACAATAAACGGAGGTCGCGTTTTGCACCTCCAAAGAGAACAACCGGTGTGATCCTTGGAGTAGATGAAAGACATCACAGTGGCGACGAGGATGACCAACGGATTATCAGGCAAAACCCTGTAAGTGAACCCTCTTGATTTCTCTGCTGGGAGTAAAACAAAAAGCACCTAACTCTGAGGAATTACATTGTCCGATTCGTCCTTGCTTATGTGCTATATGTGCTAAGAAGAGTATATTGCCCTTTATGTGCTTGCTTATTCCTTAAGAAGTTGCTATTGTCTTCTGTGTGCTTGCTTTATGTGCTAAGAAGCTTACTGCTGTGCTATATGTGCTAAGAAGATTGCTACTGTGCTATATGTGCTAAGAAGATTACTACTGCCTTATATGTGCTGGCTTATACGCTGAGAAGTTGCTCCTGTGTTCTGTGTGCTTGCTTTATGTGCTAAGAATTTTACTACTGTGCTATATGACCTAAGAACATTACTACTGTGCTATATGTGCTAAGAAGATTACTACTGTGATATATGTGCTAACAACATTACTACTGTGCTATATGTGCTAAGAATATTACTACTGGGATATATGTGCTTGCTTATCTGCCACCTTTGACTGTGCTGGACACAAGTTACTCTACTTGTCTAACCAAAACCCATTCAGGAACAACACAACAACATTAGCCTTCACCACTCAACCACCATGGCATATATTGGCACACTACAGGAATTCAAGGAAGGTGAGGAAACATGGAAGGCGTACATACAGGTTGTTCAACACTTCTTTAATACAAACGACATTCCAGTCTCTAAACAAGCTGGGGCATTCCTCACAGTGGTAGGCCGCAAACCCTACGCCATTCTACAGAATCTATTGGCCCCAGATGATCTATCTACTAAGTCCTTCTCCGAGTTAGTCGCTACACTGACACAATACTACCAGCCACAACCCCTAGAGATAGCAGAGCGCTTCCGCCTATACTCTCGCAGACAAGCTCCACAGGAAACAATCCAGTCCTACATGATACAGCTTCGCCAACTAGCTTCGACTTGCAACTTTGGGATGCACCTATCACAAGCAGTGAGGGACCAATTTGTATTTGGATTGGCGAACAAGTCCATCCAAAAAAGGCTGTTGTCAGAGAGGGATCTGACGGATCGATCCGCCCTGGACATCGCCACGGCCATGGAGATGGCCGAGAAGGACTCACTACAACTCCAGGCCCATAAGTCTGCCAACACTGGGGGGTTTACAGAGTCACAAGAAGTATTCAGGGTCGCAAGAATGGAGAAACCAAGACCCAAAGAGATGAACCCGGTACGGAGTTGTTTTCGATGTGGCGCTGGGTCACATGATGCATCGGCGTGCCGTTTCAAGGATGACATCTGCTACAACTGCTCAAAACGGGGCCATCTACAGAAGGTTTGCAGAGGTGCCCGTAGTAGAAGGCCCGCAAACCGTACCCCCAGACGCCCAACCTACTTTACCGAATACACCAACCCCCCAGAGGACAAAAACGAACCTCTAGACACAGATGGATGGCTCGCGCACCTGAGTGTGTTCAATCTCCAAACCCCAGCAGACAGGATGCAAGTGCAAGTGCGGATCAATGGACAACCCCTACTCATGGATCTGGATACAGGATCAGCGGTATCAGTAGTCACCAGAAACCAAGCACAATCAGAGGGGTTGACGCTACAACTACATCCAACAGCAGTCACGCTGAAAACATACAGTGGGCATACGATGAAACCACTAGGATCTGCCAAGGTGACAGTGAGTTATAAAAATAAAGACTTCAAAACAACCTTGTACGTAGTGGCAGAAGGGGGCCCACCCTTATTCGGAAGAGACTGGATTAGATTGATGGGAATGCCAGACATACAGTATCACAACGTTAATACCCTCACTGATGAACAGACCAGTGAGACAAAGAAATGGATTTCAGACCTGCAACGACAGTTCCCAGATGTTTTCTCTCCGGAACTAGGGAAAGTAAAAGACGTACAAGGTCACTTACAACTCCGCCCAGGGGCCATCCCAAAGTTCTTTAAAGCCCGCTCAGTCCCATTTGCGATCCGCGCCAAGGTGGAAACCGAACTACAGAAATTGGAGGCGCAAGGGGTCATATCCAAAATTCCCCACAGTGACTGGGCCTCACCGATTGTACCTGTCATCAAGAAAACGGGTGAAATACGACTGTGCGGAGATTTCAGGATGGCTCTCAACAGCCAATTAGAAGTAGACCAGTACCCGTTACCCAGGCTGGAAGAACTTTTCGCCTCACTTGCAGGGGGGACCTCTTTCTCGAAGATCGATTTACGACAAGCATACCTACAGCTGGAGATGCATCCAGACAGTCGACACCTTTTGACAATCAACACACACAAAGGCCTATATCAATACAACAGAATGGTTTTCGGAGTCGCATCGGCCCCAGCGATATGGCAGAGGACTATGGATACCATACTGGCGGGCATTTCACACACAAAATGCCTGCTAGATGATATGCTGATTACAGGACCCACAGAGGAGGAACACAAAGCCAATATCGTACAGGTGTTACAACGACTGCAGGAGCACGGACTTCGAGTGAATCTAGAAAAGTGTGAATTCCTCAAACCATCCCTGACATTCTGTGGACATGTCATAGACAGACATGGGCTACATACTTCGGCGGACAAAGTACAAGCGCTAGTGCAGGCACCCACCCCAAGGGACATCACACAGCTCCGTTCCTATCTAGGCCTGCTGAACTATTACCACAGGTTTATGCCCAACCTAGCACAAGCCCTACATCCCCTGCATAGGCTACTGGAAATCAAAACACCATGGTGTTGGACAGAAGACTGTCAACGAGCTTTTGACGCAACAAAAGACCTAATCCTCCGTTCAAAAGTTCTGGTACATTACGATCTGCAGAAACCGGTCACGCTAGCATGTGATGCATCACCATACGGCTTAGGAGCAGTGTTGTCCCACATCATGCCAGACGGCACGGAGCAACCAGTCGCGTTTGCATCCAGATCCCTGACCCCAGCAGAAAAGAATTATTCGCAGATAGATAAGGAAGCCTTAGCAATTATCTGGGCCCTGCAGAAGTTCACTCTATACCTCTATGGGCGCCAGTTCACATTGATCACAGACCATAAACCATTGCTGACTATTTTCTCTCCAGGGAAAGGAATCTCTGCCACAACAGCAGCTAGGTTACAACGGTATGCCCTATATCTAGGGGCATTCGATTACAGCATAGTGTACCGGCCACACGAGCAGCATTCAAATGCCGATGCATTCTCACGCCTTCCATTAGTGCCACAAGCGCAATCCAGCACCACAAATACCTTTACCTCCGACACACATCAAGTTTGTTTCACAAACACCTACACCTCAGATCAAATGGCAGAGGCCACAGCACAGGACCCAACCCTATCCAAGATCTTACAATATGTCCAGGAAGGTTGGCCTGAACAACTACCAGCAGCATTACTGCCATATCAAAGACGGAAGCTGGAATTGACATCCCAAGATGGATGCCTCCTATGGGGGTCACGCCTGGTAGTACCAGCCTCACGACAACAAACCACCCTGAACATACTTCATGAAGGTCACCAGGGGGTAGTTCGGATGAAGCAACGAGCACGCACAGCAGTCTGGTGGCCATCTTTAGATGCAGATGTAGCCTCCTGGGTGGGCCAATGCCCAGGATGCGCGCAAACTAGAAAGGCTCTACCCCCTGCACCCATCCAAATGTGGAATTGGCCAACCACGCCATGGGAGAGAATACACATAGACTTTGCAGGCCCAATAAGAGGTGTTACCTATTTAGTCCTTATAGATGCACATTCCAAATGGCCAGAAGTATGGCCCATGAAAACTACCACAACCACAGCAACCATTGCTAAATTGCAGCAAATATTCGCCACTTTTGGATTTCCAAAACACGTGGTCACGGACAATGGCCCACAGTTCACGGCACAACAGTTCCAGACTTACCTGACAACCATCGGAGCGAAACACACACGAACTGCTCCATATCACCCGGCCACTAATGGACAAGCAGAACGGTTTGTACAAACGTTCAAGGCAGCACTGACAGCCTCCACAGAGGAAGGGGAGACACGAATGGACCTATCCACATTCCTCATGGCATATCGCACATCCCCTCACGCCACCACAGGTGTGGCCCCAGACTTACTCATGTTTGGTCGGCGAATTAGAACTAAACTAGACACCCTGAAGCCGGATGTAGCAACAATAGTACAACGCCAACAGAACCGAACACAAACAGATGCCACAGTTCGCCAGTACCCCATAAGAACAAATGTTTGGGCCCGCTGTTACACAGGGACCAAGAAATGGATCCCAGGAGAAGTGGTCAAAGTCTTGGGCTCCAGATCGTATCTCATTCGCACGGGGACAGGTGAACACTGGAGGCGCCATGTGGACCAAATTCGTCCCGCGAGTCAGCCCCAAGGGACCAGGCGAACACCACCACCCAAACCAGACGACGGAGACGACTATTTCCATTTTACACCCCAACCCACAGTCAGACAAAGCCCCCAAGGCTCGGTCCGCCCGAAGGCCCCAGCCCAGCCAGTGGCAGAACCTCCCGCTACAGTAACCTCCCCAAGGCCGGTGAGAGACCGTCGACCCCCAAGTCGATGGGAATACACGGAGGCTCTAAGAAGCTGGAGAAAATCCTGAAGGGGGCAAGCCAAAGATCTTCTCCACCCCCAATCCCTTCTCTCTCTCTCTCTCTCTCTCTCTCTCTCTCTCTAGTGTTTGTGCGTCTGTGTTCTCTCGTTTCAGAAGGAGAGAAGATGTGGTGTTCAGCCCCTCCAAGATCGAGCCCTGCCAGGAGGAATGCGGCAGGCATTAAGACCCAGGATGGCAGCCCCACCGTTCCGGATGCCGAAAACCGGAAGTGCGGTGACGTCACATCCGGTTTCACCCGACGAGCCCGCTGCTACGGCTGAGAACAAAGACCCTGCAGCAGAGACCGGACGTGTCCCACCAAGCTCCCCAGCACATCCCTACCGCCCCAGGCCTTGCCCCTGCATATACAATAAACGGAGGTCGCGTTTTGCACCTCCAAAGAGAACAACCGGTGTGATCCTTGGAGTAGATGAAAGACACCACACATACACTGAGTGGATGGGAGAGAGACACACACACACTGAGTGGATGGGAGCGAGACACAGACACTGAGTGGATGGGAGAGAGACACACACACACTGAGGGGATGGAATAGAGACACACACACACACTGAGTGGATGGGAGAGAGAGACACACACACACACACACACACACTGAGTGGATGGGAGAGGCACACACTGAGTGGATGGGAGAGAGACACACATACACACACTGAGTGGATGGGACAGAGACACACATACACACACACACTGAGTGGATGGGAGAGAGACACACACACACTGAGTAGATGGGAGAGAGACACACACACTGAGTGGATGGGAGGGAGACACACACACAGAGTGGATGGGAGAGGGACACACACACTGAGTGGATGGGAGAGAGAGACACACACACACACAGAGTGGATGGGGGAGAGAGACACACACACACACACACACACACACACACACACACTGAGTGGATGGGAGAGACACACACACACACACACACACTGAGTGGATGGGAGAGAGAGACACACACACTGAGTGGATAGGAGAGAGACACAGACACTGAGTGGATGGGAGAGAGACACAGACACTGAGTGGATGGGAGAGAGACACACACGCACAAACTGAGTGGATGGGAGAGAGACACACACACACTGAGTATTTGGGAGAGAGACACAGACACTGAGTGGATGGGAGAGAGACACACACACACTGAGTGGATGGGAGAGAGACACACACACTGAGTGGATGGGAGAGAGAGACACACACACACTGAGTGGATGGGAGAGAGAGAGACACACACACTGAGTGGATGGGAGAGAGACACAGACACTGAGTGGATGGGAGAGAGACACACACACACACACCAAGTGGATGGGAGAGACACACACACACACACACACACACACACAATGAGTGGATGGGATAGAGACACACACACACACACACACACACTGAGTGGATGGGAGAGAGAGACACACACACACTGAGTGGATGGGAGATACACACACAGACACACACACACACTGAGCGGATGGGAGAGAGACACACACACACATACACACACTGAGTGGATGGGACAGAGACACACACACACACACACACACACTGAGTGGATGGGAGAGAGAGACACACACACTGAGTGGATGGGAGTGAGACACACACACACACACTGAGTGGATGGGAGAGAGACACACACACACTGAGTAGATGGGAGAGAGATACAGACACTGAGTGGATGGGAGAGAGACACACACACTGAGTGGATGGGAGAGGGACACACACACTGAGTGGATGGGAGAGAGACACACACACACACACCAAGTGGATGGGAGAGACACACACACACACACACACACGAGTGGATGGGATAGAGACACACACACACACACACACACACACACACACACACACTGAGTGGATGGGAGAGAGAGACACACACACACAGTGAGTGGATGGGGGATACACACACAGACACACACAGACAGATGGGAGAGAGAGAGAGACACACACACACAAACAGACACACACTGAGTGGATGGGAGAGAGACACACACACACACACACACACTGAGTGGATGGGAGAGAGACACACACACTGAATGAATGGGAGAGAGACACAAACACTGAGTGGATGGGAGAGAGACACACATACTGAGTGGATGGGAGAGAGACACACACACACACACTGAGTGGATGGGCTAGACACACACACACACACACTGAGTGGATGGGAGAAAGACACACACACACACACTGAGTGGATGGGAGAGACACACACACACTGAGTGGATGGGAGAGAGAGACACACACACACTGAGTGGATGGGAGAGACACACACACACACTGAGTGAATGGGAGTGAGACACACACACACACACACACACACACTGAGTGGATGGGAGAGAGACACACACTGAGTAGATGGGAGAGAGACACAGACACTGAGTGGATGGGAGAGGGACAGACACTGAGTCGATGGGAGAGAGACACACACACTGAGTGGATGGGAGAGAGACACAAACACACACACTGAGTGGATGGAAGAGACAGACACACACACACACTGAGTGGATCGGAGAGAGACACACATACACACACACTGAGTGGATGGGAGAGAGACACACACACCGAGTGGATGGGAGAGAGACACACACACACACACACACACACACACACTGAGTGGATGGGAGAGACACACACACACACACACACACACACTGAGTGGATGGGAGACACACACACACACTGAGTGGATGGGAGAGAGACACATACACACACACACACACTGAGTGGATGGGAGTGAGACACACACACACACACTGAGTGGATGGGAGTGAGACACACACACACACACACACACTGAGTGGATGGGAGTGAGACACACACACACACACACACTGAGTGGATGTGAGAGAGACACACACACACACTGAGTAGATGGGAGAGAGACACAGACACTGAGTGGATGGGAGAGAGACACACACACTGAGTGGATGGGAGAGGGACAGACACTGAGTGGATGGAAGAGAGACACACACACTGAGTGGATGGGAGAGAGACAGACACACACACACACACACTGAGTGGATGGGAGAGAGACACACACACACACACTGAGTGGATGGAAGAGACACACACAGACACACACACACTGAGTGGATGGGAGAGAGACACACACACACATACACAGACACTGAGTGGATGGGAGAGAGACACACACACCGAGTGGATGGGAGAGAGACAGAAACACACACACACACACTGAGTGGATAGGGAGAGACACACACACACTGAGTGGATGGGAGAGAGAGACACACACAAATACACACACACACACTGAGTGGATGGGAGAGACACACACACACTAAGTGGATGGGAGAGAGACACATACACACACACACACACACACACACTGAGTGGATGGGAGTGAGACACACACACACACACACTGAGTGGATGGGAGTGAGACACACACACACTGAATAGATGGGAGAGAGACACAGACACTGAGTGGATGGGAGAGAGACACACACACTGAGTGGATGGGAGAGGGACAGACTCTGAGTGGATGGAAGAGAGACACACACTGAGTGGATGGGAGAGAGACACACACACACACACACACACACTGAGTGGATGGGAGAGAGACACACACACACACTGAGTGGATGAGAGACACACACACTGAGTGGATGTGGGAGAGACACACACACACACACACACAATTAGTGGATGGGAGAGAGACAGACACACTGAGTGGATGGGAGAGAGACACAGACACTGAGTGGATGGGAGAGAGACACACACACTGAGTGGATGGGATAGAGACACACACACACACTGAGTGGATGGGAGACACACACACACACACACACACACACACTGAGTGGATGGGAGTGAGACACACATACACACACACACTGAGTGGATGGGAGAGAGACACACAGACACTGAGTAGATGGGAGAGAGACACAGACACTGAGTGGATGGGAGAGAGACACACACACTGAGTGGATGGGAGAGGGACACACACACACACTGAGTGGATGGGAGAGAGACACACACACACTGAGTGGATGGGAAACACACACACACACACACACTGAGTGGATGGGGGAGACACACACACACACACAATGAGTGGATAGGAGAGAGACACACACACACACAATGAGTGGATGGGAGAGAGACACACATACACTGAGTGGATGGGAGAGAGACACACACACACTGAGTGGATGGGAGCGAGACACAGACACTGAGTGGATGGGAGAGAGACACACACACACTGAGGGGATGGAATAGAGACACACACACACACTGAGTGGATGGGAGAGAGACACACACACACACACACACACACACACTGAGTGGATGGGAGAGGCACACACTGAGTGGATGGGAGAGAGACACACATACACACACTGAGTGGATGGGACAGAGACACACATACACACACACACTGAGTGGATGGGAGAGAGACACACACACACTGAGTAGATGGGAGAGAGACACACACACTGAGTGGATGGGAGGAAGACACACACACAGAGTGGATGGGAGAGGGACACACACACTGAGTGGATGGGAGAGAGAGACACACACACACACACACACACACTGAGTGGATGGGAGAGACACACACACACACACACACACTGAGTGGATGGGAGAGAGAGACACACACACTGAGTGGATAGGAGAGAGACACAGACACTGAGTGGATGGGAGAGAGACACAGACACTGAGTGGATGGGAGAGAGACACACACGCACAAACTGAGTGGATGGGAGAGACACACAGACACACACACACACTGAGTGGATGGGAGAGAGACACACACACACTGAGTATTTGGGAGAGAGACACAGACACTGAGTGGATGGGAGAGAGACACACACACACTGAGTGGATGGGAGAGAGACACACACACTGAGTGGATGGGAAAGAGAGACACACACACACTGAGTGGATGGAAGAGAGAGAGACACACACACTGAGTGGATGGGAGAGAGACACAGACACTGAGTGGATGGGAGAGAGACACACACACACACACACCAAGTGGATGGGAGAGACACACACACACACACACACACACACACAATGAGTGGATGGGATAGAGACACACACACACACACACACACACTAAGTGGATGGGAGAGAGAGACACACACACACTGAGTGGATGGGAGATACACACACAGACACACACACACACTGAGCGGATGGGAGAGAGACACACACACACATACACACACTGAGTGGATGGGACAGAGACACACACACACACACACACACACACACACACTGAGTGGATGGGAGAGAGAGACACACACACTGAGTGGATGGGAGTGAGACACACACACACACTGAGTGGATGGGAGAGAGACACACACACACTGAGTAGATGGGAGAGAGATACAGACACTGAGTGGATGGGAGAGAGACACACACACTGAGTGGATGGGAGAGGGACACACACACTGAGTGGATGGGAGAGAGACACACACACACACCAAGTGGATGGGAGAGACACACACACACACACACACACGAGTGGATGGGATAGAGACACACACACACACACACACACACACACACACACACACTGAGTGGATGGGAGAGAGAGACACACACACACACTGAGTGGATGGGGGATACACACACAGACACACACAGACAGATGGGAGAGAGAGAGACACACACACACACAAACAGACACACACTGAGTGGATGGGAGAGAGACACACACACACACACACACTGAGTGGATGGGAGAGAGACACACACACTGAATGAATGGGAGAGAGACACAAACACTGAGTGGATGGGAGAGAGACACACATACTGAGTGGATGGGAGAGAGACACACACACACACACACTGAGTGGATGGGCTAGACACACACACACACTGAGTGGATGGGAGAAAGACACACACACACACACACTGAGTGGATGGGAGAGACACACAGAGACACACACACACTGAGTGGATGGGAGAGAGAGACACACACACACTGAGTGGATGGGAGAGACACACACACACACTGAGTGGATGGGAGTGAGACACACACACACACACACACACACACTGAGTGGATGGGAGAGAGACACACACTGAGTAGATGGGAGAGAGACACAGACACTGAGTGGATGGGAGAGGGACAGACACTGAGTCGATGGGAGAGAGACACACACACTGAGTGGATGGGAGAGAGACACACACACACACACTGAGTGGATGGAAGAGACAGACACACACACACACTGAGTGGATCGGAGAGAGACACACATACACACACACTGAGTGGATGGGAGAGAGACACACACACCGAGTGGATGGGAGAGAGACACACACACACACACACACACACACACACTGAGTGGATGGGAGAGACACACACACACACACACAGAGTGGATGGGAGACACACACACACACTGAGTGGATGGGAGAGAGACACATACACACACACACACACTGAGTGGATGGGAGTGAGACACACACACACACTGAGTGGATGGGAGTGAGACACACACACACACACACACTGAGTGGATGGGAGTGAGACACACACACACACACACACTGAGTGGATGGGAGAGAGACACACACACACTGAGTAGATGGGAGAGAGACACAGACACTGAGTGGATGGGAGAGAGACACACACACTGAGTGGATGGGAGAGGGACAGACACTGAGTGGATGGAAGAGAGACACACACACTGAGTGGATGGGAGAGAGACAGACACACACACACACACTGAGTGGATGGGAGAGAGACACACACACACACACTGAGTGGATGGAAGAGACACACACAGACACACACACACTGAGTGGATGGGAGAGAGACACACACACACATACACAGACACTGAGTGGATGGGAGAGAGACACACACACCGAGTGGATGGGAGAGAGACACAAACACACACACACACACTGAGTGGATAGGGAGAGACACACACACACTGAGTGGATGGGAGAGAGAGACACACACAAATACACACACACACACTGAGTGGATGGGAGAGACACACACACACTGAGTGGATGGGAGAGAGACACATACACACACACACACACACACACACTGAGTGGATGGGAGTGAGACACACACACACACACACACACACACACTGAGTGGATGGGAGTGAGACACACACACACTGAATAGATGGGAGAGAGACACAGACACTGAGTGGATGGGAGAGAGACACACACACTGAGTGGATGGGAGAGGGACAGACTCTGAGTGGATGGAAGAGAGACACACACACTGAGTGGATGGGAGAGAGACACACACACACACACACACACTGAGTGGATGGGAGAGAGACACACACACACACTGAGTGGATGAGAGACACACACACTGAGTGGATGTGGGAGAGACACACACACACACACACACACAATTAGTGGATGGGAGAGAGACAGACACACTGAGTGGATGGGAGAGAGACACAGACACTGAGTGGATGGGAGAGAGACACACACACTGAGTGGATGGGATAGAGACACACACACACACACACACACAAACACACACTGAGTGGATGGGAGAGAAACACACACACACACTGAGTGGATGGGAGACACACACACACACACACACACACACTGAGTGGATGGGAGTGAGACACACATACACACACACACTGAGTGGATGGGAGAGAGACACACAGACACTGAGTAGATGGGAGAGAGACACAGACACTGAGTGGATGGGAGAGAGACACACACACTGAGTGGATGGGAGAGGGACACACACACACACTGAGTGGATGGGAGAGAGACACACACACACTGAGTGGATGGGAAACACACACACACACACACACTGAGTGGATGGGGGAGACACACACACACACACAATGAGTGGATGGGAGAGAGACACACACACACACAATGAGTGGATGGGAGAGAGACACACATACACTGAGTGGATGGGAGAGAGACACACACACACTGAGTGGATGGGAGCGAGACACAGACACTGAGTGGATGGGAGAGAGACACACACACACTGAGGGGATGGAATAGAGACACACACACACACTGAGTGGATGGGAGAGAGACACACACACACACACACACACTGAGTGGATGGGAGAGGCACACACTGAGTGGATGGGAGAGAGACACACATACACACACTGAGTGGATGGGACAGAGACACCCATACACACACACACTGAGTGGATGGGAGAGAGAGACACACACACTGAGTAGATGGGAGAGAGACACACACACTGAGTGGATGGGAGGGAGACACACACACAGAGTGGATGGGAGAGGGACACACACACTGAGTGGATGGGAG
Organism: Rhinophrynus dorsalis; assembly: GCA_037306005.1. Classification (NCBI taxonomy): domain Eukaryota; kingdom Metazoa; phylum Chordata; class Amphibia; order Anura; family Rhinophrynidae; genus Rhinophrynus; species Rhinophrynus dorsalis. The sequence continues at coordinate 328,392,609 of CM074718.1, read as the reverse complement.
AGAGAGACACACACACACACAGAGTGGATGGGGGAGAGAGAGAGACACACACACACACACACACACACACTGAGTGGATGGGAGAGACACACACACACACACACACACTGAGTGGATGGGAGAGAGAGACACACACACTGAGTGGATAGGAGAGAGACACAGACACTGAGTGGATGGGAGAGAGACACAGACACTGAGTGGATGGGAGAGAGACACACACGCACAAACTGAGTGGATGGGAGAGACACACAGACACACACACACACACTGAGTGGATGGGAGAGAGACACACACACACTGAGTATTTGGGAGAGAGACACAGACACTGAGTGGATGGGAGAGAGACACACACACACTGAGTGGATGGGAGAGAGACACACACACTGAGTGGATGGGAGAGAGAGACACACACACACTGAGTGGATGGGAGAGAGAGAGACACACACACTGAGTGGATGGGAGAGAGACACAGACACTGAGTGGATGGGAGAGAGACACACACACACACACACCAAGTGGATGGGAGAGACACACACACACACACACACAATGAGTGGATGGGATAGAGACACACACACACACACACACACACACACTGAGTGGATGGGAGAGAGAGACACACACACTGAGTGGATGGGAGATACACACACAGACACACACACACACACACTGAGCGGATGGGAGAGAGACACACACACACATACACACACTGAGTGGATGGGACAGAGACACACACACACACACACACACTGAGTGGATGGGAGAGAGAGACACACACACTGAGTGGATGGGAGTGAGACACACACACACACACTGAGTGGATGGGAGAGAGACACACACACACTGAGTAGATGGGAGAGAGATACAGACACTGAGTGGATGGGAGAGAGACACACACACTGAGTGGATGGGAGAGGGACACACACACTGAGTGGATGGGAGAGAGACACACACACACACACCAAGTGGATGGGAGAGACACACACACACACACACACACACACACGAGTGGATGGGATAGAGACACACACACACACACACACACACACACACACTGAGTGGATGGGAGAGAGAGACACACACACACTGAGTGGATGGGGGATACACACACAGACACACACAGACAGATGGGAGAGAGAGAGACACACACACACACAAACAGACACACACTGAGTGGATGGGAGAGAGACACACACACACACACACACACTGAGTGGATGGGAGAGAGAGACACACACACTGAGTGGATAGGAGAGAGACACAGACACTGAGTGGATGGGAGAGAGACACAGACACTGAGTGGATGGGAGAGAGACACACACGCACAAACTGAGTGGATGGGAGAGACACACAGACACACACACACACTGAGTGGATGGGAGAGAGACACACACACACTGAGTATTTGGGAGAGAGACACAGACACTGAGTGGATGGGAGAGAGACACACACACACTGAGTGGATGGGAGAGAGACACACACACTGAGTGGATGGGAGAGAGAGACACACACACACTGAGTGGATGGGAGAGAGAGACACACACACACTGAGTGGATGGGAGAGAGACACAGACACTGAGTGGATGGGAGAGAGACACACACACACACACCAAGTGGATGGGAGAGACACACACACACACACACACACACACACAATGAGTGGATGGGATAGAGACACACACACACACACACACACACTGAGTGGATGGGAGAGAGAGACACACACACACTGAGTGGATGGGAGATACACACACAGACACACACACACACTGAGCGGATGGGAGAGAGAGACACACACACATACACACACTGAGTGGATGGGACAGAGACACACACACACACACACACACACACACACTGAGTGGATGGGAGAGAGAGACACACACACTGAGTGGATGGGAGTGAGACACACACACACACTGAGTGGATGGGAGAGAGACACACACACACTGAGTAGATGGGAGAGAGATACAGACACTGAGTGGATGGGAGAGAGACACACACACTGAGTGGATGGGAGAGGGACACACACACTGAGTGGATGGGAGAGAGACACACACACACACACCAAGTGGATGGGAGAGACACACACACACACACACACACGAGTGGATGGGATAGAGACACACACACACACACACACACACACACACACACTGAGTGGATGGGAGAGAGAGACACACACACACAGTGAGTGGATGGGGGATACACACACAGACACACACAGACAGATGGGAGAGAGAGAGAGACACACACACACAAACAGACACACACTGAGTGGATGGGAGAGAGACACACACACACACACACACACTGAGTGGATGGGAGAGAGACACACACACTGAATGAATGGGAGAGAGACACAAACACTGAGTGGATGGGAGAGAGACACACATACTGAGTGGATGGGAGAGAGACACACACACACACACTGAGTGGATGGGCTAGACACACACACACACACTGAGTGGATGGGAGAAAGACACACACACACACACTGAGTGGATGGGAGAGACACACAGAGACACACACACACTGAGTGGATGGGAGAGAGAGACACACACACACTGAGTGGATGGGAGAGACACACACACACACTGAGTGAATGGGAGTGAGACACACACACACACACACACACACTGAGTGGATGGGAGAGAGACACACACTGAGTAGATGGGAGAGAGACACAGACACTGAGTGGATGGGAGAGGGACAGACACTGAGTCGATGGGAGAGAGACACACACACTGAGTGGATGGGAGAGAGACACAAACACACACACTGAGTGGATGGAAGAGACAGACACACACACACACTGAGTGGATCGGAGAGAGACACACATACACACACACTGAGTGGATGGGAGAGAGACACACACACCGAGTGGATGGGAGAGAGACACACACACACACACACACACACACACACACTGAGTGGATGGGAGAGACACACACACACACACACACACACACACTGAGTGGATGGGAGACACACACACACACTGAGTGGATGGGAGAGAGACACATACACACACACACACACTGAGTGGATGGGAGTGAGACACACACACACACACTGAGTGGATGGGAGTGAGACACACACACACACACACACACTGAGTGGATGGGAGTGAGACACACACACACACACACACTGAGTGGATGTGAGAGAGACACACACACACACTGAGTAGATGGGAGAGAGACACAGACACTGAGTGGATGGGAGAGAGACACACACACTGAGTGGATGGGAGAGGGACAGACACTGAGTGGATGGAAGAGAGACACACACACTGAGTGGATGGGAGAGAGACAGACACACACACACACACACACTGAGTGGATGGGAGAGAGACACACACACACACACTGAGTGGATGGAAGAGACACACACAGACACACACACACTGAGTGGATGGGAGAGAGACACACACACACATACACAGACACTGAGTGGATGGGAGAGAGACACACACACCGAGTGGATGGGAGAGAGACAGAAACACACACACACACACTGAGTGGATAGGGAGAGACACACACACACTGAGTGGATGGGAGAGAGAGACACACACAAATACACACACACACACTGAGTGGATGGGAGAGACACACACACACTAAGTGGATGGGAGAGAGACACATACACACACACACACACACACACACTGAGTGGATGGGAGTGAGACACACACACACACACACTGAGTGGATGGGAGTGAGACACACACACACTGAATAGATGGGAGAGAGACACAGACACTGAGTGGATGGGAGAGAGACACACACACTGAGTGGATGGGAGAGGGACAGACTCTGAGTGGATGGAAGAGAGACACACACTGAGTGGATGGGAGAGAGACACACACACACACACACACACTGAGTGGATGGGAGAGAGACACACACACACACTGAGTGGATGAGAGACACACACACTGAGTGGATGTGGGAGAGACACACACACACACACACACAATTAGTGGATGGGAGAGAGACAGACACACTGAGTGGATGGGAGAGAGACACAGACACTGAGTGGATGGGAGAGAGACACACACACTGAGTGGATGGGATAGAGACACACACACACACTGAGTGGATGGGAGACACACACACACACACACACACACACTGAGTGGATGGGAGTGAGACACACATACACACACACACTGAGTGGATGGGAGAGAGACACACAGACACTGAGTAGATGGGAGAGAGACACAGACACTGAGTGGATGGGAGAGAGACACACACACTGAGTGGATGGGAGAGGGACACACACACACACTGAGTGGATGGGAGAGAGACACACACACACTGAGTGGATGGGAAACACACACACACACACACACTGAGTGGATGGGGGAGACACACACACACACACAATGAGTGGATGGGAGAGAGACACACACACACACAATGAGTGGATGGGAGAGAGACACACATACACTGAGTGGATGGGAGAGAGACACACACACACTGAGTGGATGGGAGCGAGACACAGACACTGAGTGGATGGGAGAGAGACACACACACACTGAGGGGATGGAATAGAGACACACACACACACTGAGTGGATGGGAGAGAGAGAGACACACACACACACACACACACACTGAGTGGATGGGAGAGGCACACACTGAGTGGATGGGAGAGAGACACACATACACACACTGAGTGGATGGGACAGAGACACACATACACACACACACTGAGTGGATGGGAGAGAGACACACACACACTGAGTAGATGGGAGAGAGACACACACACTGAGTGGATGGGAGGAAGACACACACACAGAGTGGATGGGAGAGGGACACACACACTGAGTGGATGGGAGAGAGAGACACACACACACAGAGTGGATGGGGGAGAGAGAGAGACACACACACACACACACACACACTGAGTGGATGGGAGAGACACACACACACACACACACACTGAGTGGATGGGAGAGAGAGACACACACACTGAGTGGATAGGAGAGAGACATAGACACTGAGTGGATGGGAGAGAGACACAGACACTGAGTGGATGGGAGAGAGACACACACGCACAAACTGAGTGGATGGGAGAGACACACAGACACACACACACACTGAGTGGATGGGAGAGAGACACACACACACTGAGTATTTGGGAGAGAGACACAGACACTGAGTGGATGGGAGAGAGACACACACACACTGAGTGGATGGGAGAGAGACACACACACTGAGTGGATGGGAGAGAGAGACACACACACACTGAGTGGATGGAAGAGAGAGAGACACACACACTGAGTGGATGGGAGAGAGACACAGACACTGAGTGGATGGGAGAGAGACACACACACACACACACCAAGTGGATGGGAGAGACACACACACACACACACACACACACACACACAATGAGTGGATGGGATAGAGACACACACACACACACACACACACTAAGTGGATGGGAGAGAGAGACACACACACACTGAGTGGATGGGAGATACACACACAGACACACACACACACTGAGCGGATGGGAGAGAGACACACACACACATACACACACTGAGTGGATGGGACAGAGACACACACACACACACACACACACACACACACTGAGTGGATGGGAGAGAGAGACACACACACTGAGTGGATGGGAGTGAGACACACACACACACTGAGTGGATGGGAGAGAGACACACACACACTGAGTAGATGGGAGAGAGATACAGACACTGAGTGGATGGGAGAGAGACACACACACTGAGTGAATGGGAGAGGGACACACACACTGAGTGGATGGGAGAGAGACACACACACACACCAAGTGGATGGGAGAGACACACACACACACACACACACGAGTGGATGGGATAGAGACACACACACACACACACACACACACACACACACACTGAGTGGATGGGAGAGAGAGACACACACACACACTGAGTGGATGGGGGATACACACACAGACACACACAGACAGATGGGAGAGAGAGAGACACACACACACACAAACAGACACACACTGAGTGGATGGGAGAGAGACACACACACACACACACACTGAGTGGATGGGAGAGAGACACACACACTGAATGAATGGGAGAGAGACACAAACACTGAGTGGATGGGAGAGAGACACACATACTGAGTGGATGGGAGAGAGACACACACACACACACACTGAGTGGATGGGCTAGACACACACACACACTGAGTGGATGGGAGAAAGACACACACACACACACACTGAGTGGATGGGAGAGACACACAGAGACACACACACACTGAGTGGATGGGAGAGAGAGACACACACACACTGAGTGGATGGGAGAGACACACACACACACTGAGTGGATGGGAGTGAGACACACACACACACACACACACACACTGAGTGGATGGGAGAGAGACACACACTGAGTAGATGGGAGAGAGACACAGACACTGAGTGGATGGGAGAGGGACAGACACTGAGTCGATGGGAGAGAGACACACACACTGAGTGGATGGGAGAGAGACACACACACACACACTGAGTGGATGGAAGAGACAGACACACACACACACTGAGTGGATCGGAGAGAGACACACATACACACACACTGAGTGGATGGGAGAGAGACACACACACCGAGTGGATGGGAGAGAGACACACACACACACACACACACACACACACACTGAGTGGATGGGAGAGACACACACACACACACACACACACAGAGTGGATGGGAGACACACACACACACTGAGTGGATGGGAGAGAGACACATACACACACACACACACTGAGTGGATGGGAGTGAGACACACACACACACACTGAGTGGATGGGAGTGAGACACACACACACACACACACTGAGTGGATGGGAGTGAGACACACACACACACACACACTGAGTGGATGGGAGAGAGACACACACACACTGAGTAGATGGGAGAGAGACACAGACACTGAGTGGATGGGAGAGAGACACACACACTGAGTGGATGGGAGAGGGACAGACACTGAGTGGATGGAAGAGAGACACACACACTGAGTGGATGGGAGAGAGACAGACACACACACACACACTGAGTGGATGGGAGAGAGACACACACACACACACTGAGTGGATGGAAGAGACACACACAGACACACACACACTGAGTGGATGGGAGAGAGACACACACACACATACACAGACACTGAGTGGATGGGAGAGAGACACACACACCGAGTGGATGGGAGAGAGACACAAACACACACACACACACTGAGTGGATAGGGAGAGACACACACACACTGAGTGGATGGGAGAGAGAGACACACACAAATACACACACACACACTGAGTGGATGGGAGAGACACACACACACTGAGTGGATGGGAGAGAGACACATACACACACACACACACACACACACTGAGTGGATGGGAGTGAGACACACACACACACACACACACACACTGAGTGGATGGGAGTGAGACACACACACACTGAATAGATGGGAGAGAGACACAGACACTGAGTGGATGGGAGAGAGACACACACACTGAGTGGATGGGAGAGGGACAGACTCTGAGTGGATGGAAGAGAGACACACACACTGAGTGGATGGGAGAGAGACACACACACACACACACACACTGAGTGGATGGGAGAGAGACACACACACACACTGAGTGGATGAGAGACACACACACTGAGTGGATGTGGGAGAGACACACACACACACACACACACAATTAGTGGATGGGAGAGAGACAGACACACTGAGTGGATGGGAGAGAGACACAGACACTGAGTGGATGGGAGAGAGACACACACACTGAGTGGATGGGATAGAGACACACACACACACACACACACACACACAAACACACACTGAGTGGATGGGAGAGAAACACACACACACACTGAGTGGATGGGAGACACACACACACACACACACACACACTGAGTGGATGGGAGTGAGACACACATACACACACACACTGAGTGGATGGGAGAGAGACACACAGACACTGAGTAGATGGGAGAGAGACACAGACACTGAGTGGATGGGAGAGAGACACACACACTGAGTGGATGGGAGAGGGACACACACACACACTGAGTGGATGGGAGAGAGACACACACACACTGAGTGGATGGGAAACACACACACACACACACACTGAGTGGATGGGGGAGACACACACACACACACACACAATGAGTGGATGGGAGAGAGACACACACACACACAATGAGTGGATGGGAGAGAGACACACATACACTGAGTGGATGGGAGAGAGACACACACACACTGAGTGGATGGGAGCGAGACACAGACACTGAGTGGATGGGAGAGAGACACACACACACTGAGGGGATGGAATAGAGACACACACACACACTGAGTGGATGGGAGAGAGACACACACACACACACACACACTGAGTGGATGGGAGAGGCACACACTGAGTGGATGGGAGAGAGACACACATACACACACTGAGTGGATGGGACAGAGACACCCATACACACACACACTGAGTGGATGGGAGAGAGAGACACACACACTGAGTAGATGGGAGAGAGACACACACACTGAGTGGATGGGAGGGAGACACACACACAGAGTGGATGGGAGAGGGACACACACACTGAGTGGATGGGAGAGAGAGACACACACACACACATAGTGGATGGGGGAGAGAGAGAGACACACACACACACACACACACACTGAGTGGATGGGAGAGACACACACACACACACACACACTGAGTGGATGGGAGAGAGAGACACACACACTGAGTGGATAGGAGAGAGACACAGACACTGAGTGGATGGGAGAGAGACACAGACACTGAGTGGATGGGAGAGAGACACACACGCACAAACTGAGTGGATGGGAGAGACACACAGACACACACACACACTGAGTGGATGGGAGAGAGACACACACACACTGAGTATTTGGGAGAGAGACACAGACACTGAGTGGATGGGAGAGAGACACACACACACTGAGTGGATGGGAGAGAGACACACACACTGAGTGGATGGGAGAGAGAGACACACACACACTGAGTGGATGGGAGAGAGAGAGACACACACACTGAGTGGATGGGAGAGAGACACAGACACTGAGTGGATGGGAGAGAGACACACACACACACACACCAAGTGGATGGGAGAGACACACACACACACACACACAATGAGTGGATGGGATAGAGACACACACACACACACACACACACACTGAGTGGATGGGAGAGAGAGACACACACACTGAGTGGATGGGAGATACACACACAGACACACACACACACACACTGAGCGGATGGGAGAGAGACACACACACACATACACACACTGAGTGGATGGGACAGAGACACACACACACACACACACACTGAGTGGATGGGAGAGAGAGACACACACACTGAGTGGATGGGAGTGAGACACACACACACACACTGAGTGGATGGGAGAGAGACACACACACACTGAGTAGATGGGAGAGAGATACAGACACTGAGTGGATGGGAGAGAGACACACACACTGAGTGGATGGGAGAGGGACACACACACTGAGTGGATGGGAGAGAGACACACACACACACACCAAGTGGATGGGAGAGACACACACACACACACACACACACGAGTGGATGGGATAGAGACACACACACACACACACACACACACACACTGAGTGGATGGGAGAGAGAGACACACACACACTGAGTGGATGGGGGATACACACACAGACACACACAGACAGATGGGAGAGAGAGAGACACACACACACACAAACAGACACACACTGAGTGGATGGGAGAGAGACACACACACACACACACACACTGAGTGGATGAGAGAGAGACACACACACTGAATGAATGGGAGAGAGACACAAACACTGAGTGGATGGGAGAGAGACACACATACTGAGTGGATGGGAGAGAGACACACACACACACACTGAGTGGATGGCCTAGACACACACACACACTGAGTGGATGGGAGAAAGACACACACACACACACTGAGTGGATGGGAGAGACACACAGAGACACACACACACTGAGTGGATGGGAGAGAGAGACACACACACACTGAGTGGATGGGAGAGACACACACACACACTGAGTGGATGGGAGTGAGACACACACACACACACACACACACTGAGTGGATGGGAGAGAGACACACACTGAGTAGATGGGAGAGAGACACAGACACTGAGTGGATGGGAGAGGGACAGACACTGAGTCGATGGGAGAGAGACACACACACTGAGTGGATGGGAGAGAGAGACACACACACACACTGAGTGGATGGAAGAGACAGACACACACACACTGAGTGGATCGGAGAGAGACACACATACACACACACTGAGTGGATGGGAGAGAGACACACACACCGAGTGGATGGGAGAGAGACACACACACACACACACACACACACACACACTGAGTGGATGGGAGAGACACACACACACACACACACACACTGAGTGGATTGTAACGTGACGCCTTGTATCATAAGCTGGATACCTCTTTTATAGTTCCTTTCTCCCTCAGAATAACAATCCAATAGTAAACTGACCCTCCTGTTCCCAAACATCAGCCGAGACTTGATGAAGGGAAGAACTCTCTTTTATTGAATCAAACACCCAGGTTATATACACTACAGAGGCTCTTATCTAGATCAGCATGCAAATGAATACTTGGGACAGTGTTTCTATGCTTGACCAATCAGTCACCAGCACCCTTATCAGGATAAGAATGCAGATTAGGAATTGAAATCCTACATTCTTAACTGGCTCATCAATAACCGCCTCTGATTGGTCAAGGAAGCACAGCAGGAATCAATTAACATTCCTTAGCACAGAACTGTAGTATAGTGGAAGCCAAGCCCAACCCCCATCTCTGCATTCCAGCAATGTATTGAAATAGTCTGAAGACATGAGATCCCATATCCCTAACACACCAATATCTCCCATGGTCGCCACAGTTCTGTCACATATCTCCCCCTTGTATCCATGTCCGGCATACCCGATTAGACCCAGTCGGGTGTAATTTAGGGATGTCCGGGGTTTTCTGCCTGTGGTTCCATGTCCACAACAGTACTTGTCCCAAACGTCTCGTCCCCAGCCAGCCCCTACAGTCCTGGGGTCTGGAAAGAAAAAACGAGCCCCTTGTCCGGGGCCAGGAGTAAAACTGGGGTCCTTGGTCCTGGGCCAGGGAAACGTGTACCTCTTGGTCCTGGCTATCACCAAGTTGGGAGGCCTCTCTTGGGCCAGGCTCCACGCAGAGCTGGGGTCAGACCCTCCTGGGTCTGGGTCCAGTGACTCAGGGTCCATAGCCAGTCTACAAGGTGGACCTCCTTTTGGCAACAGTGTCTCTGGGTTCCCCATGGCCTGGGGGTCACCTTGGTGGACGCTGGGGACATCTCCCCCTTTTGGTTGGGCAAGTACCCCACGGGAACAGGAGAGGATGCTACTCTCACTCTCCTGGGCTGAGGCAACATCCAAAGGGCTACTGGAAACACTGGGGACTCTTTTGCTCAGGGTTGGGGCATCCAGAGGACCGGTGAGGAGCGCACTCCCACTCACCAATCCAGGACAAACAGACTGTGGGCTGCTGGCAAAACTGGGGCAACTCCCAACTTCCTTAGGGAGCACGGTGGTCCCCCTCCCTCGGGCTGGATCAACAGTTGGCCTGGTGGGGAATGACTTCCCACCCACCAGGCTGGGGTCAAAAGATCCAGGGGCAACAAGGGTATCCCTGGTGAGGACCGGGGTCCCACTCACCAAGGCTGGGGTATCAGGACAAGGGGCAACAGGCTTGGGACTGCTGATGAGGACTGTTGTCCCACTCATCACAGCCAAGGTTTTACAGGGCCTGGTGGGCTCGCTCCCAACCACCAGGTCAGGGGTCACATAGAGGCTGGTGGGCTCACTCCCACCCACCAGTTCACAGTCTACAGGGACAGCACAAGGGGCAGCAGCACTGCATTGTGGCAGTCTGCTGGGGTCCTCTTCTTTCAGGCCACAAACTCCAAGGCCATTCTCTGCCTTGAGGAAGACCGCAGTCCCATTCCTCAGGGCCATAACATCTGCACCCCTGGAGAGCACACATTTCTCTTTCTCCAGGGCAGTATCCAATAACAAAGGGGAAGGACAGGGGCTGCTGGTGGGGACCTGTGTCTCATCCACAGCAACAGGGGTTTCCCAGGACCTGGGGAGCTCGCTCCTACTCACCAGGCCAGGGTTCACAGGGGGGCTGGTGGGGAACGCATTCCCACCCACCAGTTCACAGTCCATAGGGTCAACAAGAGGGCCAGCAGCACTGTTCTCCTTCAGTCTGCTAGGGTCCTCTTCTTCCAGGCAACAAACTCCAAGGCCATTCTCTGCCTTGAGGAAGACCGCAGTCCCATTCCTCAGGGCCATAACATCTGCGCCCCTGGAGAGCACACATTTCTCTTTCTCCAGGGCAGTATCCAATAATAAAGGGGAAGGACAGGGGTTGCTGGTGGGAACCTGCGTCTCATCCACAGCAACAGGGGTTTCCCAGGCCCTGTGGAGCTCACTCCTACTCACCAGGCCAGGGTTCACAGGGGGGCTGGTGGGGAACGCATTCCCACCCACCAGTTCACAGTCCATAGGATCAACAAGAGGGCCAGCAGCACTGTTCTCCTTCAGTCTGCTGGGGTCCTCTTCTTTCAGGCCACAAACCGCAGGGCCATTCTCTGCCCTGAGGAAGACCGCAGTCCCATTCCTCAGGGTCGTATCAACCGTGCCCCTGGAGAGCACACATTGCTCCTTCTCCAGGGCAGTGTCCATTAACAAAGGGAGCATCTTCTTGGGTCTGCTGGTGAGCTCTCTCTCACTCACAACAGTAGGAAAAACAGGGGAAGGGGCCAAATGTCCACCAGGGGGGACGGTTGTCCCACCCCCTGGTACAGGGGCATTCTTGGGGCTGAGGATCAGCGAATTCCCACTCCTCAGGTCCGGGGTAACAAAGGGGCTGGTGCGTATCACTGTCTCACTCCCCCAGCATGGGGCAACCCAGGGGCTCTGGATGTCTTGAAAGTACTGTTGCTCGACCGACAGTTTAAGTTGGGCCACCGTCTCTTCCGACGGATTGGGTCCTAGGTGGGGCAGTAGATTCCTCATTCTCCACCCCACCGGGTCGCAGGACTCAAAGGACTGTTCCATTCCAAGGTCGGAGCCTCCATCCCAGGGCGGGTTGGCCAGCCAGGCCACATCTTCCTGCGGTATAGTATATGGGGGGGCCGCCCGTGGTCCCTCCCCCGTATGCCTCGCAACTTTCCGGATAAGGCCTTGGTAAGCTCGCTCCAGATGCCACTCTTGCTCCACCAGGTCCTCCAGCTCCTCTGCTAGCTCAGGGATATTCTGGAACCCCATCATCTCCTCCCGGGCATCCCTGATTTCCCAAAACCTACTCTCCTCCTTGCTGCCAAAGTTGGGGTCGACACAGATGGCCTCCCATCCTACTCCTGGGCCATTGTATCCATTGCCCGCAGCAGAACAAGAGGGGCGGATCATGCTGTAATACTTCTGCTCCGCTTTCTGGTACAGGGCGATATACGGATCCTGTAGCTTACTTTCCACCTTCACAAAGCAGTCCATGCTGTCCTCCCAATCCCGCAGAGGATTGTCCCCCAGAAGCGGCCATCGCAATGCCACCAGCTTCTCAATCCGTCTCCAGTTGGGCTTAACAGCGCCCATTGATCCTAGATTTGCCATGTTCCACAGGCAGGATCCCAGGTACCTCCTAATGCAGTGGATACTAGTACTCCAAGTTCCAGGATATCCAAGTTGCTTTGGCCATCCACTGCTCGCTGCGCTGCTGAGACCGGGGTCAAGCCAGCGGCTATATCTCCCCCTGGATGCTGGTCTCAGTTTGGCTGTTGCTCCACCCACTGCTCGCTGCGCTGCTGAGACCGGGGTCAAGCCAGCGGCTATATCTCCCCCTGGATGCTGGTCTCAGTTTGGCTGTTGCTCCACCCACTGCTCGCTGCGCTGCTGAGACCGGGGTCAAGCCAGCGGCTATATCTCCCCCTGGATGCTGGTCTCAGGTTCGCTGTTGCTCCATCCACTGCTCGCTGCGCTGCTGAGACCGGGGTCAAGCCAGAGGCTATATCTCCCCCTGGATGCTGGTCTCAGTTTTGCTGTTGCTCCACCCACTGCTCGCTGCGCTGCTGAGACCGGGGTCAAGCCAGCGGCTATATCTCCCCCTGGATGCTGGTCTCAGATTCGCTGTTGCTCCATCCACTGCTCGCTGCGCTGCTGAGACCGGGGTCAAGCCAGAGGCTATATCTCCCCCTGGATGCTGGTCTCAGTTTCAGTTCCTTGGGATAAGCCGAATCCCGCCGCTTGCCACCAGTTTTAACGTGACGCCTTGTATCATAAGCTGGATACCTCTTTTATAGTTCCTTTCTCCCTCAGAATAACAATCCAATAGTAAACTGACCCTCCTGTTCCCAAACATCAGCCGAGACTTGATGAAGGGAAGAACTCTCTTTTATTGAATCAAACACCCAGGTTATATACACTACAGAGGCTCTTATCTAGATCAGCATGCAAATGAATACTTGGGACAGTGTTTCTATGCTTGACCAATCAGTCACCAGCACCCTTATCAGGATAAGAATGCAGATTAGGAATTGAAATCCTACATTCTTAACTGGCTCATCAATAACCGCCTCTGATTGGTCAAGGAAGCACAGCAGGAATCAATTAACATTCCTTAGCACAGAACTGTAGTATAGTGGAAGCCAAGCCCAACCCCCATCTCTGCATTCCAGCAATGTATTGAAATAGTCTGAAGACATGAGATCCCATATCCCTAACACACCAATATCTCCCATGGTCGCCACAGTTCTGTCACAGATGGGAGACACACACACACACTGAGTGGATGGGAGAGAGACACATACACACACACACACACTGAGTGGATGGGAGTGAGACACACACACACACACTGAGTGGATGGGAGTGAGACACACACACACACACACACTGAGTGGATGGGAGTGAGACACACACACACACACACACACACACTGAGTGGATGGGAGAGAGACACACACACACTGAGTAGATGGGAGAGAGACACAGACACTGAGTGGATGGGAGAGAGACACACACACTGAGTGGATGGGTGAGGGACAGACACTGAGTGGATGGAAGAGAGACACACACACTGAGTGGATGGGAGAGAGACAGACACACACACACACACACACTGAGTGGATGGGAGAGAGACACACACACACACACACACAATGAGTGGATGGGATAGAGACACACACACACACACACACACTGAGTGGATGGGAGAGAGAGACACACACACACTGAGTAGATGGGAGATACACACACAGACACACACACACACTGAGCGGATGGGAGAGAGACACACACACATACACACACTGAGTGGATGGGACAGAGACACACACACACACACTGAGTGGATGGGAGAGAGAGACACACACACTGAGTGGATGGGAGTGAGACACACACACGCACACTGAGTGGATGGGAGAGAGACACACACACACACACTGAGTAGATGGGAGAGAGATACAGACACTGAGTGGATGGGAGAGAGACACACACACTGAGTGGATGGGAGAGGGACACACACACTGAGTGGATGGGAGAGAGACACACACACACACACACACAGAGTGGATGGAAGAGAGAGAGAGACACACACACAGACACACACTGAGTGGATGGGAGAGAGACACACACACTGAATGAATGGGAGAGAGACACAAACACTGAGTGGATGGGAGAGAGACACACATACTGAGTGGATGGGAGAGAGACACACACATACACACTGAGTGGATGGGGTAGACACACACACACACTGAGTGGATGGGAGAAAGACACACACACACACACACACACACACACTGAGTGGATGGGAGAGACACACAGAGACACACACACACTGAGTGGATGGGAGAGAGAGACACACACACACTGAGTGGATGGGAGAGACACACACACACACTGAGTGGATGGGAGTGAGACACACACACACACACACACACACACACACACTGAGTGGATGGGAGAGAGACACACACACTGAGTAGATGGGAGAGAGACACAGACACTGAGTGGATGGGAGAGGGACAGACACTGAGTCGATGGGAGAGAGACACACACACTGAGTGGATGGGAGAGAGAGACACACACACACACTGAGTGGATGGAAGAGACACACACAGACACACACACACTGAGTGGATGGGAGAGAGACATACACACACACTGAGTGGATGGGAGAGAGAGACACACACCGAGTGGATGGGAGAGAGACACACACACACACACACACACACACACACTGAGTGGATGGGAGAGACACACACACACTGAGTGGATGGGAGAGAGAGACACACACACACACACACACACTGAGTGGATGGGAGAGACACACACACACTGAGTGGATGGGAGAGAGACACATACACACACACACACACACTGAGTGGATGGGAGTGAGACACACACACACACACACTGAGTGGATGGGAGTGAGACACACACACACACACACTGAGTGGATGGGAGTGAGACACACACACACACACACACACTGAGTGGATGGGAGAGAGACACACACACACACTGAGTAGAAGGGAGAGAGACACAGACACTGAGTGGATGGGAGAGAGACACACACACTGAGTGGATGGGAGAGGGACAGACACTGAGTGGATGGAAGAGAGACACACACACTGAGTGGATGGGAGAGAGACACACACACACACACACTGAGTGGATGGGAGAGAGACACACACACACTGAGTGGATGAGAGACACACACACTGAGTGGATGGGGGAAAGACACACACAATTAGTGGATGGGAGAGAGACAGACACACTGAGTGGATGGGAGAGAGACACAGACACTGAGTGGATGGGAGAGAGACACACACACTGAGTGGATGGGATAGAGACACACACACACACACACACACACACACACACACACTGAGTGGATGGGAGAGAAACACACACACACTGAGTGGATGGGAGAGACACACACACATACACACACTGAGTGGATGGCAGTGAGACACACACATACACACACACACTGAGTGGATGGGAGAGAGACACACAGACACTGAGTGGAAGAGAGACACACACACTGAGTGGATGGGAGAGGGACACACACTTAGTGGATGGGAGAGAGACACGCACACACACATACACAGAGTGGATGGGAGAGAGAGACACACACACACACACACACACACACACACTGAGTGGATGGGGGAGAGAGAGACACACACACACACTGAGTGGATGGGAGAGATATACACACACACACACACACACTGAGTGGATGGGAGAGAGACACACACACTGAGTGGATGGGAGAGAGACACAGACACGGAGTGGATGGGACAGAGAGACACACACACACACACACACACACACTCTGAGTGGATGGGATAGAGACACACACACACACTGAGTGGAGGGGAGAGAGAGACACACACACTGAGTGGATGGGATAGAGACACACACACACTGAGTAGATGGGAGAGAGACACAGACACTGAGTGGATGGGAGAGAGACACACACACTGAGTGGATGGGAGAGGGACAGACACTGAGTGGATGGGAGAGAGACACACACACTGAGTGGATGGGAGAGAGACACATACACTGGTTGGATGGGAGAGAGAGACACACACACACACACACTGAGTGGATGGTAGAGAGACACACACACACTGAGTGGATGGGAGACACACACACACACGGAGTAGATGGGGGAGAGACACACACACAAACAATGAGTGGATGGGTGAGAGACACACACACACACACTGAGTGGATGGGATAGAGACACAGATACTGAATGGATGGGAGAGAGAGACACACACACACACACACACAGTGGATGGGAAAGAGACACACACACTCACACTGAGTGGATGGGAGAGAGACACGCACTGAGTGAATTGGAGAGAGACACAGACACTGAGTGGATGGGAGAGGGACACACAGTGAGTGGATGGGAGAAAGACACACAAACTGACTGGATGGGAGAGAGACACACACACACACACACACACACTGAGTGGATTGGATAGAGACACACACACACACACACACACTGAGTGGATGGGAGAGACACACACACACACACACACACACACACAGTGAGTGGATGGGAGAAACACACACACACACACACACACACACACACACACACTGAGCGGAAAGTCGAGAGAGACACACACACACACACACATTGAGTGGATGGGAGAGAGACACACATGCAAACACACTGTTGGATGGGAGAGAGAGACACACACACACACACTGAGTAGATGGGATGGAGACACACACACACACTGAGTGGATGGGAGAAAGACACACACACACACACTGAGTGGATGGGAGTGACACACACAGACACACACACACACACAGTGCGTGGATGGAAGAGAGACACACACACACACACACACACTGAGTGGATGGAAGAGAGAGACACACACACACACACACTGAGTGGATGGGAGTGACACACACACACACACACTGAGTGGATGGGAGAGAGACACACATACACACACACACTGAGTGGATGGAAGAGAGAGACACACACACACACCCTGAGTGGATGGGAGTGACACACACACACACACACACACACACACACACTGAGTGGATGGGAGAGAGACACACACACACTGAGTAGATGGGAGAGAGACACACACACACACACTGAGTGGATGGGTGAGACACACACACACACACACACACACACTGAGTGGATGGGAGAGAGACAGACACACACACATACACACACACTGAGTGGATGGAAGAGAGACACACACACACACACACACTGAGTGGATGGGAGTGAGACACACACACACTCACACACACACACACACACACTGAGTGGATGGGAGAGAGACACACACACACACACACTGAGTGGATGGGAAAGACACACACACACACACACACTGAGTGGATGGGAGAGACACACACAGACACACACACACACACTGAGTGGATGGGAGACAGACACACACACACATACACACACTGAGTGGATGGGACAGAGACACACACACACACACACACACTGAGTGGATGGGAGAGAGAGACACACACACACTGAGTGGATGGGAGTGAGACATACACACACACTGAGTCGATGGGAGAGAGACACACACACACACACTGAGTAGATGGGAGAGAGACACAGACACTGAGTGGATGGGAGAGAGACACACACTGAGTGGATGGGAGAGGGACACACACACTGAGTGGATGGGAGAGAGAGAGACACACACACACACACACACACACAGAGTGGATGGGAGAGAGAGACACACACACACTGAGTGGATGGGAGAGAGGCACACACACACACACACACTGAGTGGATGGGAGAGAGACACCCACACACAGAAACAATGAGTGGATGGGAGAGAGACAAACAGACACACACACTGAGTGGATGGGAGAGAGACACACACATACACACACGGAGTGGATGGGAGTGAGACACACACACACGCACACACTGAGTGGATGGGAGAGAGAGACACACACACACACTGAGTGGATGGGAGAGAGACACACACACACTGAGTGGATGAGATTCAGACACACACTCTGAGTGGATGGGAGAGAGAGAGACACACACACACACACACACACACTGAGTGGATGGGAGAGAGAGACACATACACACACAAACACTGAGTGGATGGGAGAGAGAGACACACACTCTGAGTGGATGGGAGAGAGAGAGAGAGAGACACACACACACACACACACTGAGTGGATGGGAGAGTGAGACACACACACAGTGAGTGGATTGCAGAGAGAGAGACACACACACACACACACTGAGTGGATGGGAGAGAGAGACACACACACACTGAGTGGATGGGAGAGAGACACGCACACACACACACTGAGTGGATGGGAGAGAGAGACACACACACTGAGTGGATGGGAGAGAGAGACACACACACACACTGAGTGGATGGGATAGAGACACAGATACTGAATGGATGGGAGAGAGACACACACACACACACACAGTGGATGGGAGAGAGACACACACACTCACACTGAGTGGATGGGAGAGAGACACACGCACTGAGTGAATGGGAGAGAGACACAGACACTGAGTGGATGGGAGAGGGACACACAGTGAGTGGATGGGAGAAAGACACACACACTGACTGGATGGGAGAGAGACACACAAACACACACACTGAGTGGATTGGATAGAGACACACACACACACACACACACTGAGTGGATGGGAGAGAGACACACACACACACACACACACACACACACTGAATGAATGGGAGAAACACACACAGACACACACACACACACACTAAGCGGATAGGAGAGAGAGAGACACACACACACACACACACACACACACATTGAGTGGATGGGAGAGAGACACACATGCAAACACACTGTTGGATGAGAGAGAGAGACACACACACACACACTGAGTGGATGGGAGTGAGACACACACACACACACACACACACTGAGTGGATGGGAGAGAGACACACATACACTGAATAGATGGGAGAGAGACACAGACACTGAGTGGATGGGAGAGGGACAGACACTGAGTGGATGGGAGAGAGACACACACACTGAGTGGATGGGAGAGAGAGACACACACACATGCTGAGTGGATGGGAGAGACACACACAGACACACACACACTTAGTGGATGGGAAAGAGACACACATGCACACACTGAGTGGATGGGAGAGACACACACACACACACACTGAGTGGATGGGAGAGACACACACACACACACACACACACACACTGAGTGGATGGGAGAGAGACACACACACACACTGAGTGAATGGGAGAGAGAGACACAAACACTGAGTGGATGGGAGAGGGACACACAGTGAGTGGATGGGAGAGAGACACACACACTGAGTGGATGGGATGGAGACACACACACACACTGAGTGGATGGGAGAAAGACACACACACACTGAGTGGATGGGAGTGACACACACAGACACACACACACACACTGCGCGGATGGGAGAGAGAGACACACACACACACACACACTGAGTGGATGGAAGAGAGAGACACACACACACACTGAGTGGATGGGAGTGAGACACACACACACACACACACACACTGAGTGGATGGGAGAGAGACACACACACTGAGTAGATGGGAGAGAGAGAGACACACACACACACTGAGTGGATGGGTGAGACACACACACACACACACACACTGAGTGGATGGGAGAGAGACACACACACACACACACATACACACACACTGAGTGGATGGGAGAGAGAGAGACACACACACACTGAGTGGATGGGAGAGAGACATACACACACACTGAGTGGATGGGAATGACACACACACACACACACACACACACACACACACACACACACACTGAGTGGATGGGAGAGAGACACACACACACTGAGTAGATGGGAGAGAGACACACACACTGAGTGGATGGGAGTGAGACACACACACACTGAGTAGATGGGAGAGAGACACACACACTGAGTGGATGGGAGAAAGACACACACACACTGAGTGGATGGGAGTGACACACACAGACACACACACACACACTGCGCGGATGGGAGAGAGAGACACACACACACACACACACTGAGTGGATGGAAGAGAGAGACACACACACACACTGAGTGGATGGGAGTGAGACACACACACACACACACACACACTGAGTGGATGGGAGAGAGACACACACACTGAGTAGATGGGAGAGAGAGAGACACACACACACACTGAGTGGATGGGTGAGACACACACACACACACACACACTGAGTGGATGGGAGAGAGACACACACACACACACACATACACACACACTGAGTGGATGGGAGAGAGAGAGAGACACACACACACTGAGTGGATGGGAGAGAGACATACACACACACTGAGTGGATGGGAATGACACACACACACACACACACACACACACACACACACACACACACTGAGTGGATGGGAGAGAGACACACACACACTGAGTAGATGGGAGAGAGACACACACACTGAGTGGATGGGAGTGAGACACACACACAGACACACTGAGGGGATGGGAGAGGGACACACACACTGAGTAGATGGGAGAGAGACACACACACACACACACTGAGTGAATGGGAGAGACACACACACACACTGAGTGGATGGGAGAGAGACACACACACACACATACTCATACACTGAGTGGATGGGAGAGAGACACACACACACACACACTGAGTGGATGGGAGAGAGACACACACACACACACACACTGAGTGGATGGGAGTGAGACACACACACACACACACACACAAACACTGAGTGGATGGTAGAGAGACACACACACACACACACACACACACTGAGTAGATGGGAGAGAGACACAGACACTGAGTGGATGGGAGAGAGACACACACACTGAGTGGATGGGAGAGAGACACACACACTGAGTGAATGGGAGAGGGACAGACATTGAGTGAATGGGAGAGAGACACACACACTGAATGGATGGGAGAGAGAGACACACACACACACACACTGAGTGGATGGGAGAGACACACACAGACACACAAACACACACACTGAGTGGATGGGAGAGAGACACACACACACACACACACACACACACACACACACACACACTGAGTGGATGGGAGAGAGACACACACACACACACTGAGTGGATGGGAGAGAGATACACACACACTGAGTGGATGGGAGACACACACACACACACACTGAGTGGATGGGGGAGAGACACACACACACTGAGTGGATGGGAGAGAGACACACACACACACTGAGTGGATGGGAGAGAGACACACACACACTGAGTGGATGGGAGAGAGACACAGACACTGAGTGGATGGGAGAGAGAGACACACACACACACACTGAGTGGATGGGATAGAGACACACACACACACACTGAGTGGATGGGAGAGTGACACACACACACACACACACACACACACACACACACACACACTGAGTGGGTGGGAGAGACACACACAGACACACACACACACTGAGTGGATGGGAGAGAGACACAGACACTGAGTGGATGGGAGAAAGACACACACACACACTGAGTGGATGGGATAGAGACACACACACACACTGAGTGGATGGGAAAGACACACACACACACACTGAGTGGATGGGAGAGACACACACAGACACACACACACACACACTGAGTGGATGGGAGAGAGACACACACACACATACACACACTGAGTGGATGGGACAGAGACACACACACACTGAGTCGATGGGAGAGAGACACACACACACTGAGTAGATGGGAGAGAGACAGACACTGAGTGGATGGGAGTGAGACATACACACTGAGTGGATGGGAGAGGGACACACACACTGAGTGGATGGGAGAGAGACACACACACACACTGAGTGGATGGGAGAGAGGCACACACACACACACACACACACACACATACTGAGTGGATGGGAGAGAGACACCCACACACACAAACACTGAGTGGATGGGAGAGAGACAAACAGACACACACACTGAGTGGATGGGAGAGAGACACACACATACACACACTGAGTGGATGGGAGTGAGGCACACACACGCACACACTGAGTGGATGGGAGAGAGACACACACACACACACACTGAGTGGATGGGAGAGAGACACACACACACACACTGAGTGGATGGGATTGAGACACACACTCTGAGTGGATGGGAGAGAGAGACACACACACACTGAGTGGATGGGAGAGAGACACGTACACACTGAGTGGATGGGAGAGAGAGACACACACACACTGAGAGGATGGGATAGAGAGACACACACACACAAACACTGAGTGGATGGGAGAGAGAGACACACACTCTGAGTGGATGGGAGAGAGAGAGAGACACACACACACACACTGAGTGGATTGGAGAGAGAGACACACACACACTGAGTGGATGGGAGAGAGACACGCACACACTGAGTGGATGGGAGAGAGACACACACACTGAGTGAATGGGAGAGAGACACACACACACACACACACACACACTGAGTGGATGGGAGAGAGAGATGTGGTGTTCAGCCCCTCAAGAGCGAGCCTTGTCTGGAGGAATGCGGCAGTCACTGAGACCCAGGATTGCAGCCCTACCGTTCCAGATGCCCTACAACCGGAAGTGCGGTGACGTCACATCCGCCGACACCGAACGAGGCGCGGTTGCGGCAGGAGAACAAAGGAGCCTGCAAGAGAGACCAGACGCGTCCCACACAGCTCCCAGCACAACCCTACAGCCCCAGGCCTTACCCTGTAGACATAAATAAACGGAGGTCACGGTTTGCACCTCCAAAGAGAAACTACCGGTGTGATCATTGGATTAGACACAAGACACCACAGTGGCGACGAGGATGCCCAACGGATTTTCAGGCAAGACCCTGTACGTGAACCCTCTTGATTTCCTTGTGGGGGAGCAAAACAGAAAGCTTATAAACTGACTTGGAATTCAGACATATACACTGAGGACATAAACTAAGATGCTGCTTTCTGACCTAAGACAATTATTGCTGTGTTATCGTGCTTAGAGGAATTACATTGTCCTATTTGTCCTTGCTTATGTGCTAACAAGATTGATACTGGTCTATATGTCCTAAGAAGATTACTACTAGCCTATATGTGCTTGCTTATACGCTAAGAAGCTTACGACTGTGTTCTATGTGCTTGCTTTATGTGCTAAGAAGATTACTACTGTGCTATATGTGCTAAGAGAGAGACACACACACACACAGAGTGGATGGGGGAGAGAGACACACACACACACACACACACACACACTGAGTGGATGGGAGAGACACACACACACACACACTGAGTGGATGGGAGAGAGAGACACACACACTGAGTGGATAGGAGAGAGACACAGACACTGAGTGGATGGGAGAGAGACACAGACACTGAGTGGATGGGAGAGAGACACACACACACAAACTGAGTGGATGGGAGAGACACACAGACACACACACACACTGAGTGGATGGGAGAGAGACACACACACACTGAGTATTTGGGAGAGAGACACAGACACTGAGTGGATGGGAGAGAGACACACACACACTGAGTGGATGGGAGAGAGACACACACACTGAGTGGATGGGAGAGAGAGACACACACACACTGAGTGGATGGGAGAGAGAGAGACACACACACTGAGTGGATGGGAGAGAGACACAGACACTGAGTGGATGGGAGAGAGACACACACACACACACACCAAGTGGATGGGAGAGAAACACACACACACACACACACACACACACAATGAGTGGATGGGATAGAGACACACACACACACACACACACACACACACACTGAGTGG
The DNA here is from genome assembly GCA_037306005.1 of Rhinophrynus dorsalis. Taxonomy (NCBI): domain Eukaryota; kingdom Metazoa; phylum Chordata; class Amphibia; order Anura; family Rhinophrynidae; genus Rhinophrynus; species Rhinophrynus dorsalis. Next base: position 328,367,123 of record CM074718.1, on the reverse strand, counting down.
ATGGGAGAGAGAGACACACACACACTGAGTGGATGGGAGATACACACACAGACACACACACACACACTGAGCGGATGGGAGAGAGACACACACACACATACACACACTGAGTGGATGGGACAGAGACACACACACACACACACACACACACACACACTGAGTGGATGGGAGAGAGAGACACACACACACTGAGTGGATGGGAGTGAGACACACACACACACTGAGTGGATGGGAGAGAGACACACACACACTGAGTAGATGGGAGAGAGATACAGACACTGAGTGGATGGGAGAGAGACACACACACTGAGTGGATGGGAGAGGGACACACACACTGAGTGGATGGGAGTGAGACACACACACACCAAGTGGATGGGAGAGACACACACACACACACACACACACACGAGTGGATGGGATAGAGACACACACACACACACACACACACACACACACTGAGTGGATGGGAGAGATAGACACACACACACTGAGTGGATGGGGGATACACACACAGACACACACAGACAGATGGGAGAGAGAGAGAGACACACACACACAAACAGACACACACTGAGTGGATGGGAGAGAGACACACACACACACACACTGAGTGGATGGGAGAGAGACACACACACTGAATGAATGGGAAAGAGACACAAACACTGAGTGGATGGGAGAGAGACACACATACTGAGTGGATGGGAGAGAGACACACACACACACACTGAGTGGATGGGCTAGACACACACACACACTGAGTGGATGGGAGAAAGACACACACACACACACTGAGTGGATGGGAGAGACACACAGAGACACACACACACTGAGTGGATGGGAGAGAGAGACATGTGGTGTCCAGCCCCTCCAAGATCCAGCCCTGCCAGGAGGAATGCGGCAGGCATTAAGACCCAGGATGGCAGCCCCACCGTTCCGGATGCCGAAAACCGGAAGTGCGGTGACGTCACATCCGGTTTTCACCCGACGAGCCCCGCTGCTACCCTAGAGAACAAAGACCCTGCAGCAGAGACCGGACGTGTCCCACACAGCTCCCCAGCACACCCCTACCGCCCAGGCCTTGCCCCCTGCATATACAATAAACGGAGGTCGCGTTTTGCACCTCCAAAGAGAACAAACGGTGTGATCCTTGGAGTAGATGAAAGACACCACAGTGGCGACGAGGATGACCAACGGATTATCAGGCAAAACCCTGTAAGTGAACCCTCTTGATTTCTCTGCTGGGAGTAAAACAAAAAGCAACTAACTCTGAGGCATTACATTGTCCGATTCGTCCTTGCTTATGTGCTATATGTGCTAAGAAGAGTATATTGCCCTTTATGTGCTTGCTTATTCCTTAAGAAGTTGCTATTGTCTTCTGTGTACTTGCTTTATGTGCTAAGAAGCTTACTGCTGTGCTATATGTGCTAAGAAGATTGCTACTGTGCTATATGTGCTACGAAGATTACTACTGCCTTATATGTGCTGGCTTATACGCTGAGAAGTTGCTCCTGTGTTCTGGGTGCTTGCTTTATGTGCTAAGAAGTTTACTACTGTGCTATATGTGCTAAGAAGACTACTACTGTGCTATATGTGCTAAGAAGATTACTACTGCCTTATATGTGCTTGCTTATACGCTGAGAAGTTGCTCCTGTGTTCTGTGTGCTTGCTTTATGTGCTAAGAATTTTACTACTGTGCTATATGTGCTAAGAAGACTACTACTGTGCTATATGACCTAAGAAGGTTACTACTGCGCTATATGTGCTAAGAAGATTACTACTGGGATATATGTGCTTGCTTATCTGCCACCTTTTACTGTGCTGGACACAAGTTACTCTACTTTGGCTAACCAAAACCCATTCAGGAACAACACAACAACATTAGCCTTCACCACTCAACCACCATGGCATATATTGGCACACTACAGGAATTCAAGGAAGGTGAGGAAACATGGAAGGCGTACATACAGGTTGTTCAACACTTCTTTAATACAAACGACATTCCAGTCTCTAAACAAGCTGGGGCATTCCTCACAGTGGTAGGCCGCAAACCCTACGCCATTCTACAGAATCTATTGGCCCCGGATGATCTATCTACTAAGTCCTTCTCCGAGTTAGTCGCTACACTGACACAATACTACCAGCCACAACCCCTAGAGATAGCAGAGCGCTTCCGCCTATACTCCCGCAGACAAGCTCCACAGGAAACAATCCAGTCCTACATGATACAGCTCCGCCAACTAGCTTCGACTTGCAACTTTGGGATGCACCTGTCACAAGCAGTGAGGGACCAATTTGTATTTGGATTGGCGAACAAGTCCATCCAAAAAAGGCTGTTGTCAGAGAGGGATCTGACGGATCGATCCGCCCTGGACATCGCCACGGCCATGGAGATGGCCGAGAAGGACTCACTACAACTCCAGGCCCATAAGTCTGCCAACATTGGGGGGTTTACAGAGTCGCAAGAAGTATTCAGGGTCGCAAGAATGGAGAAACCAAGACCCAAAGAGATGAACCCGGTACGGAGTTGTTTTCGATGTGGCGCTGGGTCACATGATGCATCGGCGTGCCGTTTCAAGGATGACATCTGCTACAACTGCTCAAAACGGGGCCATCTACAGAAGGTTTGCAGAGGTGCCCGTAGTCGAAGGCCCGCAAACCGTACCCCCAGACGCCCAACCTACTTTACCGAATACACCAACCCCCCAGAGGACCAAAACGAACCTCTAGACACAGATGGATGGCTCGCGCACCTGAGTGTGTTCAATCTCCAAACCCCAGCAGACAGGATGCAAGTGCAAGTGCGGATCAATGGACAACCCCTACTCATGGATCTGGATACAGGATCAGCGGTATCAGTAGTCACCAGAAACCAAGCACAATCAGAGGGGTTGACGCTACAACTACATCCAACAGCAGTCACGCTGAAAACATACAGTGGGCATACGATGAAACCACTAGGATCTGCCAAGGTGACAGTTAGTTATAAAAATAAAGACTTCAAAACAACCTTGTACGTCGTGGCAGAAGGGGGCCCACCATTATTCGGAAGAGACTGGATTAGATTGATGGGAATGCCAGACATACAGTATCACAACGTTAATACCCTCACTGATGAACAGACCAGTGAGACAAAGAAATGGATTTCAGACCTGCAACAACAGTTCCCAGATGTTTTCTCTCCGGAACTAGGGAAAGTAAAAGACGTACAAGGTCACTTACAACTCCGCCCAGGGGCCATCCCAAAGTTCTTTAAAGCCCGCTCAGTCCCATTTGCGATCCGCGCCAAGGTGGAAACCGAACTACAGAAATTGGAGGCGCAAGGGGTCATATCCAAAATTCCCCACAGTGACTGGGCCTCACCGATTGTACCTGTCCTCAAGAAAACGGGTGAAATACGACTGTGCGGAGATTTCAGGATGGCTCTCAACAGCCAATTAGAAGTAGACCAGTACCCGTTACCCAGGCTGGAAGAACTTTTCGCCTCACTTGCAGGGGGGACCTCTTTCTCGAAGATCGATTTACGACAAGCATACCTACAGCTGGAGATGCATCCAGACAGTCGACACCTTTTGACAATCAACACACACAAAGGCCTATATCAATACAACAGAATGGTTTTCGGAGTCGCATCGGCCCCAGCGATATGGCAGAGGACTATGGATACCATACTGGCGGGCATTTCACACACAAAATGCCTGCTAGATGATATGCTGATTACAGGACCCACAGAGGAGGAACACAAAGCCAATATCGTACAGGTGTTACAACGACTGCAGGAGCACGGACTTCGAGTGAATCTAGAAAAGTGTGAATTCCTCAAACCATCCCTGACATTCTGTGGACATGTCATAGACAGACATGGGCTGCATACTTCGGCGGACAAAGTACAAGCGCTAGTGCAGGCACCCACCCCAAGGGACATCACACAGCTCCGTTCCTATCTAGGCCTGCTGAACTATTACCACAGGTTTATGCCCAACCTAGCACAAGCCCTACATCCCCTGCATAGGCTACTGGAAGTCAAAACACCATGGTGTTGGACAGAAGACTGTCAACGAGCTTTTGACGCAACAAAAGACCTAATCCTCCGTTCAAAAGTTCTGGTGCATTACGATCTGCAGAAACCGGTCACGCTAGCATGTGATGCATCACCATACGGCTTAGGAGCAGTGTTGTCCCACATCATGCCAGACGGCACTGAGCAACCAGTCGCGTTTGCATCCAGATCCCTGACCCCAGCAGAAAAGAATTATTCGCAGATAGATAAGGAAGCCTTAGCAATTATCTGGGCCCTGCAGAAGTTCACTCTATACCTCTATGGGCGCCAATTCACATTGATCACGGACCATAAACCATTGCTGACTATTTTCTCTCCAGGGAAAGGAATCTCTGCCACAACAGCAGCTAGGTTACAACGGTATGCCCTATATCTAGGGGCATTCGATTACAGCATAGTGTACCGGCCACACGAGCAGCATTCAAATGCCGATGCATTCTCACGCCTTCCATTAGTGCCACAAGCGCACTCCAGCACCACAAATACCTTTACCTCCGACACACATCAAGTTTGTTTCACAAACACCTACACCTCAGATCAAATGGCAGAGGCCACAGCACAGGACCCAACCCTATCCAAGATCTTACAATATGTCCAGGAAGGTTGGCCTGAACAACTACCAGCAGCATTACTGCCATATCAAAGACGGAAGCTGGAATTGACATCCCAAGATGGATGCCTCCTATGGGGGTCACGCCTGGTAGTACCAGCCTCACGACAACAAACCACCCTGAACATACTTCATGAAGGTCACCAGGGGGTAGTTCGGATGAAGCAACGAGCACGCACAGCAGTCTGGTGGCCATCTTTAGATGCAGATGTAGCCTCCTGGGTGGACCAATGCCCAGGATGCGCGCAAACTAGAAGGGCTCTACCACCTACACCCATCCAAATGTGGAATTGGCCAACCACGCCATGGGAGAGAATACACATAGACTTTGCAGGCCCAATAAGAGGTGTTACCTATTTAGTCCTTATAGATGCACATTCCAAATGGCCAGAAGTATGGCCCATGAAAACTACCACAACCACAGCAACCATTGCTAAATTGCAGCAAATATTCGCCACTTTTGGATTTCCAAAACACGTGGTCACGGACAATGGCCCACAGTTCACGGCACAACAGTTCCAGACTTACCTGACAACCATCGGAGCGAAACACACACGAACTGCTCCATATCACCCGGCCACTAATGGACAAGCAGAACGGTTTGTACAAACGTTCAAGGCAGCACTGACAGCCTCCACAGAGGAAGGGGAGACACGAATGGACCTATCCACATTCCTCATGGCATATCGCACATCCCCTCACGCCACCACAGGTGTGGCCCCAGACTTACTCATGTTTGGTCGGCGAATTAGAACTAAACTAGACACCCTGAAGCCGGATGTAGCAACAATAGTACAGCGCCAACAGAACCGAACACAAACAGACGCCACAGTTCGCCAGTACCCCATAAGAACAAATGTGTGGGCCCGCTGTTACACAGGGACCAAGAAATGGATCCCAGGAGAAGTGGTCAAAGTCTTGGGCTCCAGATCGTATCTCATTCGCACGGAGACAGGTGAACACTGGAGGCGCCATGTGGACCAAATTCGTCCCGCAAATCAGCCCCAAGGGACCAGGCGAACACCACCACCCAAACCAGACGACGAAGACGACTATTTCCATTTTACACCCCAACCCACAGTCAGACAAAGCCCCCAAGGCTCGGTCCGCCCGAAGGCCACAGCCCAGCCAGTGGCAGAACCTCCCGCTACAGTAACCTCCCCAAGGCCGGTGAGAGACCGTCGACCCCCAAGTCGATGGGAATACACGGAGGCTCTAAGAAGCTGGAGAAAATCCTGAAGGGGGCAAGCCAAAGATCTTCTCCACCCCCAATCCCTTCTCTCTCTCTCTCTCTCTCTCTCTCTAGTGTTTGTGCGTCTGTGTTCTCTCGTTTCAGAAGGAGAGAAGATGTGGTGTTCAGCCCCTCCAAGATCCAGCCCTGCCAGGAGGAATGCGGCAGGCATTAAGACCCAGGATGGCAGCCCCACCGTTCCGGATGCCGAAAACCGGAAGTGCGGTGACGTCACATCCGGTTTTCACCCGACGAGCCCCGCTGCTACCCTAGAGAACAAAGACCCTGCAGCAGAGACCGGACGTGTCCCACACAGCTCCCCAGCACACCCCTACCGCCCAGGCCTTGCCCCCTGCATATACAATAAACGGAGGTCGCGTTTTGCACCTCCAAAGAGAACAAACGGTGTGATCCTTGGAGTAGATGAAAGACACCACAAGACACACACACACTGAGTGGATGGGAGAGACACACACACACACTGAGTGGATGGGAGTGAGACACACACACACACACACACACACTGAGTGGATGGGAGAGAGACACACACTGAGTAGATGGGAGAGAGACACAGACACTGAGTGGATGGGAGAGGGACAGACACTGAGTGGATGGGAGAGAGACACACACACTGAGTGGATGGGAGAGAGAGACACACACACACACTGAGTGGATGGAAGAGACAGACACACACACACTGAGTGGATCGGAGAGAGACACACATACACACACACTGAGTGGATGGGAGAGAGACACACACACCGAGTGGATGGGAGAGACACACACACACACACACACACACACACACTGAGTGGATGGGAGAGACACACACACACACACACACACACTGAGTGGATGGGAGACACACACACACACTGAGTGGATGGGAGAGAGACACATACACACACACACACACTGAGTGGATGGGAGTGAGACACACACACACACACTGAGTGGATGGGAGTGAGACACACACACACACACACACTGAGTGGATGGGAGTGAGACACACACACACACACACACACACACACACTGAGTGGATGGGAGAGAGACACACACACACTGAGTAGATGGGAGAGAGACACAGACACTGAGTGGATGGGAGAGAGACACACACACTGAGTGGATGGGAGAGGGACAGACACTGAGTGGATGGAAGAGAGACACACACACTGAGTGGATGGGAGAGAGACAGACACACACACACACACTGAGTGGATGGGAGAGAGACACACACACACACACACAATGAGTGGATGGGATAGACACACACACACACACACACACTGAGTGGATGGGAGAGAGAGACACACACACACTGAGTAGATGGGAGATACACACACAGACACACACACACACTGAGCGGATGGGAGAGAGACACACACACATACACACACTGAGTGGATGGGACAGAGACACACACACACACACACTGAGTGGATGGGAGAGAGAGACACACACACTGAGTGGATGGGAGTGAGACACACACACGCACACTGAGTGGATGGGAGAGAGACACACACACACACACTGAGTAGATGGGAGAGAGATACAGACACTGAGTGGATGGGAGAGAGACACACACACTGAGTGGATGGGAGAGAGACACACACACACACACACACAGAGTGGATGGAAGAGAGAGAGAGACACACACACAGACACACACTGAGTGGATGGGAGAGAGACACACACACTGAATGAATGGGAGAGAGACACAAACACTGAGTGGATGGGAGAGAGACACACATACTGAGTGGATGGGAGAGAGACACACACACACACACTGAGTGGATGGGGTAGACACACACACACACACTGAGTGGATGGGAGAAAGACACACACACACACACACACACACTGAGTGGATGGGAGAGACACACAGAGACACACACACACTGAGTGGATGGGAGAGAGAGACACACACACACTGAGTGGATGGGAGAGACACACACACACACTGAGTGGATGGGAGTGAGACACACACACACACACACACACACACACACACACACACACACACTGAGTGGATGGGAGAGAGACACACACACTGAGTCGATGGGAGAGAGACACAGACACTGAGTGGATGGGAGAGGGACAGACACTGAGTCGATGGGAGAGAGACACACACACTGAGTGGATGGGAGAGAGAGAGACACACACACACACTGAGTGGATGGAAGAGACACACACAGACACACACACACTGAGTGGATGGGAGAGAGACACACACACACATACACACACACTGAGTGGATGGGAGAGAGACACACACACCGAGTGGATGGGAGAGAGACACACACACACACACACACACACACACACACACACACACTGAGTGGATGGGAGAGACACACACACACTGAGTGGATGGGAGAGAGAGACACACACACACACACACACACTGAGTGGATGGGAGAGACACACACACACTAAGTGGATGGGAGAGAGACACATACACACACACACACACTGAGTGGATGGGAGTGAGACACACACACACACACTGAGTGGATGGGAGTGAGACACACACACACACACACTGAGTGGATGGGAGTGAGACACACACACACACACACACACACTGAGTGGATGGGAGAGAGACACACACACACTGAGTAGAAGGGAGAGAGACACAGACACTGAGTGGATGGGAGAGAGACACACACACTGAGTGGATGGGAGAGGGACAGACACTGAGTGGATGGAAGAGAGACACACACACTGAGTGGATGGGAGAGAGACACACACACACACACACTGAGTGGATGGGAGAGAGACACACACACACTGAGTGGATGAGAGACACACACACTGAGTGGATGGGGGAGAGACACACACAATTAGTGGATGGGAGAGAGACAGACACACTGAGTGGATGGGAGAGAGACACAGACACTGAGTGGATGGGATAGAGACACACACACACACACACACACACACTGAGTGGATGGGAGAGAAACACACACACACTGAGTGGATGGGAGAGACACACACACATACACACACTGAGTGGATGGCAGTGAGACACACATACACACACACACTGAGTGGATGGGAGAGAGACACACAGACACTGAGTAGATGGGAGAGAGACACAGACACTGAGTGGAAGAGAGACACACACACTGAGTGGATGGGAGAGGGACACACACTTAGTGGATGGGAGAGAGACACGCACACACACATACACAGAGTGGATGGGAGAGAGAGACACACACACACACACACACACACTGAGTGGATGGGGGAGAGAGAGACACACACACACACTGAGTGGATGGGAGAGATATACACACACACACACACACACTGAGTGGATGGGAGAGAGACACACACACTGAGTGGATGGGAGAGAGACACAGACACGGAGTGGATGGGACAGAGAGACACACACACACACACACACACACACACACTGAGTGGATGGGGGAGAGAGAGACACACACACACACTGAGTGGATGGGAGAGATATACACACACACACACACTGAGTGGATGGGAGAGAGACACACACACTGAGTGGATGGGAGAGAGACACAGACACGGAGTGGATGGGATAGAGACACACACACACACTGAGTGGAGGGGAGAGAGAGACACACACACTGAGTGGATGGGATAGAGACACACACACACTGAGTAGATGGGAGAGAGACACAGAAACTGAGTGGATGGGAGAGAGACACACACACTGAGTGGATGGGAGAGGGACAGACACTGAGTGGATGGGAGAGAGACACACACACTGAGTGGATGGGAGAGAGACACATACACTGGTTGGATGGGAGAGAGACACACACACACACACACACACTGAGTGGATGGTAGAGAGACACACACACACTGAGTGGATGGGAGACACACACACACACGGAGTAGATGGGGGAGAGACACACACACAAACAATGAGTGGATGGGTGAGAGACACACACACACACACTGAGTGGATGGGATAGAGACACAGATACTGAATGGATGGGAGAGAGAGACACACACACACACACAGTGGATGGGAAAGAGACACACACACTCACACTGAGTGGATGGGAGAGAGACACGCACTGAGTGAATTGGAGAGAGACACAGACACTGAGTGGATGGGAGAGGGACACACAGTGAGTGGATGGGAGAAAGACACACAAACTGACTGGATGGGAGAGAGACACACACACACACACACACACACACACACACACTGAGTGGATTGGATAGAGACACACACACACACACACACACACACACACACTGAGTGGATGGGAGACACACACACACACACAGTGAGTGGATGGGAGAAACACACACACACACACACACACACACACACACACACACTGAACGGAAAGTCGAGAGAGACACACACACACACACATTGAGTGGATGGGAGAGAGACACACATGCAAACACACTGTTGGATGGGAGAGAGAGACACACACACACACACTGAGTGGATGGGAGTGAGACACACACACACACACACACACACACACTGAGTGGATGGGAGAGAGACACAGACACTGAGTGGATGGGATAGAGACACACACACACACACACACACACACTGAGTGGATGGGAGAGAAACACACACACACTGAGTGGATGGGAGAGACACACACACATACACACACTGAGTGGATGGCAGTGAGACACACATACACACACACACTGAGTGGATGGGAGAGAGACACACAGACACTGAGTAGATGGGAGAGAGACACAGACACTGAGTGGAAGAGAGACACACACACTGAGTGGATGGGAGAGGGACACACACTTAGTGGATGGGAGAGAGACACGCACACACACATACACAGAGTGGATGGGAGAGAGAGACACACACACACACACACACACACACACACACTGAGTGGATGGGGGAGAGAGAGACACACACACACACTGAGTGGATGGGAGAGATATACACACACACACACACACACTGAGTGGATGGGAGAGAGACACACACACTGAGTGGATGGGAGAGAGACACAGACACGGAGTGGATGGGACAGAGAGACACACACACACACACACACACACACACACACTGAGTGGATGGGGGAGAGAGAGACACACACACACACTGAGTGGATGGGAGAGATATACACACACACACACACTGAGTGGATGGGAGAGAGACACACACACTGAGTGGATGGGAGAGAGACACAGACACGGAGTGGATGGGATAGAGACACACACACACACTGAGTGGAGGGGAGAGAGAGACACACACACTGAGTGGATGGGATAGAGACACACACACACTGAGTAGATGGGAGAGAGACACAGAAACTGAGTGGATGGGAGAGAGACACACACACTGAGTGGATGGGAGAGGGACAGACACTGAGTGGATGGGAGAGAGACACACACACTGAGTGGATGGGAGAGAGACACATACACTGGTTGGATGGGAGAGACACACACACACACACACACACTGAGTGGATGGTAGAGAGACACACACACACTGAGTGGATGGGAGACACACACACACACGGAGTAGATGGGGGAGAGACACACACACAAACAATGAGTGGATGGGTGAGAGACACACACACACACACTGAGTGGATGGGATAGAGACACAGATACTGAATGGATGGGAGAGAGAGACACACACACACACACAGTGGATGGGAAAGAGACACACACACTCACACTGAGTGGATGGGAGAGAGACACGCACTGAGTGAATTGGAGAGAGACACAGACACTGAGTGGATGGGAGAGGGACACACAGTGAGTGGATGGGAGAAAGACACACAAACTGACTGGATGGGAGAGAGACACACACACACACACACACACACACACACACACTGAGTGGATTGGATAGAGACACACACACACACACACACACACACACACTGAGTGGATGGGAGACACACACACACACACACACACAGTGAGTGGATGGGAGAAACACACACACACACACACACACACACACACACACACTGAACGGAAAGTCGAGAGAGACACACACACACACACATTGAGTGGATGGGAGAGAGACACACATGCAAACACACTGTTGGATGGGAGAGAGAGACACACACACACACACTGAGTGGATGGGAGTGAGACACACACACACACACACACACACACTGAGTGGATGGGAGAGAGACACACACACACTGAGTAGATGGGAGAGAGACACAGACACTGAGTGGATGGGAGAGGGACAGACACTGAGTGGATGGGAGAGAGACACACACACTGAGTGGATGGGAGAGAGAGACACACACACACGCTGAGTGGAAGGGAGAGACACATAGACACACACACACACACACACACACACTTAGTGGATGGGAGAGAGACACACATGCACACACTGAGTGGATGGGAGAGACACACACACACACACACTGAGTGGATGGGAGAGAGACACACATGCACACACTGAGTGGATGGGAGAGACACACACACACACTGAGTGGATGGGAGAGAGACACACACACACTGAGTGAATGGGAGAGAGACACAAACACTGAGTGGATGGGAAAGGGACACACAGTGAGTGGATGGGAGAGAGACACATACACTGAGTGGATGGGAGAGAGACACACACACACACACACACACACTGAGTGGATGGGATGGAGACACACACACACACTGAGTGGATGGGATGGAGACACACACACACACTGAGTGGATGGGAGAAAGACACACACACACACACTGAGTGGATGGGAGTGACACACACAGACACACACACACAGTGCGTGGATGGAAGAGAGGCACACACACACACACACACACACACAGTGGATGGAAGAGAGAGACACACACACACACACACTGAGTGGATGGGAGTGACACACACACACACACTGAGTGGATGGGAGAGAGACACACATACACACACACACTGAGTGGATGGAAGAGAGAGACACACACACACACCCTGAGTGGATGGGAGTGACACACACACACACACACACACACACACTGAGTGGATGGGAGAGAGACACACACACACACTGAGTAGATGGGAGAGAGACACACACACACACTGAGTGGATGGGTGAGACACACACACACACACACACACACACACACTGAGTGGATGGGAGAGAGACAGACACACACACATACACACACACTGAGTGGATGGAAGAGAGAGACACACACACACACACACACACTGAGTGGATGGGAGTGAGACACACACACACTCACACACACACACACACACACACTGAGTGGATGGGAGAGAGACACACACACACACACTGAGTGGATGGGAAAGACACACACACACTGAGTGGATGGGAGAGACACACACAGACACACACACACACTGAGTGGATGGGAGACAGACACACACACACATACACACACTGAGTGGATGGGACAGAGACACACACACACACACACACACACTGAGTGGATGGGAGAGAGAGACACACACACACTGAGTGGATGGGAGTGAGACATACACACACACACTGAGTCGATGGGAGAGAGACACACACACACACACACTGAGTAGATGGGAGAGAGACACAGACACTGAGTGGATGGGAGAGAGACACACACACTGAGTGGATGGGAGAGGGACAGACACACTGAGTGGATGGGAGAGAGAGACACACACACACACACACACACAGAGTGGATGGGAGAGAGAGACACACACACACTGAGTGGATGGGAGAGAGGCACACACACACACACACACTGAGTGGATGGGAGAGAGACACCCACACACACAAACACTGAGTGGATGGGAGAGAGACAAACAGACACACACACTGAGTGGATGGGAGAGAGACACACACATACACACACTGAGTGGATGGGAGTGAGACACACACACACGCACACACTGAGTGGATGGGAGAGAGACACACACACACACACACACACACTGAGTGGATGGGAGAGAGACACACACACACTGAGTGGATGAGATTCAGACACACACTCTGAGTGGATGGGAGAGAGAGAGAGACACACACACACACACACACACTGAGTGGATGGGAGAGAGAGACACATACACACACAAACACTGAGTGGATGGGAGAGAGAGACACACACTCTGAGTGGATGGGAGAGAGAGAGAGAGACACACACACACACACACACACTGAGTGGATGGGAGAGTGAGACACACACACAGTGAGTGGATTGCAGAGAGAGAGACACACACACACACACACACACACACACACACACACACACACACACACACACTGAGTGGATGGGAGAGAGAGACACACACACACTGAGTGGATGGGAGAGAGACACGCACACACACACACTGAGTGGATGGGAGAGAGAGACACACACACTGAGTGGATGGGAGAGAGAGACACACACACACACTGAGTGGATGGGATAGAGACACAGATACTGAATGGATGGGAGAGAGACACACACACACACACACACACAGTGGATGGGAGAGAGACACACACACTCACACTGAGTGGATGGGAGAGAGACACACGCACTGAGTGAATGGGAGAGAGACACAGACACTGAGTGGATGGGAGAGGGACACACAGTGAGTGGATGGGAGAAAGACACACACACTGACTGGATGGGAGAGAGACACACACACACACACACTGAGTGGATTGGATAGAGACACACACACACACACACTGAGTGGATGGGAGAGAGAGACACACACACACACACACACACACACACACACTGAATGGATGGGAGAAACACACACAGACACACACACACACACACACTAAGCGGATAGGAGAGAGAGACACACACACACACACACACACACACACATTGAGTGGATGGGAGAGAGACACACATGCAAACACACTGTTGGATGAGAGAGAGAGACACACACACACACTGAGTGGATGGGAGTGAGACACACACACACACACACACACACTGAGTGGATGGGAGAGAGACACACACACACTGAATAGATGGGAGAGAGACACAGACACTGAGTGGATGGGAGAGGGACAGACACTGAGTGGATGGGAGAGAGACACACACACTGAGTGGATGGGAGAGAGAGACACACACACATGCTGAGTGGATGGGAGAGACACACACAGACACACACACACTTAGTGGATGGGAAAGAGACACACATGCACACACTGAGTGGATGGGAGAGACACACACACACACACACTGAGTGGATGGGAGAGACACACACACACACACACACACACTGAGTGGATGGGAGAGAGACACACACACACTGAGTGAATGGGAGAGAGAGACACAAACACTGAGTGGATGGGAGAGGGACACACAGTGAGTGGATGGGAGAGAGACACACACACTGAGTGGATGGGATGGAGACACACACACACACTGAGTGGATGGGATGGAGACACACACACACACTGAGTGGATGGGAGAAAGACACACACACACTGAGTGGATGGGAGTGACACACACAGACACACACACACACACTGCGCGGATGGGAGAGAGACACACACACACACACACACACACTGAGTGGATGGAAGAGAGAGACACACACACACACTGAGTGGATGGGAGTGAGACACACACACACACACACACACTGAGTGGATGGGAGAGAGACACACACACTGAGTAGATAGGAGAGAGAGAGACACACACACACACTGAGTGGATGGGTGAGACACACACACACACACACACACTGAGTGGATGGGAGAGAGACACACACACACACACACATACACACACACTGAGTGGATGGGAGAGAGAGACACACACACACACTGAGTGGATGGGAGAGAGACATACACACACATTGAGTGGATGGGAATGACACACACACACACACACACACACACACTCAGTGGATGGGAGAGAGACACACACACACTGAGTAGATGGGAGAGAGACACACACACTGAGTGGATGGGAGTGAGACACACACACAGACACACTGAGGGGATGGGAGAGAGACACACACACTGAGTAGATGGGAGAGAGAGACACACACACACACACTGAGTGGATGGGAGAGACACACACACACACTGAGTGGATGGGAGAGAGAGACACACACACACATACTCACACACTGAGTGGATGGGAGAGAGACACACACACACACACACTGAGTGGATGGGAGAGAGACACACACACACACACACTGAGTGGATGGGAGTGAGACACACACACACAAACACTGAGTGGATGGTAGAGAGACACACACACACACACACACACACTGAGTAGATGGGAGAGAGACACAGACACTGAGTGGATGGGAGAGAGACACACACACTGAGTGGATGGGAGAGAGACACACACACTGAGTGAATGGGAGAGGGACAGACATTGAGTGAATGGGAGAGAGACACACACACTGAATGGATGGGAGAGAGAGACACACACACACACACACTGAGTGGATGGGAGAGACACACACAGACACACAAACACACACACTGAGTGGATGGGAGAGAGACACACACACACACACACACACACACTGAGTGGATGGGAGAGAGAGACACACACACACACACACACACTGAATGGATGGGAGAGAGATACACACACACTGAGTGGATGGGAGACACACACACACACACACTGAGTGGATGGGGGAGAGACACACACACACTGAGTGGATGGGAGAGAGACACACACACACACTGAGTGGATGGGAGAGAGACACACACACACTGAGTGGATGGGAGAGAGACACAGACACTGAGTGGATGGGAGAGAGAGACACACACACACACACTGAGTGGATGGGATAGAGACACACACACACACACTGAGTGGATGGGAGAGTGACACACACACACACACACACACACACACACTGAGTGGGTGGGAGAGACACACACAGACACACACACACACTGAGTGGATGGGAGAGAGACACAGACACTGAGTGGATGGGAGAAAGACACACACACACACTGAGTGGATGGGATAGAGACACACACACACACTGAGTGGATGGGAAAGACACACACACACACACACACACTGAGTGGATGGGAGAGACACACACAGACACACACACACACACACTGAGTGGATGGGAGAGAGACACACACACACATACACACACTGAGTGGATGGGACAGAGACACACACACACACACACACACACTGAGTGGATGGGAGAGAGAGACACACACACACACACACACACACACTGAGTGGATGGGAGTGAGACACACACACACTGAGTCGATGGGAGAGAGACACACACACACTGAGTAGATGGGAGAGAGACAGACACTGAGTGGATGGGAGTGAGACATACACACTGAGTGGATGGGAGAGGGACACACACACTGAGTGGATGGGAGAGAGACACACACACACACTGAGTGGATGGGAGAGAGGCACACACACACACACACACACACACATACTGAGTGGATGGGAGAGAGACACCCACACACACAAACACTGAGTGGATGGGAGAGAGACAAACAGACACACACACTGAGTGGATGGGAGAGAGACACACACATACACACACTGAGTGGATGGGAGTGAGGCACACACACGCACACACTGAGTGGATGGGAGAGAGACACACACACACACACACACTGAGTGGATGGGAGAGAGACACACACACACACTGAGTGGATGGGATTGAGACACACACTCTGAGTGGATGGGAGAGAGAGACACACACACACTGAGTGGATGGGAGAGAGACACGCACACACTGAGTGGATGGGAGAGAGAGACACACACACACTGAGAGGATGGGATAGAAAGACACACACACACAAACACTGAGTGGATGGGAGAGAGAGACACACACTCTGAGTGGATGGGAGAGAGAGAGAGACACACACACACACACTGAGTGGATTGGAGAGAGAGACACACACACACTGAGTGGATGGGAGAGAGACACGCACACACTGAGTGGATGGGAGAGAGACACACACACTGAGTGAATGGGAGAGAGACACACACACACACACACACACACACTGAGTGGATGGGAGAGAGAGATGTGGTGTTCAGCCCCTCAAGAGCGAGCCTTGTCTGGAGGAATGCGGCAGTCACTGAGACCCAGGATTGCAGCCCTACCGTTCCAGATGCCCTACAACCGGATGTGCGGTGACGTCACATCCGCCGACACCGAACGAGGCGCGGTTGCGGCAGGAGAACAAAGGAGCCTGCAAGAGAGACCAGACGCGTCCCACACAGCTCCCAGCACAACCCTACAGCCCCAGGCCTTACCCTGTAGACATAAATAAACGGAGGTCACGGTTTGCACCTCCAAAGAGAAACTACCGGTGTGATCATTGGATTAGACACAAGACACCACAGTGGCGACGAGGATGCCCAACGGATTTTCAGGCAAGACCCTGTACGTGAACCCTCTTGATTTCCTTGTGGGGGAGCAAAACAGAAAGCTTATAAACTGACTTGGAATTCAGACATATACACTGAGGACATATACTAAGATGCTGCTTTCTGACCTAAGACAATTATTGCTGTGTTATCGTGCTTAGAGGAATTACATTGTCCTATTTGTCCTTGCTTATGTGCTAACAAGATTGATACTGGTCTATATGTCCTAAGAAGATTACTACTAGCCTATATGTGCTTGCTTATACGCTAAGAAGCTTACGACTGTGTTCTATGTGCTTGCTTTATGTGCTAAGAAGATTACTACTGTGCTATATGTGCTAAGAAGATTATATTGGCCTATATGTGCTTGCTTATTAGCTAAGAAGCTGCTACTGTGTTCTGTGTGCTTGCTTTATGTGCTAAGAAGTTACTACTGGGCTTATGTGCTAAGAAAACTACTGCTGGGCTGTTGTGATTGATTATGTGCTAAGTAGTACATTCCTGCTGTGCTATCTGTTCTTGCTTATCTGCCACCTCTACTGTGCTGTATACAAGTTACTGTAGTCTTTCTAACCAAAACCCATTCAGGAACAACACACCAACATTAGCCTCCACCACTCAACCACCATGGCATATATTGGCACACTACAGGAATTCAAGGAAGGTGAGGAGACATGGAAGGCGTACATACAGGTTGTTCAACACTTCTTTAATACGAATGACATCCCAGTCTCTAAACAAGCTGGGGCATTCCTCACAGTCGTAGGCCGCAAACCCTACGCCATTCTGCAGAATCTATTGGCCCCAGATGATCTATCTACTAAGTCCTTCTCCGAGTTAGTCGCTACACTGACACAATACTACCAGCCACAACCCCTAGAGATAGCAGAGCGCTTCCGCCTATTCTCCCGCAGACAAGCCCCACAGGAAACAATCCAGTCCTACATGATACAGCTTCGCCAACTAGCTTCGACTTGCAATTTTGGCATGCACCTATCACAAGCAGTGAGGGGCCAATTTGTATTTGGATTGCCAAACAAGTCCATCCAAAAAAGGCTGTTGTCAGAGAGGGACCTGACAGATCGATCCGCCCTGGACATCGCCACGGCCATGGAGATGGCCGAGAAGGACTCACTTCAACTCCAGGCCCATAACTCTGCCAACACTGGGGGGTTTACAGAATCGCAAGAAGTATTCAGGGTCGCAAGAATGGAGAAACAAAGACCCAAAGAGATGAACCCTTTACGGAGTTGTTTTCAATGTGGCGCAGGGTCACATGATGCATCGGCGTGCCGTTTCAAGGACGACATCTGCTACAACTGCTCAAAACGGGGCCATTTACAGAAGGTTTGCAGAGGTGCCCGTAGTCGAAGGCCCACAAACCGTACCCCCAGACGCCCAACTTACTTTACCGAATACACCAACCCCCCAGAGGACCAAGATGAACCTCTAGACACGGATGGATGGCTCGCGCACCTGAGTGTGTTCAATCTCCAAACCCCAGCAGACAGGATGCAAATGCAAGTGCGGATCAATGGACAACCCCTACTCATGGATCTGGATACAGGATCAGCGGTATCAGTGGTCACCAGAAGCCAAGCACAGGCAGAGGGGTTGACGCTACAACTGCATCCAACAGCAGTCACGCTGAAAACATACAGTGGACATACGATGAAACCACTAGGATCTGCCAAGGTGACAGTTAGTTATAAAAATAAAGACTTCAAAACAACCTTGTACGTAGTGGCAGAAGGGGGCCCACCATTATTCGGCAGAGACTGGATTAGATTGATGGGAATGCCAGACCTACAGTACCACAACGTTAATGCCCTCACTGATGAACAGACCAGTGAGACGAAGAAATGGATTTCAGACCTGCAACGACAGTTCCCAGATGTTTTCTCTCCTGAACTAGGGAAAGTAAAAGCGGTACAAGGCCACTTACAACTACGCCCAGGGGCCATTCCAAAGTTCTTTAAAGCCCGCTCAGTCCCATTTGCGATCCGCGCCAAGGTGGAAACCGAACTACAGAAATTAGAGTCGCAAGGGGTCATATCCAAAATTTCCCACAGTGACTGGGCCTCACCGATTGTACCTGTCCTCAAGAAAACGGGTGAAATCCGACTGTGCGGAGATTTAAGGATGGCTCTCAACAGCCAATTAGAAGTAGACCAGTACCCGTTACCCAGACTGGAAGAACTTTTCGCCTCACTTGCAGGGGGGACCTCTTTCTCGAAAATAGATTTACGACAGGCATACCTACAACTCGAGATGCATCCAGACAGTCGACACCTTTTGACAATCAACACGCTCAAAGGCCTATATCAGTACAACCGGATGGTTTTCGGAGTCGCATCGGCCCCAGCGATATGGCAGAGGACTATGGATACCATATTGGCAGGCATTTCACACACAAAATGCCTGCTAGATGACATGCTGATTACAGGACCCACAGAAGAGGAACACAAAGCCAATATCTTACAGGTTTTACAACGACTGCAGGAGCACGGACTGCGAGTGAATCTAGACATTTGCTTCCTCTACTGAAACTACTGACCACCTGATGCAAGAAACCAGGATTTCCAGCCACCATTAACCATTACAACTTCTGCCTCTCCTGATCATCATTGGACTACTTCATTTAACCCTGCATTGATTCCTACCCTCACCAAGTACTTTGCAGTTCTGCTACTGACTCTCCTCACCATCCCTGGCACCTATACCCTCTGCTTCGTGGATTGACCCTTGACTGCCAAGTCATCTGTACTCTCCTGGATTACTGACTGTTGCACATCTCTACTGCCCCATTCATTAACCCAACTATGGGCAAATTAGCTCCTTGTTTTGTCATCGCCATTCTCACCTGCATAAGACTCTCTTCCTGTGTCCACATTAAGTGTCACGCCATTCACATTGCACCCTCAATTCTTCAATCACCACTTCTCTGCTCCCATGAACTTTTTTCATTCCTCCGCTCCCTATCACCACCATCTCCTTCTACCCCTGCAAAAAAGCCCCACTGCTTCAAATCTCACTCTCACCTTATGTCCCTGTCCCTTCTCCTCCTACTTGCTGCAGGTGACATCTCGCCTAACCCAGGCCCCCCTTCCATTCTCTCTTGTACCACAGAACCCACTCACACGCGCAACACTCACAACCTAATAACCGTACCCCGTCACCTAACTTCCTCCCCCCCTTTTGTTTTGGTCTCTGGAATGCCCGCTCTGTGTGTAACAAACTAACAGCTGTTCACGATCTGTTCATTTCTCACTCCCTAAACCTCCTTGCCATCACTGAAACTTGGCTCACATCATCAGACACTTCCTCCACTGCCGCACTCTCATATGGAGGCCTTCAATTCACACACACACCGAGGCCTGGCAAAAGGCAGGGAGGGGGAGTAGGCATCCTGCTGCCCCCTAACCATATATTTCAGGTACTCCCCACTGTTCCCTCTCTTTCCTTCCCTACATTTGAAGCTCAAACACTTCGCCTCTTCTCTCCCTTCCCCCTGCGTGTCGCTGTCATATACAGGCCACCTGGTCCCACTGCACAATTCCTTGATCACTTCACCTCCTGGCTCCCTCACTTCATGTCCTCTGATGTCCCTACTCTCATCATGGGTGACTTCAACATCCCTATAGATAATCACAACACCCCCCCTGCCCTCAAACTCCTCTCCTTAACAACCTCCTTAGGCTTATCGCAGTGGACCAGCTCTCCCACACACAGTGATGGTCACTCCCTCGACTTGATCTTCACTAACCTCTGCTCGGTCTCCAACTTCTCTAATGTCCCCTTTCCCCTCTCTGACCACCACCTCCTCACCGGTAACCTCATAATACCACGCAAACCCATCACCCCCGCCACAATCAAGCACATGCGGAGAAATCTACATTCTCTTGATAAGCAACAATTTTCCACCTCCCTGCAGCCTATCCTCAACCCCATCCTCACACTTACTTGCCCAGACAAAACTACTGCTCTCTACAACAGCACTCTCACTTCAACCCTTGACATCGCTGCACCTGCAACTCCACGCCACCCACGCACAACCCCACTACAATCCTGGCACACAAGACTAACGCGATACCTCCAAAGGTGCTCACGCACTGCTGAAAGGCACTGGAGGAAATCGCGCTCCACAGCTGACTTCACACACTACAAATTCATTCTCCGTTCGTATAGCTCTGCCCTCTCCCTCGCTAAACAGTCATTCTTCTCCTCTCTAATTTCTAATCTTTCCTCCAACCCCAAACGCCTTTTCTCAACCTTCACATCTCTTCTAAACCCACCAACACAAACACCTTCCACTAACTTCTCTGCCCAAGATCTCGCCAACCACTTCAAGAACAAGATTGAATCTATCAGACATGACATTTCATCACTACCACCCCCACCCAGCCGGCCCAGCCCTGTCGCCTCTCCCACATACACACTAAGCTCCTTCCCACCTGTCACTGAGGATGAAGTCTCCCTTCTCCTCACTCGCTCACACCTAACCACATGCCCTCTCGACCCAATCCCATCTCAGCTCACCCAAGAACTCTCCCCTCTACTAACTCCAATCCTTACTCACTTATTCAACCTCTCTTTGTCAACCGGCACCTTCCCATCCTCCTTCAAACATGCACTAATCACTCCCATCCTAAAAAAACCCTCCCTGGACCCAAACTCATTGTCAAATTACCAGCCCATTTCCCTACTCCCGTTCGCCTCCAAGCTTCTCGAGCGCCTTGCATATAACCGGCTCACTAAATTCCTCTGCTCCCATTCCCTGCTAGATCCCTTGCAATCCGGATTCCGCCCTCATCACTCCACTGAGACTGCCCTCACTAAAGTGGCCAATGACTTGCTCTCAGCCAAGTCAAAAGGCAACTACTCCCTACTCATTCTTTTGGACCTGTCAGCCGCCTTTGACACAGTCGATCACCCACTCCTCCTCCAAGCCCTCCACTCCCTAGGTCTCTGCGACACTGCACTCTCCTGGTTTTCATCTTATCTCTGCAACCGCTCCTTCAGTGTTTCCTACTCCGGCTCCACTTCCCCACCCCTCCCACTGTCTGTTGGTGTGCCTCAAGGATCAGTACTGGGACCCTTGCTCTTCTCAATCTACACTGCTTCCCTTGGAAAACTAATAAACTCCTTTGGGTTTCACCATCATCTCTATGCTGATGACACCCAAATATATCTTTCCTCCCCAGACCTCTCTCCTTCCCTCCTGTCCCGAGTGTCTGACTGTCTGTCTGCTGTGTCTTCCTGGATGTCCTCCCATCAACTCAAACTTAACCTTAGCAAAACTGAACTAATTCTCTTCCCTCCATCTACAACCAGCCTTATCCCAAATATTACCCTCACCGTTAACAACACTTCCATCACACCAACCCCTACAGCACGCTGCCTGGGGGTTGCATTTGACTCTGCCCTATCCTTCATTCCTCACATCCAGTCAATCTCCAACTCATGCCGCCTCCACCTCCGCAACATCTCTAGAATCCGACCCTTTCTCACAGAAGACACTACCAAAATTCTAATCCAAACACTCATCATGTCCCGTCTTGACTACTGTAACTCTTTACTAATTGGCCTGCCTCTCACCCGACTAACCCCGCTACAGTCCATAATGAACTCTGCTGCAAGACTAATCTATCTCACTCATCGTTTCTCTAACACCACACCCCTCTGTCAGTCCCTACACTGGCTCCCATTAGCATACAGAGTAAAATTCAAAACTCTGGTGCTAACTTATAGAGCCCTCACTAACACTGCACCCCCCTATATTTCATCTCTCATTTCCAAATATACTCCCGCCCGCCATCTTCGCTCTGCACATGACCTTCTGCTCTCCACAGCTCTTATCACATCCTCCCACTCCCGCCTACAGGACTTCTCCCGTGCTACACCTGAGCTGTGGAATTCCCTCCCCCGCCCCATCAGACTCTCCCCCAGCCTTCAAATCTTCAGACGCTTCCTGAAGACTCACCTCTTCAGGGAGGCCTATCAACTGCCTCCATAAACATCATCACCTAGATTCACCCCTTGCACGGACTACTGCACTCAATGGCACTTCTCACTCCCACCCACTGACTGGCAGTTCATGTGGCAGGAGGCACTTAAACGCAATAGCACTTACTCCTTCTGTATCAAACCTACCTTCCTCTAGACTGTAAGCTCTCACGAGCAGGGCCCTCTGATCCTCCTGTTCTCCACATCTGATTGTACTATTTAATACCTCTGTATGTCTATTCCCCAATTGTACAGTGCTGCGGAATTAGTTGGCGCTATATAAATAAAGAATAATAATAATAATAATTCCTCAAACCATCCCTGACATTCTGTGGGCATGTCATAGACAGACACGGGCTGCATACTTCGGCGGACAAAGTACAAGCGCTAGTGCAGGCACCCACCCCAAAGGACATTACGCAGCTCCGTTCCTACCTAGGCCTGCTGAACTACTACCACCGGTTTATGCCCAACCTAGCACAAGCGCTACATCCCCTGCACAGGCTACTGGAAGTCAAAACACCATGGTGTTGGACAGAAGACTGTCAACGAGCCTTTGACGCAACGAAAGACCTAATCCTTCGTTCAAAAGTCCTGGTACATTACGATCTGCAGAAACCGGTCACGCTAGCATGTGATGCATCACCATACGGCTTAGGAGCAGTATTGTCCCACATCATGCCAGACGGCACTGAGCAACCAGTCGCGTTTGCATCAAGATCCCTGACCCCAGCAGAAAAGAATTACTCACAAATAGATAAGGAAGCCTTAGCGATTATCTGGGCCCTGCAAAAGTTCACTCTATATCTCTATGGGCGCCAGTTCACATTGATCACGGACCATAAACCATAGCTGACGATTTTCTCTCCAGGGAAAGGAATCTCTGCCACAACAGCAGCTAGATTACAACGGTATGCCCTATATCTAGGGGCATTCGATTACAGCATAGTGTACCCTCCACATGAGCAGCATTCCAATGCTGATGCATTCTCACGCCTTCCATTAGTGCCACAAGCGAACCCCAGCACCACAAATACCTTTACCTCTGACACACATCAAGTTTGTTTCACAAACACCTACACCTCAGATCAAATGGCAGACGCCACAGCACAGGACCCAACCCTATCCAAGATCTTACAATATGATCAGGAAGGTTGGCCAGAACAACTCCCATCGGCATTCCTGCCATACGAAAGACGGAAGCTGGAATTGACATCCCAAGATGGATGCCTCCTATGGGGTTCACGCCTGGTAGTACCAGCCTCACGACAACAAACTACCCTGAACATACTACATGAAGGTCACCAGGGGGTGGTTCGGATGAAGCAACGAGCATGCACAGCAGTCTGGTGGCCATCTTTAGATGCGGATGTAGCCTCCTGGGTGGGCCAATGCCCAGGATGCGCTCAAACCAAAAGGGCTCTCCCACCTGCACCCATCCAAATGTGGAATTGGCCTACCACGCCATGGGTGAGAATACACATAGACTTTGCAGGCCCAATAAGAGATGTTACCTATTTAGTCCTTGTAGACGCACACTCCAAATGGCCAGAAGTATGGCCCATGAAAACAACCACAGCAACCATTGCTATACTGAAGCAAATATTCGCCACTTTTGGATTTCCAAAACACGTGGTCACGGACAATGGCCCACAGTTCACGGCACAACAGTTCCAGACTTACCTAACAACCATCGAAGCGAAACACACACGAACTGCTCCATATCACCCGACCACAAATGGACAAGCAGAACGGTTTGTACAAACGTTCAAGGCAGCACTGACAGCCTCCACAGAGGAAGGGGAGACACGAATGGACCTATCCACATTCCTCATGGCATATCGCACATCCCCTCACGCCACCACAGGTGTGGCCCCAGACTTACTCATGTTTGGTCGGCGAATTAGAACTAAACTAGACACCCTGAAGCCGGATGTAGCAACAATAGTACAGCGCCAACAGAACCGAACACAAACAGACGCCACACTTCGCCAGTACCCCATAAGAACAAGTGTTTGGGCCCGCTGTTATACAGGGACCAAGAAATGGATCCCAGGAGAAGTGGTCAAAGTTTTGGGCTCCCGATCGTATCTCATTCGCACGGAGACAGGTGAACACTGGAGGCGCCATGTGGACCAAATCCGTCGCACAAGTCAGCCCCAAGGGACCAGGCGAACACCACCACCCAAACCAGACGACAAAGACGACTATTTCCATTTTACACCCCAAACCACTGTCAGACAAAGCCCCCAGGGCTCGGACCGCCTGAGGGCGCCAGCCCAGCCAGTGGCAGAACCTCCCGCTACAGTAGCCTCCCCAAGGCCGGTGAAAGACCGTCAACCTCCAAGTCGATGGGAATACACGGAGGCTCTAAGAAGCTGGAGAAAATCCTGAAGGGGGCAAGCCAAAGATCTTCTCCTCCCCCAATCCCTTCTCTCTCTCTCTAGTGTTTGTG
The DNA here is from genome assembly GCA_037306005.1 of Rhinophrynus dorsalis. Lineage (NCBI taxonomy): Eukaryota > Metazoa > Chordata > Amphibia > Anura > Rhinophrynidae > Rhinophrynus > Rhinophrynus dorsalis. Next base: position 328,340,455 of record CM074718.1, on the reverse strand, counting down.
CGTCTGTGTTCTCTCATTTCAGAAGGAGAGAAGATGTGGTGTTCAGCCCCTCAAAAGCGAGCCTTGTCTGGAGGAATGCGGCAGGCACTGAGACCCAGGATTGCAGCCCTACCGTTCCGGATGCCCTACAACCGGAAGTGCGGTGACGTCACATCCGGCGACACCGAACGAGGAGCGCTTGCGGCAGGAGAACAAAGGAGCCTGCAAGAGTGACCGGACGCGTCCCACACAGCTCCCAGCACAACCCTACAGCCCCAGGCCTTACCCTGTAGATATAAATAAACGGAGGTCGCGGTTTGCACCTCCAAAGAGAAACTGCCGGTGTGATCATTGGATTAGACACAAGACACCACAAGAGATACACACACTGAGTGGATGGGAGAGAGAGTCCCCCACACACACACACTGAGTGGATGGGAGAGAGAGAGACACACACACTGAGTGGATGGGAGAGAGAGAGACACACACACACACACACACACACACTGAGTGGATTGGAGAGAAACACACACACACACACTGAGTGGATGGAAGAGAGAGAGACACACACACACACTGAGTGGATGGGAGAAGACACACACATGCACTGAGTGGATGGGAGAGAGAGACACACACACTGAGTGGATGGGAGAGAGATAGACACACACACACACACACTGAGTGGATGGGAGAGAAACACACACACACACACACACACTGAGTGGATGGGAGAGAGACACACACTGAGTCGATGGGATTGAGACACACACATACACACACTGAGTGGATGGGAATGAGACACACACACATACACTGACTGGATGGGAGAGGGAGACACACACACACACACACACTGAGTGGATGGGAGAGAGAGAGACACACACACACACACACACACACACACTGAGTGGATGGGAGAAAGAGACACACACACTGAGTGGATGGGAGAGAGACACACTGAGTAGATGGGAGAGAGACACATACACTGAGTGGATGGGAGAGAGACACACACACTGAGTGGTTGGGAGAGAGAGAGACACACACACACACACACACACTGAGTGGATGGGAGAGAGAGACACGCACACACACACACACACTGAGTGGATGGGAGAGAGACACACACACTGAGTGGATGGGAGAGGGACACACACTGAGTGGATGGGAGAGAGAGACACACACACACTGAGTGGATGGGAGAGAGAGACACACACAAACACACACACACACACTGAGTGGATGGGAGAGAGACACACACACACACACACACACACACACACACTGAGTGGATGGGAAAGAGACACACACACACTGAGTGGATGGGAGAGAGACACACACACAAACACTGAGTGGATGGGAGACACACACACACACACACACACACACACACTGACTGGATGGGAGAGAGAGACACACACACACACACACACTGACTGGATGGGAGAGAGAGACACACACACACACACACCCTGAGTGGATGGGAGAGAGACACACACATACACACACTGAGTGGATGGGAGTTAGACACACACACTGAGTGGATGGGAGAGAGACACACACACACACACTGAGTGGATGGGAGAGAGAGACACACACACACACACACACTGAGTGGATGGGAGAGAGACACACACACACACTGAGTGGATGGGAGACACACACACACTGAGTGGATGGGAGAGAGACACACACACACACTGAGAGGATGGGAGAGAGAGACACACACACTGAGTGGATGGGACACACACACACACACTGAGTGGATGGGAGAGAGACACACACACTGAGTGGATGGGAGAGAGACACACACGCACACACTGAGTGGGTGGGACACACACACACATACACACTGAGTGGATGGGAGAGAGACCCACCCACACACACACACACACACACACACACACACACACACACTGAGTGGATGGGAGAGACACACACACACTCACTGAGTGGATGGGAGAGAGACCCCACACACACACACACATACACACACACACACTGAGTGGATGGGAGAGAAAGTGTGTGTGTGTGTCTATTTCTCCCATCCACTCAGGGTGTGAGTGTGGGTCTCTCTCCCATCCACTCAGGGTGTGAGTGTGAGTCTCTCTCTCCCATCCACTCAGGGTGTGAGTGTGGGTCTCTCTCTCTCCCATCCACTCAGGGTGTGAGTGTGGGTCTCTCTCCCTCCCATCCACTCAGGTTGCGAGTGTGGGTCTCTCTCTCTCCCATCCACTCAGGGTGTGAGTGTGGGACTCTTTCTCCCATCCACTCAAGGTGTGGGTCTCTCTCTCTCTCCCATCCACTCAGGGTGTGGGTCTCTCTCTCTCTCCCATCCACTCAGTGTGTGGGTGTCTCTCTCTCCCATCCACTTACAGTGTGTTTCTCTCTCCCATCCACTCACTGTGTGTGTCTCTCTCCTATTCACTCACTGTGAGTGTGTGGTGTGTCTCTCTCTCCCATCCACTCACTGTGTGTGTGTGTGTGTGTGTCTCTCTCTCCCATCCACTCACTGTGTGTGTGTGTGTGTGTATGTCTCTCTCTCTCTCCATCCACTCACTGTGTGTATGCGTGTCTCTCCGCCTCCCATCCACTCGTGGTGTGTGTGCGTGTCTCTCCCCTTTCCACTCGGGGTGTGTGTGAGTGTCTCTCCCCCCCTTCCATTCGGGGTGTGTGTTTGTGTCTCTCCCCCTTCCACTTGGGGTGTGTGTGCGGGTGTCTCTCCCCCATACACTCGGGGTGTGTGTGCGTGTCTCTCCTCCATCCACTTGGTGTGTCTCTCCCCCAACCACTCAGTGTGTCTCTCCCCAACCACTCAGTTTTTGTGTCTCCCATCCACTCAGTGTGAGTGTCTCCCATCCACTCAGTGTGAGTGTCTCCCATCCACTCAGTGTGAGTGTCTCCCATCCACTCAGTGTGAATGTGAGTCTCCCACAGACCACATCGAAGTTTTATTCAGGGAAGCTTCTAAAAATGCATAGTTCACAGCTGTATAGACCTTATAGTGATCAGCATTTATTATTTTCCCTTAAGTACCGGGAAAATCTGAGGTGGATTTCAATTTAGGGCTACAGCAATTTTGACTTTTTTGACTATGTCTTTGTTCAACTACATTTTCCTCTTTAATTACTTTTGTACACCCACAAATTATATACTGTTTTTTTAAGCGCAAGTAGGGCTTTATTTAGATACCACAATTATATGAATACATCATCGTTTAATTTGAGTAAAATAGAAAAAAAAAAAAAAACACATTTTGATTACATTTTCCTTTCAGGATTTGTACTATTAGTTCATTACAAAAAAAAACCCTAAATATATTCATTTGCTTCTCCTGAATATGAGAGTATCCCATCTGTACCCCTAGTATTTCAATCTCTTTCTCACATTTACAAGGTAAATAGTACAAGATGGACACCATTATTTCCAACCTGTAATTTTTCAACAATTAGCATGTGAGCATCATAGCTTAGTTGACGGTGCCAAAACCCAAAAAGTCCCACAAAGGTATATGTTTCTGAAAAGCAGACAACATCCTACATAATAATTCGCTAGAAAGTTTGTAATGACACAGTCATGCTCAGTAGAGACTGCCCGTGACGAGGCTGATGCAGTGCGGGGCGCTCAGACATGGAAAAAACTTAGGGTGCTTTGCTTCCCATTATATTTTGATAGTGTTACATCTAAGGAGGGATGTGTTTTGAAAAATAAAAAAACAGAATATTTTGGGGGAAATAGTGGCCAAATAATAAAATCAACTTTACAGCACTACTGCATTGTGCCTGCATGGTATTGCTTGAAGCAGTCACCCATGCAGAGGCCAGGACTGAAAGAGCAATCAGGACAGTAAGTGGTGGTGTCTGTCCGTATTCCCTTGCTTTAGCAAACCCTGCAGCGCTTCTGTGGTTTGTTTTTTTGGGGAGTTGGGGGGATTTTATAAATAAAGTGTGTTACCCCGGGTCTTGCTGGAATTATTTCTGGCGCACCTTGAAACAAAAATAGGGAAATGAGTTGTAGCTGATACTGTAAAAAACTACATTTTGGATTGTGGTTTGCCAGTTTGAAAAGTAAAAATGAATTATGTACTGCAGTCTGCATCATATAGGTGGCAACTTTTTTGTACCATGCCACACATTTTCTCATAGCGAGGTATGGCTGCATTAGTTGATCACACAGATCAACTCCCCCCATGTTCTTGTTATAGTTCCTGATGCATACTGGTTTTCTCAGTACCCCTCTCCTGCCATGAACAGTGACTGCCACAGTTCTGTCCTCATGCATGGTGGTCAGCACGTAGACATCTTTTTTTTGTCCTTAAACTTAACTGCCAGCAGCTACTGTGGGCACAAAGATAAGCACGTCTCAGTTTGGTATCTACGAGTTTTTTGGGCAACTCCCAGCAATTGCACCTAACAGTGCCACAGGCCACAGTGTCAGAACAAAAAAGTGACTTAAGTAAAAGAGGGCTGGTGTATTAGTTATCAACAATTAACTGATAACCTTTACTTAATAAGGGGTAAATTAGATCCCAAACTATTTTCCCATTTGTTCCCAGAAATTTGGGGCAACCAGGAGGATCAAGCTGGCTGTCCTTGCCCTCATAAATTCGAAAAGCCTGGGTATAGCCTGTGGAACTTTAGCAGAATTTATAAAATTTAACATTAAACTTAGAGCGCTTGGAGGGGATGTATTGCTTGAACCCTAACTTGACTTTATCCCTTTGAGTGCCAGAGGGGTACGCAACGCATTGCATTGCAATGCGTTGCGTACCCCTCTGGCACTCAAAGGGTTATACTTCATTAGAGATTCATCTATACTAATTTGTTTTCACTGTCGTCCAATACAGGTCACTGGTACTCTGGGAGGCGTAAGTCCCCTTTAATAGGCAGGAACAACTATGCAAATGATTTGCAAGGGGCGGAGCCTCCCCTCTTACTTAAGCCACCTTCTGGCCAGAGCCACTTCAGATTGATTTGTTCCTGGTGTGCTTGCACACCAGGTAGAGAACATCTATGCATCTTAGTATTTTATTATTTTTTATTCAAATATGGAATACCACCATTAGGAGGGTGACCATGGCTGTGAATTGCCCTCTTTAAAGTGGCTGGTGCAGCTTCCAGGGATTTTCTGTGGCCCTTATGCCCTGAAGAAGGGACAGCTTGTGTTAAGCAGCTCCCCTACTGGGGAATTTACCTCTGGTTCTTTCCCTCCTTATCATGGTCACCTGAAGACAGAAGTCCTGCAAGGAAGGTGAGTCACCCATTGAGTGCTGAAGGTCCACTTGTCCCCACAGTGTCCCTTTGATGGGCTTGTATTTGGGAGTTTTAATACACTCCAGCACTCATAGGGTGTTTCTATTGCATTATTACTGTTTTATGCAATTTATGTGGTATTCTCTGGGTTTTGGAGCTTTGGGTATTCATTTATTTATGTTTCTCATGTGTTTCATGCTTGTTTGGGCACTTTTTAATGTTTTACTAAACTTTATTAAAAATGGTGTTCCGCGCCTTTAAGCGCGGCTTTTTCCCGCTCAGACGCAAGGGCTCCTTTACTCTCTATGAGAATTCACAGTGTGGGACATATCTCTGGAACCGCTTGTCACAGCAACTTCAGAGAGGGCTCATTTTAATGCTAGGCTCCTGCTCTATCATCCGGAATGTGTTTTATTTATGTGGGGTGTTCAGGGGGGCTTCGGGCACTGTTTGGGGTACTTGTAAGGGAAAACTACATTTCCCATGAGCGCTTGGTTCGCGCTCGTTTCTGATTGGCTGTCATGACGGCCGCCATTTTGTGGTACTTTTCCTAGGCGAGTACACTACGCAGGGACCGAGCCTTCTCTCTCCTCAACAGATTAACCCTTCGCTGGCCAGATAAGTCCGTTTTTAGAACATTTCTGGGGTGAAACTTTAATCTTTTACACTTTTTCTGGGTGATAGTGTTATTAGTGGGGTATATTGACGCTGTGAGCATGTCTACTTCACTGGAGCTAGGGGCTAGACCCAAGTCTAAGGAGGATGGGGGGTCTGCTACCCCCATGGCGTTTTGCTCCTCTTGCCACATTGGGCTGGATGGCGATAATGTGGGGGATCTATGCCCTAATTGTACTGGTCAAGATAGCAACCCTGGGCTTCCCAGCCACGCTATTGAGCCATCTTGGGTGAGGGAGTTTAAAGCTGCCACTAGGGATCTCAGATCCACGCTTCAACTCTTTCCCTCTCAGATACAGGGGGCTCTCCAGGTCTGGCAGACCCCCTCTACTATCAGGACCTCCCTGCCTAAGCCACAGGGAGCTCCTGATATCACTGATTCTTCTGAAGAAGAACTCTTACAGGATTCTGATGCTGAGGAACGTACTGTTATTGAATCTAACAGGTCCATTGGGGACCCCTATGAGTGTGACCCTGAAGTTTCGGCTGAGGGTCTGATCAGAGCGGTTCTGAATACGCTCAACCTTCCTCTGACTCAGGAATCCACTTATGATCCTACTGATGTTTTTCAGAAAAAGCCATCTAAACCAGTTGTTTGTTTTCCAACTAACCCTACTCTTGCCCGTCTGGTCTCTGAGGCATGGAAGAATCCTGATAGATCTTCCTCTGTCTCCAAAAAGTTTGCTAAACTTTACCCTTTTCCTGAGGCGGAGCTGGCAAAATGGGTTCATCCTCCCAAAGTGGATGCTCCTGTGTCTAGACTATCCAAATCTACCGCTTTGGCTGTCTCAGATGCCTCTGCCTTGCAGGACTGGACGGATAAGAAACTAGAGCTCTCTCTTAAGTCTATTTTTGCCTCCATTGGCACGGCCATGCGCCCCACCTTTGCTGTGGCATGGGTTAATAGAGCTATTGCGGCCTGGACTGAACGACTGACTGAAGCAGTTCGCCAGGATGCGCCGGTATCTGAACAGTTGCAGCTACTTGCTAATATCACTGAAGCTCAGAACTATGTTGCTGACGCTGCCTTTGATGCTGTGCGCATGATGGCGAGGGCCTCCACTTCTTCTGTGGTGGCTAGACGCGCTCTTTGGCTGAAAATTTGGTCTGCTGATACAGCCTCTAAGAAAGCCTTGCTTTCCTTGCCCTTTCAGGGGAATTTGCTTTTTGGGTCTGAACTCAAAGAAATGATCAGTGAGGCTACTGGCGGTAAAAGTACTCTTCTACCCTCAGTCTTTAAGAAAAAGTTTCCAGCCAAACGCAATTGGTCCTTTCGTTCCTTTCAGACTGAGACACGCTCCTCGGCCCAAACGGGTCCTCCCACTACGCGCTCCTCCTCCAAGCCCAAACAGTCCTGGAAGCCCAAAGTTGCCTCCAAGGCCAAGACCTCCAAGACTGCTTCGGCATGACTCGCCGAACCCGGGTCCGCATCCGGCTGTAGGCGGTCGTCTCCGCATCTTTCGCCGGACTTGGGAGGAGTCAGTGGCGGACCCATGGGTTCTTCAGGTGGTGTCAGAGGGATACAGGATCCCTTTCTCTTCCCTTCCTCCTTTTCGGTTCCATTTTACTCGTCCTTCTCAGGAACCCACAAAAAGGTGTCTGTTCGACGACGCTATTCAGGATCTCTTGGACAAAGAGGTCCTGGAGGCGGTTCCTCAAGGGGACACAGGTTCAGGATTTTATTCCAACCTGTTTGTGGTAGCCAAAAAGGACGGAGGAGCTCGTCCCATTTTGGATCTCAAAGATCTCAATGCCTATGTGGTGACTTCCCACTTCCGCCAGGAGTCCCTGCGCTCTGTGATTGCAGCAATGTCTCCAGGGGAGTTTCTTGCCTCCCTGGACCTTCAGGATGCTTATCTTCACATCCCTATTCATCCAGAGAGCAGGCGGTATCTCAGGATTGCCTGCCACAGGGGACACTTTCAGTTTGCAGCGCTCCCCTTTGGGCTGACTTCAGCCCCTCAGGTCTTCCAGAGGGTGTTGGGCTCCTTGATAGCGGTGCTCCATCAGGATGGGATCAGAGTGACCCCCTACATGGACGATCTCCTACTGAAGGCCTCCTCAGCGGAGCTTCTCCATCAGCAATTACAGATGTGCATGCACACCCTGAACCGTCATGGCTGGATCCTGAATCTGGACAAGTCGGACTTGATTCCATCTCAGAGACTTCTGTTCCTGGGTCTCCTGTTCGACACTCGCCAATGCATGGTGTTTCTTCCAGAGGACGTGGCTCACCAGATAGCCGTCAGAGTGGCTGGGATTCTGGACATGGACGAAATTCCAGTACCGAAGTTGTCGTCCTTAGTGGGGAAGTTCATTTCCACAATCGAAGCAGTACCATTTGCCATGGCCCACTCCAGGGATCTTCAGAGATTTGTGATCCAGACGTGCAAGAATCATCCAGATCATCAACATCTGTCTGTTTCTCTTCCTCCTCATGTCGAGTCGAGTCTGCACTGGTGGTTAGATCTCTCTCATCTCCTGAAGGGGAGATCCTTTCTAGTTCCTCATTGGACCACAGTCACTACGAATGCCAGCCTTCGGGGCTGGGGTGCAGTCTGGGGTCGCTTCAGTGCTCAGGGGAAATGGGGTCTGGAGGAATCCATGCTCTCCATCAATGTTCTGGAACTTCGAGCTGTCCGGCTGGCCCTGAGGCACTGGGAGTCTCAATTGACCGGTCTTCCGATCAGAGTGGAGTCCGACAACGCCACGGCGGTGGCTTACATCAACAGGCAAGGCGGCACAAGCAGCGGTTCCGCCTGGTGGGAGGTCAAGGATATTTTGTCTTGGGCAGAAGATCACGTGCCTGTCATCTCTGCAGTTCATATTCCAGGCGTGGACAACGTCATGGCAGACTTCCTCAGTCGTCACACCGTCGACAGCGGAGAATGGGCTCTTCACCCAGAGGTGTTTCACATGCTCACTCAACGGTGGGGGATGCCTGTGGTGGATCTGATGGCTACCAGACACAACAGGAAGGTTCCGGTGTTTTGCTCCCGGTTGAGGGACTCCCTTGCTCTAGCAGTGGATGCCTTGTCGATCCCTTGGGACTTCCCCCTGGCTTACATCTTCCCTCCTCTTCCTCTATTGGTCAGAGTTATCCAGAAGTTGAAGAGAGAACGTTGTCCTGTCATCCTGATTGCTCCAAACTGGCCTCGCCAGTCCTGGTTTCCGGAGTTGATGGCCCTGTCAGTGAAGGATCCGATCCCACTTCCCGCCCGTCCGGACCTACTTCTTCAGGGGTATCTGTGGAAGGAGGATGTTCACTCTCTCCATTTGATGGCATGGCGGTTGAATCCTCGATTCTAGCAAAGAAAGGATTTTCTCCTTCTGTGGTATCGACTATGCTCAGTGCTCGTAAGCCTGTGTCTTCCAAGATCTATCATCGCATATGGCGTGACACTTTCGTGACATGGTGTTCTGACAAGAAGTTATCCCTTGACTTCCATCTTCCCACTGTCCTGGCCTTCTTGCAGGACGGTGTGGATAAGGGGCTCAGTCTGAGTTCCCTCAAAGTTCAGACTTCTGCCTTGTCTGTGTTTTTCCAGGAAAGGATTGCTATCCTTCCTGATGTGAAAGTCTTCTTCCAAGGTGTGACTCATGTTCGACCTGCCTTCAAGAGTCCTGCTCCCCAGTGGGATCTCAATTTGGTGCTGGGAGTTCTACAGCGACCACCATTTGAATCCTTGGCTTCCATTCCATTACGTCTTGTGACTTGGAAGATGGCCTTCCTTTTGGCTATCGTGTCAGTACGCCGGGTGGCAGAGTTACAGGCCTTGTCTTGTAAACCTCCTTACCTGGTGTTCCACAAGGATAAGGCTGTGCTTCGCACTACCAAGGAATTCTTACCTAAGGTTGTGTCCGAGTTTCACATCAATCAGGAGATTGTGGTTCCCTCGTTCTGCCCTAATCCTTCATCTGACAAGGAAAGAGATCTCCATCTGTTGGATGTGGTGCGTTGCCTCAAGTTTTATGTTCATCGCACCGAGTCTATCAGGAAGTCTGACGCTCTATTCGTCATTCCTGAGGGGCCTAGGGCAGGGAGACCGGCTTCCAAAGTTACCATTGCCTCTTGGATTAAGGCTACCATCCGTGAAGCCTATAAGTTGAGGAATAAGCATGTTCCCTTTCGGGTGACTGCCCATTCCACCAGATCTATTGGGGCCTCTTGGGCCTACAAGAATCAAGCTTCTGCTGATCAACTGTGCAGAGCGGCCACTTGGTCCTCTGTGCACACCTTTTCAAAGCACTACCGAGTTGATGTACTGGCGTCGGCTGATGCCAGTTTTGGAAGGAAGGTCCTGGAGGCAGTCTTGCCTGTGTAGGTCTTCCGCTCTGTGATCCTTAGTGCTTCCTTACTGTTGAGCCCGGTTGGCTCTAGTTCCGTGTGCTGTGTTAGTTCAGGGATTGTTCCCTTGGTTGGTGTCCGTTGACACTTACAGTTGGGCTATGTTATTAACTGGTCATAGCAGTTCTAGTGACTTGGGCCTTGCGCCTGGTCCTTGCCTTACTTCCCGCCTCTGGATCAGCTCAATGTTTGTACATCCCAGAGTACCAGTGACCTGTATTGGACGACAGTGAAAATAGGATTTTAGTCTTACCTGTTAAATCCTTTTCACTTAGTCCATACAGGTCACTGGTCTCCCACCCTGTCAAGGGACCAGTCTTGGTTCTCCTGTGGCATCCAGTGGGAGACCGTTCGGGCATGCTCACAGGAGTCTTTCTTTTTGCTTACCTGAGGTCAGTTTTAGGGTCTCAAATCAATCTAAAGTGGCTCTGGCCAGAAGGTGGCTTAAGTAAGAGGGGAGGCTCCGCCCCTTGCAAATCATTTGCATAGTTGTTCCTGCCTATTAAAGGGGACTTACGCCTCCCAGAGTACCAGTGACCTGTATGGACTAAGTGAAAAGGATTTAACAGGTAAGACTAAAATCCTATTTTTGGGGTGTATATATTTGGGCAAACTTTTTCTGTAAATGGTTTATTAGGGGGCAAATTTTGTACAGTCTGTCTTACTGATAGTGTTCTTTTGGGAGGCACAGGGTATTATCACTAAAATGCATAAAGTGCAAAATCACTTCAAATTTAGACCTAGTCATTGTATTGGAGAATATAGGAATATCACATATGGGGTTTTTGCTCCAGTAAAATCTGATACTTGGCTTTTGTTCTTATCCCCATTGCCATTATTAGGGCCCATAATTGTTTAAATTCTGCAGTGTCTGTGGGTTTCCATAATTCTTGCTTAACAACGAAAGCTGATGGGTTGGCGCCAATATACTGACTGGGCTGCCTACAAATTGGTTTGGGACACAATTTCCCTCAAAATGTCTCCCCCCAAAAACAAATAAAAAAACTGATCATTGCTTGATCTGCTCGCTCCGTGCTGGAGGCCAGCTTTTTGTATGCTTAAGGACACAATTAGGTGGAATGGTTCGGACCAAACGCCTCCCAAAGGACCAGCGAACTCCTGGGACTGGTAAAAAGCACAAAGAACCTTCTGTGACAGATTATTTTGCCTCGACCGTGGGCACTTCCCACTGTGGGGAAGGCTCCAATATGGCGGCATCTCCTCACTCGACATCTTCTGGTGGCTCCTATGTCCCACCCTCGCCTATCCCGGCGGACGCCCAGGAGTCTACTGTGCCGAGGGAACATCTGGCTCTGGTAAGCACTATTCCCACTAGAGAGGACTTCCTTGCCCTAGCGGCAGACATCAAGCAAGTTGTTCGTGAGGTTAGGGAGGATATAGCGGGGCTCCGCTCGGGCCTAGATGCCCTGGACTCTAAGGTGATGGCATTGGAGCAGTGGACGGCACAGGTGGAGGCTGGCCTGTGGGGTATGTCTACACAGTCCTGCCAGCATGCTTATCAGATTCAGGAGCTCCGTTGCATGCTGGAAGACCTGGACAACAGGGGACGGCGAAACAATCTCCAGGTGCGTGATCTTGCTGAGGAGGTCACCCTGGGAGAATTGTCTGTGGCACTTACCTCTCTCTTCAACATGATCCTGGGTAGACCTTAGGGGACGCCGGTTGGTCTCGAACGAGCTCACCGGGCTCTCCGACAACTGGGTCCTGATTCGGACCCTCCACAGGATGTCATCTGCTGCTTGTCTAGCTTCAGCCTGAAGGAGGAGATTATGGGAAAGGCGAGAAGCTGGAGGAGCTGGTCTTTCTGTGGAAGTGAAGTGGCTCTATACCAGGATTTGGCATGGATAACCTTACAAAATAGAAGGCACTTCAACCACTCACACATGCTCTGGTTGCACGAGAAATTCCTTATAAGTGGGGTTTCCCTTTTAGTTTGACGGCCAGGATTGGGAATATCTCCCATGTCATTAGGAGCTCAGCAGATGTCTCTGGCTTTGTTAGCGCTGCCAGTCTGCCTGATTTTGCCGTACCCGGTTGGGACGACTCTGAGTATCCTTCCCAGGCAAGGCAGAGGCGGGGGGTGCCTCTTGGTCCCCATGGAGCACTGAGCCCCTTGGAGATGAGTGCACTGAGAAGGGATTGGACCCCTGAAGAGTAACGGAACACTGATTTGTACTTACCTTCTTCCATGGGGCTTCTGATCGCCTGATGTTTCATGTTCTGCTGGAGGAGGCTTGTTACTTCAGGCCTGTGGAAGGGCCTGCTGCGCTCTGGGACTTCCTCTGTCAACACACCAGATCTTCAGTGGCATGCAACTGGGATGCCTTTCCCTAACCCTGAGTTGGACCCTTACTGTGGACTATGTGTAGCTGGTGACCCAAGACTACATCTATTGGACTTGGTACTATTAGTTTAGGGGTTTGGGGTGGGAGGGTTTGAAGGCCCTGGGTGTTATACATTTATTCTTGGTTTATGACGGGGGCCTTGTTGGTTGCGGGCTTGAAGTATGGGGGGTTGGCATACCTCGGAACTTTCATTCTGAACTGCCCCTGAGATCATTGCAATAGTATATTAGTGCGATCCCCAGACAGTAGATATTAGCGGTGGGCACATGTCAACCCTGCCCTCCAGGCTATGGAGTTAGCCCACAGGGCGCTTTTCACATGCTACTACTTGCAGTCTCCATTGCCTAAATGATAGCTATGTCTGTGATCCTTCTATCTCCCTTTCTTTTCCCATAGCTCCTATTGCGGGAGTATAGTAGCTGATCTATGATACGGACCGGGTAGTTAGTATCCCTGGTCCCTCCCCACACTGGGATTTTAGCAGTTCGCCATATGGCTCGAGACACAACCCTGAGTATCAGGATCATTCTTTGAAGGCTCTCAGGTATAGGGGATAGTCCGCAATCATACAGCTTATATCTAAGCATTGTTCGTTGTGCTCCCAGGTCGCACTTCTTGGGAACTACCTGTATGCTTCAGTTATCAGTGTCGTAGTCAGCGTTTTGGCGTCCCTGACAATTGTGACCTGTGGGGTGCTTTTGCCCTGGCCATATTCCTTGGCTGGGGAGGGCATACGGGGCCGGATTTCTAGGCCTTGGGGATGTTTGGGAGGCTGTGACCCAAGGTACGCATGCACGGGCTGTGGGTGTTCTCCGTGGCACGGATATGGTGGATCTTGGGCCCTTCCTCCTTGGGTGCTGGGGGTGGGGAAGGGGGAGTTGGGACGGGAGATATTAGTTGAGCTCTGTGGCTTTTCAGCTATGTGTTTTTGATGGTCCTGTCCTGTTTATTTGCTTTATATGTGGTAGCTGGCCTCTGGGCGTGGATCATGCGTTGATTTCTATTACTTTGCCCACTCCGTTGTGCACTGGTTATATAGTGGAGTGAAGGCGTTGCTCTTGGATCATGGCTACCTGCTTACCCTTGCGAGGACTACGCTCCTGTTTTAAAACACCAGATCTTTGCTTTTTTCCAGGGATGCTGGTGTCTGGCGCAGTGCCCCACTGAGTGTAGGTGGAGTGGTTTGGACTAAGTACTTTTTTCTTTTTCTTCTATTTTGTATCTTGTTTAATTTTTCTATCCTCTGCCCTGACCCTTGACCCTATTAGTGCTCCTTGCTGTACCCATTGACACATGGTGGCAACACGAGCTCCCCTCCAGCACCTTTGAATTTTTACTCGCTGAACACAAGGGGCCTTAATACCCCAGAGAAGCATTCAAATCTGAGGGACCTTAGGTCTCACCATGTGTCATTTGCTTGATTGCAGGAAACTAATTTTCTGGCAAATAAACATCCATCTCTCGCTAATAAATACTTGACTATATTTTCCTGTCTCATAGGGATTTGGACTCCTTGCTTTCGGTCGATATAGGTCCTTTGACATGGTCTGATCATTCCCCAGTCAAGTTACAGCTGTCTTCTTCCTTGTCCAGTCTGTGTCGCACAAATTGGAGACTAAATTAATCTCTCTTGCTAGACCCAGTGCTAGCCTCCCGGACTACGGTGGTTCTTAAGCATTATTTTTCTGAAAATCTGACTCCTGGCATCGCTTTGCCTGTAGTGTGGGAGGCACACAAAAGTGTGACACGCGGGCATTTCATTGCGATGGGTACTGAGAGGAAACGGGAACAGACGCGGAAGATTGTTGCATTGACTAATGATATCCTGCACTTGGAACGGTTCTTTGGAGCAGACGGATTACCAAACTCTCCTGATAAAGAGGGCTCAGCTTGCGGACCTGTTTGCTGAGAGAAATCGTCTTGCCCATCAACAGTCTAAAAAGTCTTCTTTGAGAATAGCAATATATGCGGCCGGTTACTAGCTCGTATGCTTCACAGGCGCGTGCAACAGTCCAATGTTCCCAAGATTCTGAATAAATGGAATGTTTTGGTTCGTTTACCGTGCTCTCCATCCAAAGATATCTGGCAGACCATGTTCGTTATAAGTTGACGCCGACAGCAGCTGCGTCTCTGGAGCATCCCTTTACCGAGGGGGAATTGAACGGGGCTATTTGGGTGGCTCAGGCTGGGAAGGCACCAGGACCTGATGGGTTGTCCTTACACTACTACAAGACTTTTCCTTTGGAACTCATGCGCCCTATGGCTGACATGTTCAATTCAGTTCTTGGGGGGTCCAGTTTACATGAACAGACTCTTTGAGCTACCATTACGGTACTGCCTAAGGAGGGCAGGGATGGGGTATTATGTTCCAGCTATCGACCTATCTCGCTCCTGAACACGGATGTGAAGTTATTGGTGAAGATGTTGGCCCTACGTCTGTCACCGCACTTGCCTGGACTGATCCATTCAGATCAGTCTGGTTTTGTAACTGGCAGGGAGGCTAGAGATAATACTATCAAGGTACTCAGCTTGATGAGGTATGCGCGTGCAGGAGGCTCTGGTTTGTTGCTCTTATCCACTGACGCCGAGAAGGCGTTCGATAGAGTGGACTGGTCCTTCTTGATGGCTATGTTGGAACACACGGGCCTGGGTCTGCATATGTGGGACCATCAGCATGTGTGAGGGTAAATGGGCTTCTCTCAACACCATTTTCTGTACGGAATGGGACTCGACAGGGATGCCCCCTCTCGCCCCCCTTGTTTGTGTTGACCCTGGAGCCTTTACTGAATGCAATCCAGAGCAATGACGATATTCATGGGATTCGCATGAGGGACTCTCATTATAAGACTGCTGCATTTGCGGACGATATGCTGTTTTTGATTACTAGACCCCTTCTCTCTTTTTCCCCTCTCCAGCGTGAGCTTCTGGATTATGGAGCTTTATCTAACCTCAAGATTAACATGTCAAAATCAGAGGTCATGGGGATTGATCCAGGAATCGTTCCCCTATAGATGGTGTCCTCATCGGCTCAAATCCCTGGGGGTGTGGCTTATGCCAGAACCTGGGATGCTTTATCATACTAACTTTATCCAGCTGCTGTCCAAGGTTTGCTCGGACTTATCGTCCTGGGCACTGCCTCATGTGTCATGGACGGGGAGGATTAATGTCATAAAAATGAACCTTCTGCCGCGATTCTTGTATTTGTTTCAGATGTTACCTATTTCCTTGCCGCAGTTGTTCCTTGACGCGGGTGTAAGCAATGGGTCAGCATAGACCTCTTTCGAACCAGAGGGTCCATACAAACTGCTATGTAGTTACGTCCTGATAAATGGGACCCGGAATTGAAAAAGTGCCCTTTTATAGCTGCAACCTTGACTGTGTGGAATTTGACCGTGGCTAAGCATGCCTTGTCTACCTTCCCTTCACCTTTGACCATAGTGCATAACCCTGACTTCTCGACTGGCATACCGGGGAGCCGAGTATTTCTTTACACGCAGGTGCCCAATACACACTTATTTCAGGTTCTGGAAGCTGGCAAATTGTTGCCAATTAGTGAAGTGCTGGGCGATCGACCACCAACTTTTTTGGACCAGTTTAGATATCATCGCTTGAGTTGTTATGTTTCCTCCATAGTACAGCAGCATCAATTATCTAGACCCCTCACGTTATTTGAGAAGGAGCGCACTCGGACTGCGCCGCTCCGACATGGATTGTCTCATTTGTATTTGTTGCTGCTGACTGGAGGAGAGCATGGGACTCAGTTGTTTCTGAGGCGATGGGAAACAGACCTAGGAATCACCTTGTCCCCAAGACAGTGGGAACAGATTATTTGTGCAGCGCATCAAGTTTCGGTCTCCACGAAATACCAAGAATCAGCATATAAACTGACTAGATGGTACATGACCCCAGTAGTCATGCGCAGTATTGACCCTACCCGAGATGGCCACTGTTGGAGGTGTGGGGGGGAACATGGTGACCTCCTACATCTTTAGTGGGGGTGCCCTGTGATTGTAACTTATTGGAGGTCAATTCACAGGATAATTCAACACCTCAGTGAGCACCCTCCTGCTTTCAGACCAGAGCATTTTCTATTATATCACACCTCTCTCTCTCTCTCTAAATATAAGAAAACTTTGACTACACATCTGTTGGTGGCAGCTAACTGCCTGGTCTCGCTGAATTGGAGGAAGCCTGGTCCTCCGAGCCTCTCTATCTGGGTGGAGAGGGTGGAGGAACTTAGGGTGCTGGCGGAGCTGGCTTCTTCCTCTCCTGCTGAGATTGACAGATATAATGGGGTTTGGCTGAGGTGGATGTTGTTTTTGGAGAGCCCCGCTTTTCCAATATTGGTGTCATGAGACTCTCCTGGCTTAATTTGCTACTCTGTCATTTCACCTCGTGCCTCGCTGCCGGTTTCTGGTGGGGAGGATCGCGACGGAAACAAGGATTCCGGGAACTAGAATGATCTGGGATATCAGTGTTTCAATTGCAAAGTGTTTCTCTAGAATTACAGTTTTATCTTGATGCATTACCTATTGTATATGATATAACGCTTGAAATTGTTCTCACTCTGTATTGTGCTTGAGTAGGTATAACACTGTTGGTATTATTGTATATCTCTACCGTGTGTCTCGTGCTTTCCCTCCCCCATTCCTCCCTCCCCCTCTCCTCCTTTCTCTTCTTTCCCTTTTTCTTCTTTACCTTTTTTCAATTTCTCATTTTCTTATTCATTGTATTCTCTGTATTTTTTCATATTTCATTCTGTACAAACTTTTTCTTGGAAAATCAATAAACTTTAATTGACAAAAAAAAAAACTGATCATGAGTAAATCCTTCCACGTCAGTTTGAATTACTGGGTTGCCTGTGAATTCTTGGATTTGTGGGCATAAATTGGTCGGTGATACCCATTCATTAGGATCAGAAGGAGTGGCAGGTCTTGGGGCATTTCTTTAGGAAGCACTTGGGGCATTTCTTTGGGCAGCATTTTGGGAAGGTCTTTTGGCAGCTCTATGGGAAGGTCTTTTGGCAGGTATTTGGGCAGTTGCCAGGGCAGCTCTTGGGACAGTACATCTTTTCTTTACAGAAGGCCCAGCGTCATCACTAGAGCTGCTCTCACTCTCTGAAAACTGCGTTATCAAAGTCTGACGCAGTGTCTGTGGCTTCTGAGTCAGATGCCAAAAAGGCATATGCCTCTTCTACACTGTACCTCTGCTGCATTATGAATACCTACCCTAAACTAAATAAATTTCTAATTGCTCCTAAATAACTACCCAGTCACTACTTAACTATTACTATGTAAATACTATACCTAACTCTAACCCCAAACTGTCACTATTCCTATGATAATTTTTATTTTCTACACCACTCCTAAACCTAAATCTATCTCTAAGCCTTACCCTAACCCACGTATTCCCTGAACCTACCTAACCAACTACTTATCTAAACTAGCTTATAGCACAAACTCAATTTTAAAATAAAATAAACTTTTTTTTCCTACGATACTCCTAAACCTAAATCTATCCCTAAGCCTTACCCTAACCCATGTATTCCCTGACCCTACCTAACCCAATTCAACTACCTATCTAAAGTATAATTATTTATTCTAAAAATCTTTAAAAAATCAATTATTAAATAAAATCTTTTTTTTTCTACTACTAATCCTAATTCTAAGCCTAAACCTTTCCCTAATGCACGTATACTTTAAACCTACCTAGCTAAACTACCTACCTAACCCTAAAATGTACTAAAAAAGAAACAATTTTTTATTTAAAAAATTTTTCAAAGAATGTAAAAAAAAAAAAAATGTTTTTAAATTTAAAAAAAATACAAGGGGGATGGGGAAGTACCACAGATCAGCAAAAAGCTGATCTGCAGCAATTGATCACTATTAAAGTGATTGGGGGGTGGGGGATTTATTGATCATTGCAATTACAATGATCAAAGGGTTAAATCTGTGTTTTTTTTTTTTAACAGGGTTTTTTTCCACAGGAATGCTGGAACAGGATCTGGAACACGTTAACAAGATGTCTGTTTCTCTTCACCTCAGCAGTGTGTGAGATGGAGGGAGGCAGAGAGATGTGATAGGGACAGTGTTTGTAAACACTGTCCCTGTCATTCTGCTTTTGCAACATGAGATTCGCTAATCAAGCAAATCACATGTTGCTACAATGTTGCTAGTGGCTGAAACTAAGTGCCCTGGTATCGGAGCACTTAGTAACAGCCAGCCCGCACTCTCCCATCGCTCCTTGCGGCGGTGATGGGAGATTTTAACCCATGACGTACCAGGACCATACTGGACATAACTTAAAAAAAGTTATGTGGTCACCCTAATCTAATGTCCACCCATCATTGAGTGTTGTATCTCATGTCTCTATGTATATGTCTTTACCACCCACCTATCGTATGTGTGAGTGCCAATTCCTCCTGGGCCACCTGGGAGTGTTTGTTATATTTCCCTTCTGCAGGCCAATCCACTTCATGCATGTGCTCAATGTATCACGATGCCTGTCCAAAAAGATTCTCTCAGGAGGACTTAAAATAGTAAGTTTAACTCCCTTGAGAAGCTCTATAATCGTTAATTTTTAAAAGGTAAGTATTTTAAAATGAATAAAAAAAATTAAATATTGCATGTTGAAACTTAAAGGGATAGTAATACTTAAAATGTAAAAAAATATATGTTGTAGGGTTTATCCCCCTGAGTAAAACAAGAGTACTCCCACTGCTGAAAGGTGTTTCGTTCAAAAGTTATTAATTTTCAAAGTTGAATTTTTTAGGTGCAATATCACAGTGGCCTGAAATTGTACAGTGGCGCTGTTGCTACATGATCCTATGGACAGCTCCGGTCCCGGGACCATAAATCTCCATAGGATGGTGTAGCAACAGCGCCACTGTACAATTTCAGGCCACTGTGATATTGCACCTAAAAAAATCAACTATGAAAATTAATAACTTTTGAATAAAACACCTTTCAGCAGTGGGAGTACTCTTGTTTTACTCAGGGGGATAAACCCTACAACATATATTTTTTTACATTTTAAGTATTACTATCCCTTTAATGAAAACATTTTTAACATAATTAATGAACTGTTTGATTTTTGTGTGTGTGTAATATAAATATATATTTCTATGTCGTCCAATATAACTTACAGGTACCATTTAACAACCTTTTAACTTGAGGGAGGGCACATTCTGGTCTCGTCTTGCCCTATGATCCGGTTCACATCTGCAGTGTCTTGGGGGCCCCGCGTGTTTGGGTTCAAGCATTGCTAGGTTACAGCAAAGAGACAAAAATATATATCTCAGACTGCCGGTTTCGCAGGCTTTCTTCTGATTGGCTGCAATTTTGAACGCCATTTTCTTTCTCTCTTTGCTGGAGTATCCTACGCATAGGCTTGTCTCTCCTTGCTCAGGTTAAACATTTGCTTGCCAGATAAGTACTCTTTGGGGCTTTCTGATGTGATTTCTTAATCTGGGTCACAGTATTTGGGTTTCTCATACTGTTTTAGACACTTTTCCTGTTAGGATGTTGGATCCAAAGGGACCTGGGGCTAGACCTATGGCTAAGGACTCTGGCATCTCTGACCCCCCTTGCTTACTGTTCTTCATGCCAAACGGGGCTCCCTAGAGAATACTTAGGTCACTTATGTCCCTCATGCGCTGTGGCCCCTGCTACACCACCTGGGCTCTATGGCACAGTTTCCTCTTTCCCTCCAAGGGGTCCTCCATTCCTGGAAACCCCCCACTGCCTTCAGGTTTGTTGCCGCTATGGACCCTGGCATTCCTGATCTCTCAGAAACTTCTGAAAAGGATTAATTTGAGGCTGATATGGAAGAAGAGGAGTGTGAGTAAGGGGCTTCTTCCTATGCTTATGGCAACCCCTTTGAGGCTGAACCCATTCCCTCAGCTGAGGGTCTCATCAAGGCAGTTTTAATGACCCTGCAGGTCACTACTACCCCTGATAAGGGCTAGTCTTCTTCTGACGTCTTTCACAGGCATAAGCGGTCCCTTACTGTATTTCAGCCAAATCCCAGTCTGGACCAGACCAGGCCTGATAGGTGCCTTTCTCTTTCCAAGAGATTCTCCAAGCTGTAGCCCTTCTCTGAATCAGCTTTGACTCAGTGGGCTACACCTCCTCAGGTTGATCCCCCTATTTCTAGACTTTCTAAGTCTACTGCTGTGCCCTTAGCTGACACTACAGTATTAAAGGACATGAGTGACAGAAAGCTGGAGGCTATCCTGAAGTCAAATTTTGCTGTCATAGGTGCTGCCTTGAGGCCTACCTTGGCCTCTGTTTGGGTTTCTAGAGCTATTGCCATCTGGGGCATGCAACTTACTGAGGCGATCAATAACAGCGTCCCTAATTAGGACCTAATTGGCCAACATGTTGGAAGCTCAGACATATGTCACTGACACTCTTTTGATACTGTCAAACTTGCTGCGAATGCTTCTGCCTTCTCTGTTTCTGCTATACGCACATTGTGGCTTAAGATTTGGTCTGCGGACCTCTCATCTAAAAAGTTACTGATTTCTCTCCCCTGTCAGGGCAAATCTCTTTTTGGCCCTGAATTGAAGCAGATTATCAGTGAGGCCACTGGAGGCAAGAGCACTTTGTTGCCTCAAGTCTCCAAGAGCCCAGACAGCAGTGGCACTCCAAGCACTCTACCACCAAGCCCAAGTCTGGCAAGTCTGCCTCTGCATGACTCGCAGAATCCTGGTCCGCAGCTCCCTGTGGGTGGACACCTGCACCATTTTACAGACTCCTGGGCAAACTCTGTTGCGGATCATTGGGTTTTGCAGGTGGTTTTGGGAGGATACAGGATTCCCTTCTTGCCTTCAGAGTCATCCAATCCAGAACTCCAATGGGCCAAGAAAAGCAGCTTCTTTTCAACAAGGCGGTTCAGACTCTCTTAGACAAGGGAATCCTGATTCCAGTTCCTCCTTAAGAGAGAGATTTAGGTTTTTATTCAAACCAGTTCGTGGTGCCCAAAAGGGAAGGTGGCAGTCACCCCATCTTGGACCTCAAGGATCTCAACTCTTTTGAGGAGACTGATAGCTTCAAGATGGAGTCCTTGCTCTCTGTCATCGCAGCTATGGTCCAGGAGAATTTTTGGCCTCTCTGGATCTCCAGGAAGCTTACTTGCATTTTCCTATTCATCCGGACAGCCAGAAGTACCTCAGGTTCACCTGCACCTTTGGGCACTTCCAATTCATCTCTCTGCCCTTTGGGCTTACTTCTGCTCCTCGGGTGTTCACCAGAGTCTTAGGGGCATTGATTGCCTACCTGTACACACGGGGGATTCAGGTGACTCCCTACATGGACGACCTTTTACTGAAGGCGTCGTCTAGGGAACTCCTGGACCAGCACGTCCATGACTGTTCTCAGATTCTCATCCACCTTGGGTGGATTCTAAATATGGATAAGTGTGCTCCAGTCTCCTCTCAGGTACTGGTGTTCCTTGTTCTCATGTTCGATACTTACCAAGGGAAAGTTTTTCTGACCAAGGATTCTATCCAACAGGTCATGCATCTGGTATCCCCAGCTCTGTAGTGGCCCTCAGCTACAGTGTGCAAGTTCTTGACCCTGACAGACTGCATAGTGTCCACTATGGAGGCAGTTCCGCCCTCCATGGCTCACACCAGGGAGCTCCAGAGGTTCACTATCCAGGCTTGGAAAGGATCTCTTAGACTTATGTGTCTCCCTCCAGAGGTCATGCTGGACAGGTCCAACCTGGAGAAGGGGAAACCCTTTGTCATTCAGCACTGGACCCTTGTGACATCAGATGCCAGCCTCAGGGGCTGGGGAGCTGTCCTGGGTCACCTGGGGGTTGCAGGGCAGATGGACTGCGGAGGAGACTCTGCATTACATCAGTGTTCTGCATCTTTGGGCAATTCATCATGCTCTGGTATACTGGTCCTGTCCACTCAGGGGCTGTCCAGTCCGCATCCAGTCAGACAACTCCACTGCTGTGGCGTACATCAATAAGCAAGGAGGCACAAGAAGCGGGGCAGAAATAGCCTGGTCAGTAGAACATGTTCCGGCTATCTCTGCCGTGCACATGCCAAGGGTAGACAACATCCTGGAGAATTTTCTCAGCCACCAAATGGTGGACCCAGGAGATTGGGAACTCCACCCAGACATTTTTGACCTGTCGGTGCAAAGGTGGGGTAATCCTCAGATAGACAAGGGAAGTTCCACTGTTCTGCTCCGTTGGAGGGATCCTCTAGCATTGTCTGTGGACTCCCTGTCCTATATCTTCCCTCCATTGTCTCTGATCCCCAGGTGATGAGGAAAAATTGGATGGACAGTCCGGCAGTCATCCTGATTGCCCCTTTTTGGACCAGAGTTGGTGGCTCTGTCCATTCAAGATCCGTTTCCACTACCACTCAGACTGCATCTCCTCCTACAAGGTACAAAATTAAAGAAAAAAGAAAGATGGACTCTAAACAGGCACTCAGACCCAAATAGTATTCAACCATGTATAATTGATAACTAATTCAAACAATCAAAATACCAATAAAAGTCCAAAATATTGTTTATTGAATAGCAAATGAGCAGCATAGCACAAAAACCACATAGCTCCCCCCCTCCATCCACCCAACCCAAAGGTCAACAAAGCGACCAGGATATACCAGTCATTGCCTATGTGGATGAAACAGAACCACTGCCCAACACCAAGGGCAAAAGTAAAGGTGCCGAATCATCCACACAGGCAAAAAACTACAAATAGTACCCAACTGTCCCTCAAAGATGGAATAAAAGAACACCTCAACAAGATATCTACAGAATATTGATCCAATCTCATCTAGACGTTGAAAAAAACCATGCATGGTATAAAAATAATACACTGTAGTGATGCCACAATCAGAAGAAAAAGTTCCTGAAGGTATACTTGTTGAAAGGTATAATGAGGTCAAATAGTTTGTATGGCAAGGCAGGAGAAAATTAACCAGTATATAGGTGCATATATAAATGTTCAGCAATAGAATAGAATATCCAGTCATAACAACAGAAGAGAGTTTGCAAATAACCAAAATATTAATAGCACACAGGGGGGTAGGCAAGCAACATATAGGCAATGGTCACAATAAATCAAATCTTGAAATGGCCGATACTTCTCACCAGATGAAATATCTCCAAACCTTCTGGAAATCTCTGTATCGCCTTAAATCTTCAGACCATCTTATCCTGAAAACATCTTGCCATTCGATTTACTCCCCCACAGCTCTCTAGTCGCATCTCTCCAAATCAAAATTCTTGAATTCAATACACCAGGTACTGGTCTCCCGATCATCATACGTTGTTACGCCATACGCCGTCATTCATGAGCTCGGTACATATAGTGTAGGTATCCCGGTCGTCCAACGCCAATACTCCACACGCCAACGCGTTTCGTCTCGTCACGCGAGACTTTGTCAAGGCAATTACATTGCAAAACATGGGCCGTTAGTTAAATACACTTCCTCCGGAAACCAACTCCCATGTTGATCAATGATTGGCTTGAATTTATTTCAAATCAAAACAACCATGTTTACTCTTCATTTAACTATATAAATATAATACATTAAAACTGATGGCTCTTCAGATATAACCAGTGTGTCAATATACTTATCAATACATTTTAGCAAATTTTACCAAAAGTGCAGCACTGTGAACAATATCTAATTGTCACTC
Organism: Rhinophrynus dorsalis; assembly: GCA_037306005.1. Taxonomy (NCBI): domain Eukaryota; kingdom Metazoa; phylum Chordata; class Amphibia; order Anura; family Rhinophrynidae; genus Rhinophrynus; species Rhinophrynus dorsalis. The sequence goes on along the minus strand of CM074718.1, from coordinate 328,316,169 downwards.
TCCAAATATATTGTAATTAAAGTAGGTACACTGGGGCTCTCAGAGAAACACAATTCAATGCTAGCCCAGTCATACCTCCCTATTAACAAAAATTATATGTACTACAGAAACATGCTGAATTTCAACTCCTCATTGAGTCCTTGGGGGTCTATTTTAATTTTAATTTCATCTGTGTTTTAGGTTTAATATTTGTGGTTAAAGATGGCTTTTCAGTTTGATGACCAGTGGGATGCTGACATTGGTGCAGCATTTGTGGGCAATTTAAATATAGGAACGGACTCTTTACGTTCGGATCTATTTTCCAAATTTAAAGATCATAAACAATTATTGATTAAACAGCTTCGACTTAAGTGTGACATTTCCAGTTTAGAGGCATATGTGAAAGCTAAAATTGTGCCCAGAGGATTAAGAATTGTAGATTATGTTAGCTTTAGTGTAGTCATAATCTTAATTTTAGTAATGACAGGAGGCGACTATTTTGCATAATCTTTCTTTACTGAAAACTCCATAGCAGCACAGTAACCAATCACAAAACAGAAACAGAAAGTATAAATAGCCTGGTATATGCAGACCACTTCCTCTTTCGCAGCATAAACAACAAGCTGACATAAGGGAAACAACGAACAATAAACTCCTGTAAACGATCTTCTAACCCCCAGAATCTCCGTCCGTCACTGGAAGCAGATCACACTGAAAAGAAAAGAGAGATTTGTGAAAGACCACTGAACAAAATTGCAGTGTATAAAGTAAAACAGCATTTATATCAAGAAAATGCATATCAAAACAAGAATGAAAACAAGTCCTCAAAATAAATCCCAACATTGAACATCAGTGAAATAAATAAACTCCCTGAGCAATTCGGCAATACTCACCCCTTAAAGCCAAAATAAGGAAAAACGGGAAAGGGTTGGGCGGGAAAATAGTCGCCTCCTGTCATTACTAAAATTAAGATTATGACTACACTAAAGCTAACATAATCTACAATTTTACCACATGACAGGAGGCTTCCTATTTTGCAATTTTAACGCTAAGACACCAACACTTGTGACGCATGAGGCGGAGGCCGAAAATAAAATAGACGAAAAGTGTGCTCCCTAGACCAATCCGCGGAACGTAAAATGTCAGCAAGAGATGCCCCAGCTACTGCCGCCCCAGATGCAGCCGCCCCTCTGACTGAATGAGCACCGAAACTAGAGTCAACCCCCGCTAAGGATAAAACCCAACGAATCCACCGAGCCAGAGTAGCAGTGGAGACAGGTTTATGAGGTCTAACATAAGAGATGAGAAGTTGCCCCGAAGTAGAAGAACGTAACGAAGACGTCACTTGAACATAACGAAGTAAAACCTCCACCACACAAAGCTGAGGAACCTCCCGGAAGAAAGGATAAAACACCGAAACAGAATCAGACTTAGTACGACGAGAAATAGAGAAAGACACCCCCTCAGGAAGAACGGAAAACCCGTCCACATCAAAAGCCCTGACATCTGAAACTCTGCGAAAAGAAATTAAACAAAGAAGCAGAGTAAGTTTAGCGGATATCTGCCTAAGGGACAGACAATCATTAGAAGGCCAATTACGCAGGAAACGCAGAACCACGTCCACGTCCCAAAAACTAGAATACCGAGGCCCCGGAGGCCTAGTTAACTTAATCCCCCGTAAAAGCCTACAAACTAAGGGATCGCGTCCCACTGGAACACCTGCAACCGGGACATGAGCAGCAGAAATAGCTGAACGAATAACATTGATCGAACGAAACGATTGACCTGAAGAAAAACGAAAAGATAAATAATTCAGGATGGCCGTAACAGGTGCCGTAAAGGGATCGCAACCCCTCTCCAAACACCAGCCAGACCAGGCATTCCAGGCGGACATATAAGACCGTCTAGTACCAGGGGCCCAGGAATCCCACAATAGGTTCCTAGCTTCCTGCGATAATCCATCGACTGCCCAAGCACCCCTGAAATCGCCCAGGCCACCAAATGTAGCCGCTCCTGAAGGATGAGAGGATGGGGGTTCCCTAGAGGATCGGAAAGGAGAAGAGGATGCAAAGGAAGAAGAAGAGGATCCTGAAACGATAACTCCAGCAAGTCCGGGTACCAAGGCTGACTCGGCCACAACGGAGTAACCAAAAGAATGCTTACCTGCTGAACTCGAACCTGGTGTAAGACTCTCGCCAGCATCGCAAACGGGGGAAACGCATACGCCCCCTGATTCGGCCACCGCTGAAGGAACGCATCCACTGCCCTGGAGTCTGGATCCGGCAGCCAACTGAAGTATGTCGGGAGTTGATGATTGGTCCTGGAAGCAAACAGATCCAAGCGTAGAGGACCCCTGAGGAGACACAGACGATGAAACAGTGATACATCCAGCTTCCAATCGCTCGTGTCTCTCCAATGTCGGGAGAACCAATCTGCCGTGAAGTTGGAAATCCCCGGAAGATACTCTGCCCGCAGAGAAATGTTGTGGCTGAAGCAAAACTTGTACAGATCTTTTGTCGCCTCTGTCAGGACTTGCGACCTTGCGGCTCCGAGCTTGTTTATATATTGCACTGCGGAGAAATTGTCCATGCGTAGGAGAATGCAACATCCCTCGGCGTCTTTGGCGAAACTGCGAACCGCAAAGGACCCCGCTATCAATTCCAAGCAATTGATATGGAGACCTTCTTCCGCCACTGACCACGGACCTCCCGTGGCCAGGTCTGAACAATGGGCGCCCCAACCCCAAAGGCTGGCGTCCGATTCCACGACAAAGTCTGGAGAAGGACCAAAAACTGCCCGGCCGTTCCAGGCCTGCATATGAAGGAGCCACCAACGAAGTTCTGCACGAACCTCCGGAGACAGGTCCACTGAATGATCGTAGGACCTGCCCGAACGCAGGTGATGAGCCTTCAAGCGTTGCATTGCCCGATAGTGAAGCGGTCCCGGAAAGATAGCCTGAATTGATGAGGAAAGGAGACCCACTATACGAGCCAGCAAACGCAAAGGAACTAGCGGCATGCGTAAAACGCGGCGAATCTCCTTCCGGATTGCCGCCACCTTTGCCACTGGTAGACGAAGAAGGCAACGAACAGAATCTATTTCGAAGCCTAGAAACTGTACAACCTGAGAAGGTTCCAACGCCGATTTCTCCACGTTGATGACAAAACCTAAGGACTCCAGAAAATGCACCACGAAGCGCATCTGAGATCGAAGTCTGACAGCATCGTTGCAGAAGATCAAAAGATCGTCGAGGTAAATGAGACAACGAACTCCCAAAACCCTCAAACGAGCCACCACCGGCTTCAGAAGCTTCGTGAAGCACCATGGAGCTGAGCTGAGACCGAAAGGAAGACATGTGAACTGGCACGGACGCCCCTGCCAGCGAAATCGAAGGAAAGGACGACAGCTCGGGTGAATCGGAACGGAAAGGTACGCGTCTTTGAGATCCAGACGAGCAAACCAGTCGCCCTGGATCAATAGATCGCGCAAAAGATGGATTCCTTCCATCTTGAAATGGCGATAAACGACAAAAGTGTTGAGCTGTTTCAGGTTGATGACCGGCCGAAAATCCCTTGTTTTTTTGCGAACAAGAAAAATGTTGCTGAAAAAACCTGTGTCGTCTGGAGCGAACTGAACTGCGCCTTTGGAAAAAAGCGAGGCGATCTCGTTGTCTATCAGTTCCTGATCCCGCATCGAAAAAAGAGAAGCGGGAGGCGGGTTCATCTGCACCGGCGGGGACTGGAACTCGATGACATAGCCTTGAACGCACTGCAGGACCCAAGCGTCCGAAGAGATTTCTTGCCAGGCCTGCAAATGAAAAGAGATTTTTCCCGCTGTAAACTGCATAGGGGAGATTGGAACAGGATTTACAATCGGTAAGCTTACCTGCTGGAAACTTGGCCCGGCCTCTGCCTTTGTAAGCTCTCGCTCTGTCCGTCCCTCTGGAGAAGTTATTGGCCCGGTAGGGAGTGGAAGGGAAGAATCCTGGTGAAGATGGAGTGAAGCGGGGGCCTGAGGTCCAGAACCTGCTGGTGGCACGACCCCGCTGCCGACCAGCCCTTCCAAAAACACCTCTCGCAGATGTAGGGCGGAACACCTGACGCATGGAAGACTGCGCCTTGTTGAGGGTGGTGAATAAATTCACATGACGTTTAAGCTCCGCAATAAATTGATCACCAAAGAGTAATCCATTGGCTGAAGGACCCAATTCTTTGGAACCCAACTCTGCCAACTTTGGGTCGATCCTCAGCAGGGCCGCCTTCCTTCTCTCAGCTGAAAGGGATGCGTTAGCATTTCCCAAAAGGCAAATAGACCGTTGAGCCCATTCTCTAATGGCATTTGCATCCAAGGATTCGCCATGTTCCAGCGCCTGGTCAGCAAAGAACAAAATCTTAGCGAGAGGACCCAGAATGTCCAGCAACTTATCCTGAGAGGCCTTGAGTCCCTTCTCAATGCCCTTCCTCGGGTCCCGGCCAGACCGAGTCATAAACGTAAGGACGGTGGGATCAAAATCAGGAGTGGCAGCCACCTTATCTGGAAGAACTGGCCGTGGGCATTCCGCACGAAGACGACCCCTCACTTCTCGGTCCATAGACTGACGGAGCCAGAAATGGACGAATCGGGCTAAATGATCAGGCAGGCACCACTCTGAAGATCTTGGATGGCGAATGGAGCGGGGGTCAAAGAGAGGTACTCCCCGTGCATCCAGGAAACGGTCTTCTTCCGGACAGGAACCATCCTGCGGGGCAACCAGAGGCGCATCCAGCACCGTCTCCTTGACGAAAGCAGAGGAAGAAGAACCAGGAGCATGATCCCAAAACTCATCCTCCGAACCTGAGGCAGCACACCATTCATCCACGACTGCCAAAGGTCTAGGAGAAAAAGCGTCATCATCTGAAGAATGAGGAGATAGGTGAACAGGAGCAGAAGAATCCTCACGCCTGGGACGCTTCAACGGCGTCTTTCCCTTGCCGTCACGTTTCCCCATTCGATCATCTGCAGCTTCATTAGAAGGGGAAGGTCCCACATCCCTTGCCGGGAAAGCCGAAGTGGATTCTGGAGAAAGAACTCTTGATAGCACCTTTTCCACAGACGCAGCAACAGCCGCATCAATAAGGGCCTGTAAGTCAGAAGAAGTAGTACTCATACTGAAGCAGCCGGGAGTGACAGCCGGAACTATGGAAACAATCTGGAAAACAAGGGATAAAACCCAACGTAAGGACAGGGAAGTACCTAAATGACTCACAAACCAGGTGAGTCCCTAGCAGGTACAAACTGGGGCTCACCCAGAGGAAAAGGAGACAACACTCCCAGGAATAGTGGAATGACAAGGCATTCAGGTTAAGGAAAACCAAAGGGGGCTCACCCCTGTGTAAAAATAATATTTTTTTTTTTTTTTTTATATATATTGTATATATATATATATAATAGCAATGAAAACAGAAGGGGGCTCACCCCTGATAACAGTGGGGCTCACCAACAAAGATATGCCAGTGGTTGGTATTTAAACTGCATCAGGAACACCTGAATGAGAGGAAGACAGAAGCCCTCCTCCCTAACGATAGTGGGGCTCACCCACAAATATAAAACAGAGTCTTTGAATCTCAGAATGGCCCAGGAAATTATATTGGAAACTGGCACCAAGTTGGTTTAGATTTTAGTCTTAAATTAGATTTTAGAATAACGGACAGGGCACTTGAGGGAGACTGAGGGGGCTCACCCCAGACGTACCGTGGGGCTCACCCAGAGATAACTTTTGTTTAGACAGTTACTTTTATTGAAGACAAGGCGGCATAAGACAACAAAAACCAAAGAACAGAAGTGGGAAGAGCAAGACGCCGCTCCGAAGCTGGAACAACCCAGCCGCAGAGCGGAGCCCACTCTATAGGCGGCCGCCGAGAATCTCGCGAGATGAGATTCAAGATGGCCGCCGCACGAACCAGTTCGGTCAGCGGACCACAATCACAGTAGAAGGAAAAAAGGGGGGACCCTGGGGAAAAAAACCACAGCGGTGACTGCCGCGAACCCTGCACTCAACACAGCCCAAACAACAAAATAAAAAAGGCCCCTCCAAAGCCCAAAGGGATCTGGAATACAACCGAAAAGGTAGTAAACTAAAGCAGGGTAAGCCAAGAAGTTAGGCAGTGCAGAGAACAGAGGACCAGGCAGTCAACCAGAAAAATGGAGAGACATATAAAGCACATAAGTTGGGGTTTGAACATGACAATCCCAAACCCCCTCTGCACACCAAAAAGCAGATAATCAAACAGTGAGCACAGTCATTAATTGCAGTAAAACCCAAGTAGCACAATAAATAACAGTAACTGAAATAGAAAAGAGCCAAAAACTCTGACCTGTGCAGCTTGTTGGAGCAGCAAGAAAGAGGAAGTGGTCTGCATATACCAGGCTATTTATACTTTCTGTTTCTGTTTTGTGATTGGTTACTGTGCTGCTATGGAGTTTTCAGTAAAGAAAGATTATGCAAAATAGTCGCCTCCTGTCATGTGGTAAAATTAGAATTATACCGGGTAAACATTTGAAAACTGAAGGTTTTATTGAGAGATGGCAGGCCATTCTCACAAAATGTTCGCTGGAATTGATTGATTTAATCATTGAGGATAGTAAGAAACAGCTGGAGGAATCCAAGAATCAGCTTGCTTTGAGCGTGGCTGGCCTGACCCAATTTCAGGATCTCTCAGAATTCAAAGAGGTGAATGAAAGTTTGAGAATGGAAATAGAAAAAGTCCAAAGAGAAATTTTATTACGTAAAAAGAAAAAATATGTGAGGGATAATCAAGATTTTGCCACCAATAAGGTTTATTCGATCTTTAGAAATTACAGAATGAGATATGGAAAATCCAATTCAGAGTCATCTGATAGTAATAGTGGTGGAGAATCGAGTTCAGATAATGATATGTATAGGGACTCAAATACTCACCCAGCACCAAAATCCAGTGTCAGCAATAATTTTTTAGACCTGCAAGGAGGAGATTTAAAACCAGAAGGGGGAAGAGGAAGAGGAAGGGGAAGGAAGGTCAAACTCAAAAACAAGAACAAAGAAAAATAATTAGAAATGGGGTAGATACATCTTATCCTGAGTATAAACCCATAAGTAATCAAGAGGATAATATTATTGTAAATCTAACGGACTTCCAATTATCGAAATCACATAGATCATTACTTTTAAAAGGATTGTCTTTTTCACCAACTAATCAAGGAGATGAATTTACAGTGGTTAAAGATCTTCAACTGTTTTCAAGGAAGGTTTTACTTAAGAGATTTTATTATGAGAGGGAGCAAACCAAGAAAGATAATGAGATGATTCAAATTTTGGAAAGTTTAATAAATGAAAATGAGGATGTTGATGAAAATGTAGAAATAGATGATACTAAGAAAAGCTTTACCGATTTAAGACCTAAAAGTAAGATTATGCCATCCTTGAGCCTGAACCCTTATATTTGTAGCTTTACGGAAGCGGTGCAAAAGGATATACAACAATTCAATTTTTTTAATAAGAGGGATAATAATCTAACAAAGGAAGAAAAATTGGCCCTACAGGATTTTCAAACTCATTCTGAAATAATAATAAAACCAGCAGATAAGGGGGGTAATATAGTTTTGATGCATGAACATATGTATGTTAAAGAGATTATGCGTCAGTTAAAAAACAAGGAATGTTATTTACTTCTTAAAAATGATCCTACCCTTGAAATTCAAAATCAATTAAGAAGGAAACTGGAAATGGCACTTGAGGAGAATCTGATCTCCAAAAACGAATTTGGATACATGTGGGTAGAGCACCCTAGGGTGCCCACCATTTATATATTACCTAAGATTCACAAATCTTTGGCACAACCTCCTGGACGCCCAGTGGTTTCCGGGATGGGTGGGGTCACTGAATTTATAAGTAGATATGTGGATACATGTCTGAAACCATTTCTTAAGGTGTTGCCCTCGTATGTGGAGGATACTAGGGATGTTATTCGTCGTCTTGTGGGACTGGAGGTGTGCACGGACTCCATCCTAGTTACTATGGATGTGGAGTCCTTGTACACCTCCATACCCCACGAGGTGGGGAAAAGGGCATGTATGGATTATCTATCTACGAGAGGTGTGGATTATGTACATCAAAATGAATTTATAATTGATCTTGTGGATTTTATATTGAACAACAATTATTTTTGCTTTCAGGAGAAGTTCTATTTGCAATGTCGTGGCGTGGCCATGGGGGCGACTTGTGCTCTGACCTACGCGTGCCTCCACTTGGGCTGGTGGGAACAGCATGTGGTGGTGGGCGCGCGTGGTTTTGGAGCGCATGTCGCCCACTGGTTGCGCTATATAGATGACATTTTTATGATATGGGATGGAACACTTTTGGAACTGGAAGAATTTGTGTTGGACTTGAACCATAATGATTTAAATATTCATCTCACAAAATTTGCTCATCAGGAGGAGGTAGATTTCTTGGATTTAAAAATATATAAGGAGGGAGGTTCTTTAAGGACCAAAACATTCCGTAAACCGACATCATGTAATACTATCTTGCATGCATCAAGTTTTCATCCGGTTTCCCAAATTAAAGGTATACCATATGGTCAATATTTGCGCTTACGTCGTAACTGTAGTGAATTGTCAGATTTTAGGACACAGGCGAAAGATTTAACAGAGAGATTATTATATCGAGATTATCCCTTAAATCTTCTGAAAAGGGGTTATCAGAGAGCTCTAAGTGTGAATAGGGACAAAGCTTTGTTTGGTGTAAAAGACCATATGAAAAATGATAATAGGATACGATTTGTCACGGAATATGGGACCCACTGGGGTACTTTACGACAAGTTTTGATGAAACATTGGCATTTGTTGACTCAAAATGCTATCCTAAGAAAAATTGTAGGAGATTGTCCAGCTATGGTGGCCAGAAGGGCTCCTAATCTCCGTGACAAATTAGTAAATAGTCATTTCAGAGGATCTGAGGTGAGCAATACTTGGTTAAAAAAGACACCCCTTAGGGGGATGTATAAATGTGGCACATGTAGTGCATGTAGATATGTTAATCAAACCAAGATATTTAGTAATCATAATGGGAGTAAGGTTTATGATATTCGAAGTTTTATCAACTGTAGAACAGAAGGGGTCATATATCAATTACGTTGCCCTTGTGGTATGGCTTATGTTGGTAAAACATTTAGACAACTTAGGAAACGTATTTTAGAACATAAAAGGGACATTGAGAAACAGAACATAGAAAGTCCAGTGGCCAGACATTTTAGAGAGTGTCAAGCTGGAAGGGTTAACGATCTGCAAGTTATAGGAATGTGCCACATTGCTAAGACCATTAGGAGAGGTGATTATGACAGAACTCTACTACAATGTGAATCTAGATGGATCTATAAATTGGGAGTGGTTTCTCCCCAAGGACTCAATGAGGAGTTGAAATTCAGCATGTTTCTGTAGTACATATAATTTTTGTTAATAGGGAGGTATGACTGGGCTAGCATTGAATTGTGTTTCTCTGAGAGCCCCAGTGTACCTACTTTAATTACAATATATTTGGAGAGTGACAATTAGATATTGTTCACAGTGCTGCACTTTTGGTAAAATTTGCTAAAATGTATTGATAAGTATATTGACACACTGGTTATATCTGAAGAGCCATCAGTTTTAATGTATTATATTTATATAGTTAAATGAAGAGTAAACATGGTTGTTTTGATTTGAAATAAATTCAAGCCAATCATTGATCAACATGGGAGTTGGTTTCCGGAGGAAGTGTATTTAACTAACGGCCCATGTTTTGCAATGTAATTGCCTTGACAAAGTCTCGCGTGACGAGACGAAACGCGTTGGCGTGTGGAGTATTGGCGTTGGACGACCGGGATGCCTACACTATATGTACCGAGCTCATGAATGACGGCGTATGGCGTAACAACGTATGATGATCGGGAGACCAGTACCTGGTGTATTGAATTCAAGAATTTTGATTTGGAGAGATGCGACTAGAGAGCTGTGGGGGAGTAAATCGAATGGCAAGATGTTTTCAGGATAAGATGGTCTGAAGATTTAAGGCGATACAGAGATTTCCAGAAGGTTTGGAGATATTTCATCTGGTGAGAAGTATCGGCCATTTCAAGATTTGATTTATTGTGACCATTGCCTATATGTTGCTTGCCTACCCCCCTGTGTGCTATTAATATTTTGGTTATTTGCAAACTCTCTTCTGTTGTTATGACTGGATATTCTATTCTATTGCTGAACATTTATATATGCACCTATATACTGGTTAATTTTCTCCTGCCTTGCCATACGAACTATTTGACCTCATTATACCTTTCAACAAGTATACCTTCAGGAACTTTTTCTTCTGATTGTGGCATCACTACAGTGTATTATTTTTATACCATGCATGGTTTTTTTCAACGTCTAGATGAGATTGGATCAATATTCTGTAGATATCTTGTTGAGGTGTTCTTTTATTCCATCTTTGAGGGACAGTTGGGTACTATTTGTAGTTTTTTGCCTGTGTGGATGATTCGGCACCTTTACTTTTGCCCTTGGTGTTGGGCAGTGGTTCTGTTTCATCCACATAGGCAATGACTGGTATATCCTGGTCGCTTTGTTGACCTTTGGGTTGGGTGGATGGAGGGGGGGAGCTATGTGGTTTTTGTGCTATACTGCTCATTTGCTATTCAATAAACAATATTTTGGACTTTTATTGGTATTTTGATTGTTTGAATTCGTTATCAATTATACATGGTTGAATACTATTTGGGTCTGAGTGCCTGTTTAGAGTCCATCTTTCTTTTTTCTTTAATTTTGTACACTGTAATCTATTATGGACGTAGGGCACCCTACATGTATTTTCATGTGGTTATGACCTAGTGAAGTGATAATTATATGTATGTGCTCTCCACAATATATTAGGTTTTAGAATCTCCTCCTACAAGGCTACCTTTGGAGGGAGGACGTGGAGAGCTTGGCTTTGATGGCATGGCTGTTGAAGCCTCCATCTTAAGAAGAAAGGTGTTTTCTCCTGAGGTGGTTTCCACTATGATCCAGGCTAGGAAATCGCTTTCTTCCAAGGTCTACCATAGGGTCTGGTCCATTTTCCAGTCTTGGTATGCTGACAGGGACCAGTCCTCACAGGAGTTTGATCTTCCGGTGGTCCTGTCCTTTCTACAGGACGATGTGAACAAAAGGCTCAGTCATAGCTCCTTGAAGGTTCAGATTTTGGCTCTCTGTCTTTTTCCAGAGAAGCATTGCCATCTTGCCAGATGTCAAGGTTTACTTTCAGGGCGTTGCTCATGCTTTCCCTGCCTATAAGGCTCCCACTCCCCAATGGGACCTTAACCTGGTTTTGGGAATTGCAGCTGCTTCCCTTTGAATCTTTGTCCACCATTTTTCTGTGTCTTTTGACGTGGAAAATGGCCTTTCTTCTGGCATGGTCTCTGTCCGCAGAGTTGCTGAACTGCAGGCCTTGTTCTGCAAACCACCTTTCCAGGTATTTCATAAGGATAAGGCTGTTTTTTTTTTATATCTCCCAGGAATTTGGTCTCTGAGTTTCACATCAATCAGGAGATTGTTGTGCCTTCCTTTTGTCCTGACCCCAAATCTGACAAGGAGAGGGATTTCCACTTGTTGGATGTGGGCTGCTGCCTCAAGTTATAAGTGAACTGTACCGAGTCTTTACACAAGATTGATTCTTTGTTTGTCGTCCCTGAGGGTCCTAGGGCAGGTATGGCTGCGTCCAAGGTCACTATTGCGTCCTGGATTGTCTACCATTCGCAAGGCTTATGAATTCAGAAAGAAACCAGTTCCTTTCCCTATAACAGCACACTCCACCAGGTCTATTGGGGCCTTCTGGGCCTACAACAATCAGGCTTCTGCTGATCAGCTGCACAAAGGTGGCCACGTGGCCCTCTGTGCACACCTTTGCCAAACACTATTGTGTTGATGTTTTGTCTTCGACTGAAGCCAGCATTAGCAGGAAAGTCCTGGAGTAAGTTTTGCCTATCTAGGACCCTTTTGCATTCCTGTGCCTTATAGCTCTTTAACTGTTTGAGCCCTGTTGGCTTTTGTTCTTGTGTGCTGCGTTTTCTGTTATTCAGTGCCCGTTGACACTTATTTTGTTTGGGCTGTTCCATGTCCTGGATAGTCCATGGGAACTCTGGTATCATGTGGACCGGCGCTTGGTCCTTTCCTTCACTTCCCACCCTGGGAGCTTAATGTTGGTATATCCCCATGGTACCTGTAAGTTATATTGGACAATAGAGAAAATAGGATTTTAGTCTTACCTGTTAAATCCTTTTCTCTTAGTCCATATAGCTTACAGGTCTCCCACCCAGTGAAATTGACCATGCTGGGTCTCCTAGTGCTGGATGCGGGGGTCCTCTTGGGTCCATTACTCACAGGAGTTTTCCTTTCTTCCTTCTTACTATCCTACTTCATAGGCTTGAGTCAAGTCTATCTGGGGTGGGGCTAGTGGGGTAGCCCAATAAGGAAGAAGGGGAGGCTCCACCCCCAACTTCTTCTAGAATAGTTGCAGCCTACAGGGAGGAGCTGTTGCCTCCCCACGGTACCTGTAAATTATATGGACTAACAGAAAAAGATTGAACAGGTAAGACTAAAATCCTCTTATATATTTTTATTTATTTATCTTATATTTTTTTATATCTGTGTTCATTCATCCTGAAGTGATCCTTTTAATATGGTTTGTTTTTCCTTCATCCACAGCACTGAATGGATATCCTTATTAGACCAGATGCCAAGTCTGTGATTAAAAGAGACCCTCACAATGTGTGTATGGGAAAATAATATAATAAAGCAACAACCGTACATGTTTCATAATGTTAAACTTATTCATGTTCACTTTTAATACATTTGATATTGCAATTAAAATCTGTTTTTTTTTTTAATCTATATGCTTATACTGTTTTCTTCTCCTGTGGGAAACCATGTCTGTCTCACTTAGCCACAACCAAACAATAACTTTTTAGTCACATGGGTAGATTAATCTAATAGACTAAGTCCACATAGTAACAGGTGTGGTTTGTGAAATAGGAGACTGTAACGGAAGCTAAGAAGGGGCCGGGTCGCCTTCCGCCGTCGTCCCCAGGTCTCTCCTTCTCAACGCCGGACTGGCGCCGTCAAGTGTACCGGTCGAGCAAATCAGCGTTCCGGTGGTCGACTCAAAGTGGCGTCGAACCCCGGGATGGTCGACACTATCTCGAAGGCTGCGGATACCGGAGGGGTCACGGGCACTCGAACACCGTCGAGGGTTCACAGAATCGGAGCAGGGAAAATGATGCAGGAACCAAAGTAGCAGTAGTTAAGATGTTCGCGCACTCCGGTGCTCGAATCGAAGGGTTTAGCTGGAATAGGAGAACCACAAGGTAGAGTCCACGTTACCGCCTGACAGGATACGAAGTCTGGTAGAGGGATCCTGGCAGCAGACGGACGAATGATACAGGAACCTTGTTCAGATGGGCGGCAGAGTGGCCACTTTAACCATGGGAACACAAAAGACTCCAGGACTCTGGTTCACTCCAAACATGACACACTTTATTGAACAAAAACCACATCTTTTATACAATAAAATACAATACCACAATAGGGATGGGAAGGGCCAGGTATTCTAATACAGGCTTGGCCCAGGGACCAATCCGACCCAATAGGCATATGACACAGGGAACAAAAGACCAATGGTAACTGGAGACAAATGGCCAATGGCAGAGGGTGGCAAAAGGACCAATAGCAGTTAGGGGAAAAGGGCCAATGGCAGATGGACTACTAAACATAATACTGATGAGGTTAAGGCAAACATGGTTGATTACTGTCTAGACAAAGACAAAGGGTTGATGAGAGGGAATACACATTTAGGGGACTAGGCCAGGGGTTGAAGCAAGTACACACTAGTTTGAATATGCGGCCTCAACCCTGGCCAATCAGTATGTGCAGTGAGTCGTACGTCAGCCAATCCGGCGTCGACTCACTGCCTCTGGTTCCCGCGTTCGCGGCGGCATTGATGCCTCGAACAAAGGAACCGGGGAACCACCGGCTTCGGTGTTCGTGTATCCCTCGCACATATTACATACTATACAACACATTTGAGATACATGTAACATACGATGTTCGACATACAGAAAACGTGCGACAGTCGACAATACATAAAGCATAAATCTTTTAACATAAAGATAGTAAAAGCCCCCACCTAAGGTCAAATGAGGCCAAAGGGCCATAGTCTTTTGAAAAAACGTTCGAGGTCCAGACAAGGGCCCAAGTAAAGGATAAGATCCGTTACAGAGACCAGGCATAAGATGTTGCATGCAGAGTATTGTGTAGTGGACAAGTCCAAAGGTAGCGGGAACCAGCACAGCTGTGTATTTTTAAATGTCCTAAAGGCAAGGTAGAATATCCAAAAAATGGCTGAGTTCTTCTCCTGCTCAGATGTTTACAGATCACACAGGTTTATGCTGAGAGGGCACTAAGAGTCCAGGACAGTTGAAAGAATACTGGAGTCATTTAAAGGCCACATTAGTACCCAGGAGCGAAAAACAAAAACCATATGTATATTATGGCATAAGAGGAAAAAAAGCCACCACAGTCCTTGTAAAATAAGGGACAAAATTCCCTACCCCAGCCTATAAACAGTGAACCACTGCATAAGGAGTTTGTTTGTTTTTTATTTAAAAAAGTATTTAATATGTAAAGCATATGGTTGACTTTGAAAAATGATTACTTTGGTAGTAGGTGGTGCTGTTTGCTGCCACAAAAGGGGTACGCCAAGTTTTACAAACATTCTAGAGAAGGTCTACAGACTGCCGGGACTTTCTGCAGCTCAGATGAAGATTGGTTGTGAGTGAATAGTCAGAGAGACCATAAATTTGATTAGTGACCGTAGAGGTGTAAGTTGAAAGGGCATTATGAGGGGATTTTTAACCCCTAGAGTGCCAATCACTTAAAATATATGAGTTTGGACAGCAGTACCTGCTTTGCCAAGCTCGTACGTAGTACAGTTTAAATTCAGTCACTGCATAAGCCGGTATAATGGGCATGCAGTGGCCGCATTAAAAAAAAAAAATGCCTGGCACTCATGTGGGTGGCATGAGGATCACTCCTTATGCCCCTGTGATCTCCCAGCCGATCAAACTTGGAGATCAATATTTGTAACGGAGAAGCAGAGCTTCTCCTTCCTCCTCTCTCCTACCCGAACTTCCGGGTAGGAGTGGGCGGGATCGGGAGAAGCCTCCCAACGTCATCAGTGACATAGTCACCAGTGACTTTAGAGATGCAATGCATCTCTGTGGCAAAGGATTTTTTTCTCCAAATATTTTATTTACACCTCATTGGAGTAGCAGCAGAAGGGGTCCTGGTGCCCCCCAGCAAGGTCTAAATAAAAAAATATTTGAAATCCCTACGTGCACCACATTTCTTTGTAATGCTAATAATAATAGTAATAAAAAAATAACCCTCTGTGTGCCAGAGAGAACCAATGCATTGCTTTGCAACCCACTGGACACCCCTGTGGCACACACAGGATTATTTATTTTTTCCCCCATTTATTTTTTTATTCAGACCTCATTGTGTGGGTTCTGATGCCCCCAATGAGGTCTACACAAAAATATTGGGGGGGAGCACAAGGAGTGTTCCTGATACCACCTCCCCAACAAGGTATGAATAAAAAATAACTTTGTGTGCAACAGGGACTCCAGTGCATTGCAGTGCATTGGACACCCCTGCGGCATACACACAAAATGCCTCCAATCCCACCCCCCCCGTAACCTACCCACCAGCCTAGTCCCACACTGGATTCAGGCTGGAAATCAGTGTATGTGGGGGACTTACAGTGCACACTGGTAACCACAGATCCCCCATATGTACTATTGTACCTACCCCACCACTACTGCCATTCTTGCTCACTGCCCACTGGTAGATATACCCACATACACTGCCTGACCCCTCATCCCCCCCACCTGGTTTCACTGCTAGTCACAGGTCCTCATGTTCACTGACTGACCACTGATAGCCATAGAATCACACATACACTGTTTGCTTTTCCCCGTCCTTGTTCCACTGGTAGCCACGCTCCTGGCACCCAATATGGTATGTCAACCCACAGCAGTGGGGTACCATTTTTCGAATGCTAGCAGGAGGTCTTTCTAGGAAATCCCAATGGTGTTGAACCATTTCTGTATCTTTGAAGTGACTGCTTCGTAAAAAAACAAATGTTTTTTTTTTCTGTAGCACCACATTCTGGAAATAGTTATGCACAATAACTTAGGTGTAGAAAGGCAAGTGACCCCCTCTCTAGATGCGGCAGGTTATCTTCTTCACTTCTGAAGGTGTTATAGCCATTTTCATACAAGCAAGAATGTTTGAGAAAGTGTTAGCGAAATCAGAGGTTGTAGCAGGAGTAGTTTTGTACTTCTAGCACCCCCTTATGGTATGTAAACTCATACCAATGGGGTGCCATTCTTCTCTTAAGAGCACTAGCTAACAAATACAGTTGGAAATCCCATAGTTTTCACAGGTTTCACTACATCTGAAGGGACAGAAATGTAAAAAAATTAAATTTTTTTCTTATATCTCCTCCTAGAATCATTTATACACACCAGGATTGGGGTAAGAAGGAAAATGACCACTCAATAGATGTGGCAGGTTATCTTCTTTCCAAAATGGTATAGTTTATCTACGTTTTCTTCACTTCTGAAGGTGTTATAGCAAATTTCATACAGGCAAGTCAGGTTTGAGAAAATGTTAGAAAAATTAGAGGTTGTAGTAGGTGTAGTTTTGCACTTCTAGCACCCCCTAAGGATGGTCAACTCATACCAATGGGGTGTAATTTTTCTTCTAAGAGCACTAGCTAATGAATACAGTTGGAAATTCCATGGTTTTCACAGATTTCAGTACATTTGGAGGGGGAGAAATGTAAGAAAATGCCTTTTTTTCTCTTTAGTGCCAGTTTCTTGAAAAATGTTGGGCAAACCAAGATTGGGATAAGAAGGCAAGTCACCCCTTATTAGATGCGGCAGGTTGTCTACTTTCCAGAAATATATAGTTTTATATAGTTATTCCACTGTTTTAGGGTAGCTTTACCACAAAAGACCTAGAATGAGCATATTCGTTCATAAAGTTGAAAATGCCATTTTATGCTCCTGGTGATTAGGGCTGTGCGCTAGCCATGGACGTAGGTAAAACTATACAAATGTCGTATTTTTTTACTCTGAGGACTCATGGTATTTTCAGATAATTAAAACTTTCACAATCAAGGTAAGTGTTTTTGATACACAATAATAAGTAAATTTGCAGTTTTTTTGTCATTATGCCATCATAGCTTTTTGCACGATGCAAAATTCTCTTCATGTACGGTACCACGACAAACCTCAATTAGTTCTGAAAAAAACAATATATCACTGCAAGGAGTTAGTCCACCCCCAGTAGCTGGCTGAAAAGAAAAATTGCCGACTCATGCCGCTCCACACTCAGTCGTACATTTATCGTTCATGTTTTCATACAAGGAGATAACCATGTGGCCCGACTGCACCTTATTCCCGGGTCTGTCGGATGGGATCCAAATCAATCAACTCTTTGAAGCACTCTACACAAAATAATAATACATATGATCCATGTCTGTCATATCCTTCCCGAAGGCACAGTCAGTCTGCATATACAGCCCCTCAGATCACGTTAACATGGTGCTAAATGCCTCAGATATTATTCATGTCACCCCCCCTCTCACCTGTTCTCTATGCCCTCTTCAGCTGTTTTAAACTTACTAACCCTACACTCCTCTTTCCCAGACGTCCCCAGGGGCTGCTCCCTTACAGCTTCACTGTGCACTCCCCAGCTCCGTTGATTTGCACTTCTCCATGAAATCCATCTTCCCCCCATTACACACAGTGCCTGGTTATCCTGCTGGTAATAATTTGAGTGCTGCAGAGGTAGGCAACTATGAGTATTGTTGGTCAGTTGTCTGCAAGTGGAGATGAAGGTTATTGTGCTGAGATGGAATGCGGGGAAGCGGAGTTTAACCCTTTGAGTGGCAGAGGGGTACGCAACGCATTACCTACCTCTCTGCCACTGAAATGGTTAACATCCCAGTAACTCCACTTCCCCGAATTCCATCTCAGAACAATAACCTTCACCTCCACTTGCAGATACTCGAACAACAGTACTCAACCGTACTGCCACCCGCCAAGTGCAATGGAGGGAGAACCAGGTCCAAGAGCCACCGGTGGGGGCAGTGTGAAGTGCCAGGCAGATGCAGCCACATCATGGCACAGATCACTTCCAGGTGCTTGACCCATCAGCCTGTGGGCACTACACACAAGGAGCAGCCGGAGCTCAACAGCATTGCCCTCTTCCTCAGGGAGAGGAGAACACAGAGGACAGGAGACAGTTTTCCCACCCTCCACCCATTACACACCAAGCCTGCCTCTGTACAGCTACCACCCATGAATGTGGCCGCCAAAGCCTAGCATGCCGAATGTAAAATAAACCCAGTAATATTGCCACCAATCCCCCGGCACATGAGACAGAGGCAAACCCATGACACATTATATATTGACCACCCTCCCCCAGCAATCATGAGGTTAAAACGTGGGTGCGTGTAGTGCAGAAGTTGCTTCTACCTTGGTACAGAAAAAGTTAGGAGGTGGCTGGGTGCAGCGCAGAGGTGATTGTAAGTAAAATAAACCTACAGAGACTTGCAACTCAGTTCTAAATGTTGCTGAGCGCCGCACTGCTTAATTACGAGCTGTGATTTCCACCTTCAGTAATAGTATAATTGCATATTGGTATATTTGTCTAATTCTGATGTATGCTTCCCCTACCTTTTTCTCTGTTTAGGGAGTGCGTTCTGCCCCTTCTCTGTGTGCAGAATGACAGGCCAGAGAGGAGCACGCAGAGAAGGGGAGAGAGAGGCCGCTACAGCGCTCAGCAACATGCTGCTGGGCTAGCACATCTGAGAAGGGGCAGAATGCACACAGAAAAAGCTAGGGGGAGCATACAGTAGAATTATACACATATACCAATATGTAATTACACTATTATTGATGGCAGAAATCACAGATTGTAATCAAGCAGTGCAAAACATACACACTGACGTGATGTGAGGCCGGGGGACCCAATGAGACAACAAGGAGCCAGTTGGAAGGGTCTCCCATTCCATCATTAACCCTTTGAGTGCCAGGGGGCATACAATGCATTGCCTTCAAATGCATTGTGTACCCCTCTGACACTGAAAGGGTTAACATGGATAACTTGCTCTTTCCACGTACATTGAGGCTTCTCTTACTTGTGTAATATAAAACAAAATATACCTACACTAGCAAAACGGCCACAACGTTACCCGTGGACATTAGATCATTTGAGTGCTTGAGGGGTATACAAAGCACTGATTGACAATGGTTTGGGTAACTTTGTGGCAGTGAAAGGGTTAAATGTTTGACAGCCAAAGACGTGTGCATGCAGTTAAATATATTCAATACCTCTTTGGCACTGAAGGGTTTTAAACAAAACAAAGGCAATATGCAATGTATTGGCTTTCTTCATTTCCAAAGAGGTATCAAACACATTACACTGCGTGGATACATCTTTGCCTCTCATACTTTGAACTGTCGGACTATTTATATGAAGGTATCCAAAGAGTTAAAACAGAGAACCACTCAGAAGTTATTTTGTCTATTAGAGTGAATACCTCCAATTTACAAAATATAAGCATAGCACATATACAGAGAATTCCAAAGAAAACACCACTAACAACAGACAGCGGTTAAAGGGTTGATAACTGGATTCAAAGAATTTCCTATATCAAATATTAACTATTATAATCTTCCCAAAACCACAAGATATTACTCTAAGAATACCAAGACTTATATTAGCTAATAGATATAACCCACACTATATACTGCATTATACTGATTGGCAAAAATATAACAATTTCTCAATAAAGATATATAGATTCTATTACTTCCAGAATTTAAGCACTAAATATAGCTTATTATAAATTATCCCAAATGGTTGGCCAGTCCACTTAAGACAATTATAAGACTATTTAAGTTTCTTCAACAGAAGAAAAATTATGAAATTCTGGATTCAATGAATCTAAATGAATAAATTATATAGTTACCAATCAAAGTTTCTTTGTCTTAAAGAGGAGAGAATCTGAACATATTTTAAACAGAATTTCAGTTAATTTCTACTATTAGAGTTAACCCTCTATGCTCCCCCAGGACAAAGTCTCTGAGAGAACCCTTTCACTATGGCAAATGTACCAAAGCATTGTCAGCTAATGCGTTCAATACCCCTCAAGCACTCAAACCACTTAATCTCCATGGGCAACGCTTTGCCCCTTTTGCTAGTTTAAGTCTAAAATTGCTGTTATAATCTCCACCAAACTGTGGGTGGCAAAGTTTCAATTTCAGAAGCCAAATGTCATGATGTATGAAACAGGTAGGGTTCCCACCTAGCCGGTATTTTACCGGCAGGCCTGTAAAAAAATTGGCTTCTGTCCAATGTTAAGTCTATGGAGAGAATGCCATGGCCGGTATTTTTTTTTAAGAAAGGGTGGCAACCTTAGAAACAGGTGCAATGGATATTATAAATGTAATAACAGCCATTGCATCTTTTTTACTCTCCCAACACTCACGACTGCAGCTCCCTGTAAAAATCACACTCTGAGTCCAGGACAGATGGAAGAATATTGTAGTCAGAAACAAACCAGATCAGTACCCATGAACTAAACAATAATTTTAGGTATAAAATGATACCGCTGAAGAGAAAAAAAAATCTTAATATAAACAATGTTTCTGTGAAATGTATTTAAAAACAATAACATGAAGATGGGTGTTGTATCTAATCGCAGTGCCATATATCCTCCCTCAACCTTCCACTGGTATGTATACTGCCCACTCCAATTTCTCCACTGCCAGGAATTGCATCTCTTCACTTTCCACATTGACATGTATCCCCACATACACAGTGTCCCCCACTTTCCACACTGCTACAGTTTTACCAAGTTGGGAGCAACTCAATCTCCCTATCAGGCCCAGCAACATCCAGTCATCGTGAGCCACAAGGGCTGCGCAGGCCTATGTATGTAGCCAGCTCAGATCTCAGTGAGTGCTGTCTTGTGCTCCACAAGAGTTAAAATCATTCCCTTTATTTGCTGAGAAATTTACAATCAATAAAAGTTCATTATCAGTATAAGAACTAGGAATTCCTATCCCTGTAAAGGACAATTGTTAGCTGGAGGTATAAAGGTCCTTTTGCTGGATAGGAACTAGATTTCTCACTGTTGGTTGTCTAGTTCCTATCCCTGTAAAGGACCTGTGTGAGATGGAGCTATAAAGGTCCTTTTGCTGAATAGGAACTAGATTTCTGACTGTGAACCATCTAGTTCCTATCCCTGTAAAGGACCATTGTTAGCTGAAAGTATAAAGGTTGCTTAGTAGTATAAGAACTAGGCATTACTATACCTGTAAAGGACCTGTGTGAGATGGAGCTATAAAGGTCCTTTTGCTGGATAGGAACTAGATTTCTCACTGCGAACCGTCTAGTTCCTATCCCTGTAAAGGACCATTGTTAGCTGGAGGTATAAAGGTCCTTTACCTGAATGGGGAATAGATTTCTGTGTGAGCTGGCTAGTTCCTATCCTTTAACAGGACCTGGCCACTATTGAGCAAAAGGTCCTTTTGCAGGATAGGAACTAGCTCTTTCACTGTGAGCTGGCTAGTTCTTATCCCTATACAGGACGTTAACCACTAGGGGGCTAAAAAGGTCCCTTAGCAGGATAGGAACTAGCTTTCTCACTATGAGCTGGCTAGTTCCTATCCTTTAACAGGACCTTGCCACTATAGAGCAAAGGGTCCTTTGCAGGATAGGAACTAGCTTTCTCACTGTGAGCTGGCTAGTTCTTATGCCTATACAAGACCTAACCACTAGGGGGCTAAAAATGTCCTTTAGCAGGATAGAAATTAGCTCTCTCAGTGTGAGCTGGCTAGTTCCAATCCCTATACGGGACCTGACCACTAGGGGGCAAAAAGGTCCTTAAGCAGGATAGGAACTAGCTCACTCACACTGAGAAAGCTATTGCCTATCCTCAGAAAGGACAGGAGCTAGCCTATTAAGAACCGTCTCCATCCACCATTTTAAAGTGTATGATTAACGTTTTGCCGCCTTTTCATACTATTAGTATTATGCCCCGCCTCCTTCAGTGTGACCACGCTCATAAGTACCTCCCCTGTCGCGGTTTAGAGAACTTTACCCTTTTAGAGCCAGAAGAGTAAGCAACGCATTGCTTTACAATGCGTTGCGTACCCCTCTGGCACTGAAGGGGTTAACGGTGACCATTCCCGTTCCAGAATGATTGCGCTTTTCCAATATTCCTTAGGTAACTGTATTTATTCATTTTACCCTTTAACCCCTTAATGACAGGGATTTTTTTTCCCATTATAGCGCATGACTTCCTGGACTTAGTCTGTCACTAAAGGGTTAAACCTTTGCGTGCCAGAAAGGGATACAGTACATATCTGGCACTTAAATTGTTAAAGAAGAATACGTTGGTCACCAGTTCCGGACCGGTGTGTATGTTTATTTGCTTTCCTGTACTGGGATTTTGGCTATTCCAGTAGTGCTATATGTAATTAGGAATTTGTACAATATCTCATATACTCTTGGAACCTTTATCCGTATACATGATGGGAATGTTTAAAATAATAAACACATTGATAAACAAATATATTTTTCCCATTCATTTTGAAAATAAGATAAAAAATTAGGTCTTCTCTTCCATATTTTTCGGGGTAATTCTATACTGTAAAATATATAGCACTGTATATTAAGGTGTTTGGGCTTTAACCCTTTGAGTGCCAGAGGGGTACGCCAATGCGTTGCTTACCCCTCTGGCGCTCAAAAGGTTAAACAGGATGTTGTTAGGATGCTTCGGAATTTAAAGGTTCAATATGCTAAAGATGACCTCTTTCATCTTGTAACAGCTCTTATCTTTTAACCTTTTGAGCACTAAAGAGGTATCCAACGCAGTGGATAACTCTCTTGCACTCGAAGGGTTAATTCCTTTTCCTAGTATACATTCAGGAGAAAACCAGAGGCACCGTAAGGAACATATAAAGTTTACCCAAAGCCCCATTTTTTGAATGGGAGATTTTAACTACCTGAGGGGTCTCCAACCTATTTTAGCATCCAAGTGATTGAAAGACACAGCTAAATCAATCGGATTTTTAATTTGTCCCCTCCGGAATTTCCCACCTTTAGATTCTTGAATAGCAGCCTACGTAGTGTAATATACACAGTATAACAACCTTACAGCATTACCAAATTGCTATTAGAAGATACTTCTTGTTGCTTACTTACTATGGGCCATTAAAACAATGTATCCCCTCCGTTTATCCTGCGGGGTCTTTTTATTTTCGAAAATTGCAACTCAGATTTATGATACAGTCGTACATCAACTATCTAATAAATAGACAAAATGAAATGGAAAAAAGCGTGTTCATACGAAGTTATATTTGAAATTGAAGGGCTTCTATGCATAGGTCCCTTCGATAGCTCAGCTGGTAGAGCGGAGGACTGTAGTGGAAACACAGTAATCCTTAGGTCGCTGGTTCGATTCCGGCTCGAAGGAGGTCAGAATTTTTTTTTTTTTTATGCACATGGTTTTTAATAATATGCTTTTCATAGCGCCAACCTATAACTTAAACATTTAAATCCATAAATTAAATGTGTTTAGTTTTCATTTATTTTTGAGGATCTTAATCGTTAGGATACCAAGGAGATACGCAGCACTGATTTGCATTCAAGGGATAATATTTTTTGTTTCTTTTACAAACATGAAATTGTGGTATCGATTTGTACGTTGTGATATGGTCATGTAGTTTACTTCATACAATGTGTTTCCTTCAATTCTAAAATTATGAAATAATGAGAGCATTAATGTGGAGGAAAAAAACAGCCTTCAACAAATAAGTTTTATGAAGCCTTTATTCATCAATCGAAAGAGGAGTAGTTCTTAGAGCAACCCATTTGCAATTATCATACCTCCCAAGCAGGGGAGGGCTGGCAATTTGTGGCCCAGGGGGCAAATACATTCAAGTGGCCCATTTCTATTTTCGTTCCAGGCCACTGTTCCAGCCCACCCCCTCTTGTTAATTTTAAAACTGGCATTAATGTTGAGAAGTAAGTCACGTGATACCACATAGCTTACAGTTGAAATGGGGCTCCACTAGTGCTCCACTACAAAGCTTACAATTTAAGCAAAGCTTACTTAGTGCATACCTCCCAAGTGTCCCTCTTTAGGAGGGACAGTCCCTCTTTTAGACCCAAATCCCCCTGTCCCTCTTTTCCACCCTGATGTCCCTCTTTTTAGGAGATCAGATTGCATGGTGTGTATATAAATGTATCATATTACTCTACAGCAATAAATCACACATTATTGTTTGTTTAAACGTCAGTATATGTGTTTGTAAATTAGTGTGTGTACATAAAATACTTTGGTCTTGTTATAAGTCATTTATTATGTTACACAAGGAGGTATCAATAGGTCATGAAATAGCCTAAAAATGCTCGGTAATGTCCCACCCACCAGCCACGCCCCCAGCAACACCCCCTAAAACACAAGTGTCCCTCTTTGTCAATTTGAAATGTTGGGAGGTATGCTAGTGATACTATAGAGCTTACAAGGGAAATGGTTTATGCTACTAGTGTAGCTCCATTTGGATTGTACCTCTGAGGTATCACTAGTGTAGCTCCATTTACAGCAGCAATCAGGAGATTTAGTGAGATGCAGTGGCCTACCAGCCCAGACATATGACCAGCCCAGGGGGCAATTGCCCCCCTGCCCCCCAGACCAGCCCTCCCCTTCTCCCAAGTGTCCTTCTTTAGGAGGGACATTCCCTTTTCCCATCCTGATGTCCCTCTTTTTTAGGAGATCAGACTGTGTGGTTTGTATAGGAGGGTATCACATTGTTCCACAAGGAAACTCACATGACTGCCTATGTGCAGGAACATCCTCCTATATAATAATTCGCTAAATCGTGTGTAACGCCCGACATGCGCAGTACACACTGCTGCTCGTGCTGCAGTCATGCGCAGTAGAGACTGCCCGTGCCGCGGCCGATACAGAGCTGGGCGCTCAGAAGGAGCGTCCAGCTCTGTATCGGCCGCGGCGCGGGCAGTCTCCACTGTGCGTGACTGCCCCACGACTGGGTGGCAGTGGCACTGTGGCCCGTGTAAAGGGCTGTTCAACTAGTACATAATAAAAGCCCAATCCCCCCCTCCACACACCCAATAACAACATGGACAACTCTCTGGGAAGGAAAAGGCCACAGCTTTATTAAAACATAACAATAATATAAAGTTAAGCCTACATCTCAGCAGTTGCCGAGTGGCACGATTAACACAATCAACAAACAAGAGTCTCTGCCCCCACTCACGCCGTTAGCCTGCGAGCGGGGGGGCTAACTCCCCAAAACCCCATTAGGGTAATTAACAGCTCAAGTAATTACCTGGCGAGGACCCACCCCCAACAAATCGCTGTGACAATAAAAAGAAAAAAGGGGAGGGAGGGGACACAGAAAAACAGCCGTGCAGCTGTCTCGCTGGAACAATTAAACTGCGTAGACAGCGGCACGGTCAATATTTATAAACAAAAGTACTCCCACCCAGCCTACCAGCCCTGCCAGCGACTAAGAACATTCAAAAGGCAAAATACTGCCAAAGAATGTTCTCGCCCAGCAGTCATGCCCTCCCTCAACTAAATGTCGAGAAAGAGGCCTCTTTAATGTTTGTTTAAACGTGTTCATACAATAGTATGTGTAAATAAAATTGGTATTGCTCTAAATCATTTATTCATTTAAACAAATGAGGTATCAGTAGGTCATGCGATAACCAAAAAATTCTAGGTAACTTCCACCCACAAGCCACACCTCCAGCAACAGTACTTAAAGGGATAGTAATACTTCATTTTATCTTTATTTTATTTTGTAGACATTAAAAAAACATGAAGAACGGTATAAGTCTTATCTCTCAAACCTTTATGGTTTGACAGATATTCACAAGCAAAGTTTACCCTGCTGCTCCTTTTACCTAGTGTAAGCCATCTCTTCTCAAATGTGGAATCTGGTTGTAAGACCAGACAGATAACAGCAGGGGACAATCTTCTTTCTATGATAACAATGAAAATCCTGCCCCCCCCCCCCCTTGACAAGATTTTTCAGGTTTTTCCCTTATCTTAACTGAAGATTGTCCCTCTCTGCAATCTACCTGGGCACCTCCATTCTGCTCTGGCTGAGCAGTGTTACATCAGTAAAAGGGACAGGAGGGGGGTACTTTGTCACCTCTCGGGTGCTGCTCAAGAACATTTCGATCCCCGTTTGGGATCTTTATCAAGATAACTAACAAGACAAGACAGTCCCATTATATACCCCGTGATCTGTGGACTATATGTAACGGACGGGAGTTTGTCCACAGATCACAGGGTATATAATGGGGCTGTCTTGTCTTGTTAGTTATCATGATAAAGATCCCCAAGGGGGATCGAAACATTGATCCTTTAAATAAATATTCTTATCACTTTTATTTAGCAGACCTGAGAGTGCAGATTTAGGTCATTGTGATTTGAAGTTCAGTATTGGCACCCAGGCGGTCACATGGATTGTTGAGAGTGCGTCCCTTTGCAACATTATATATATATATATATATATATATATATATATATATATATATATATATATATATATATACACACACACACAGATCTACGTGCAGCACGTTCACTGGTGCACCTTCATACTAGGTACTCCCTGTGCACGTCCGCACAGCTATATCCTAAAAGGCAATGAGGTAAAGGACCAAATGCATAATGTTATTATTATTTACTAGCAATATGAAAACATATATGGAACAAACTCAATATATGCATGCTAAAAATGCAAAAGTTAATATTACAATATAGAAGCTGTATGCTGCAAATGTAAGTTGGCAGTAAGGTGGAATAAGGCAGTAGGGTGGAAAGAGTGCTCAAAGTAACTTCTGAAACAAATGTAAAATCATAGAACCTCTCCCGGGTACAGACGATAGAGGGTGTGTGATTTTACATTTGTTTCACACGGACTCTTTCCTCCTTACAGTCTTATTCCACCATACAGCCAATTTCCATTTAAAGCATACAGCTTTTATATTGTAGTTTTTATATTTCATGTTGTTTTTTTTAGCATGTATATTGTGTTTGTTCCATAAATGTTTTTATATTACTAGTAAATTAAAATATAATTATACATTTGGTCCTTTGCCTCATTGCCTTTTAGGATATAGCTGGGCGGACACGCCCAGGGAGTACTTAGCATTACTATGCACTTGCTGCACACACACAAAATCGTTTTGTATGCATGTGTATCTTAGTTTATATTCACTTTTTAGCTTTCTCCTTTAGTTACTCTTTGTTAGTAGTTTCCCTTTTTGAGATATATCAACATTATGGTTTGTGCAGAAATTACATTTTTATCATACCTCCCAAGTGTCCCTCTTTAGTACCCAAATCCCTCTGTCCCTCTTTCCCACTCTGATGTCCCTCTTTTATAGGAGATCAGATTGCATGATGTGTATAGAAGTGTATCATATTGCTCTACAGCAATAAAACTCACATTATTGTTTGTTTAAATGTCAGTATATGTGTTTATAAATTAGTGTGTGTAAATACAATACTTTGATCTTGTTATAAGTCATTTATTAGGTTACACAAGGAGGTGTCAGTAGGTCATGAAATAGCCTAAAACTTCTCAGTAATGTCCCGTCCACTAGTCACGCCCCCAGCAACACCCCCTAAAACACAAGTGTCCCTCTTTGGCAATTTGAAATGTTGGGAGGTATGTTTTTATGATTGCCCAATCCTGGCCA
This sequence comes from Rhinophrynus dorsalis, assembly GCA_037306005.1. NCBI lineage: Eukaryota > Metazoa > Chordata > Amphibia > Anura > Rhinophrynidae > Rhinophrynus > Rhinophrynus dorsalis. Next base: position 328,288,284 of record CM074718.1, on the reverse strand, counting down.
ATATGTTTTTTTTCATTCTTATCAAGAAAAACCAAAGCTTAACAGGATAATTTTATTAAAAGTAGTTCAATGTTAGGGTTTTAAAATATACAGTGTGCATATATTTAAACCCTAACCCTGACTTTGAGCCAGTTCTGATAAAATGATCCTTTTAAGCTTGTGTTTTTTTTTTTATTAAAAGTAAAAAAAAACATATTGACCAGGGCTGGCAATCATAAAAATCTAATTTCTACACTAAGATATACTGTATATTGGTGTATACTGTGCTGTGCATATTGTAGAAATATAATTTATGTCATTGCCCATCCCTGGCCATGACAATAAAACTTTGTTTTAACCATATCTATCAACCATCTATCAAGACAGATTAATGCATGCAGAGAGTGTAGATATCTGGTGTATGTTGTGTATCTGGTGTATGTTGTGTTCCAGAGGTGTACATTCCATACCTCCCAAGTGTCCCTCTTTAGGAGGGACAGTCCCTCTTTTAGGCCCAAATCCCTCTGTCCCTCTTTCCCACCCTGATGTCCCTTTTTTTAGGAGATCAGACTGGTGAGGTGTATATATGTGTATCATACTGCTCTACAGCAATAAAACTCAGATTATTGTTTGTTTAAATATCAGTAAATGTGTTTATGAATTAGTATGTGTAAATAAAATACTTTGGTCTTGTTATAAGTTATTTATAGGAGTCAATAGATCATGAAATAGCCTAAAAAATTCTCGGTAGTGCCCCGCCTACCAGCCACGCCCCCAGCAACACCCCCTAAAATACAAGTTCCCCTCTTTGGCAATTTGAAATGTTGGGAGGTTTGATATTCGCTGCATGTATTTATCTATGTCTAGTAGATTTGTTTAAAACAAAGTATTGGCATGGTCAGGAGTGGGCAATAATAAAACATATAAGAACATAAAAGTGTATATGACCCCATGTTCTGATGGTGTTTGTTTTTTTATTAGCCCACAGTCAGGAAGGTGTTATTGAGTAAAATAACACTTTTCTGTATTAAATCCTCTGAGCTCTCTCTAGCATCTAAGATTTAATAGAGAAAGGTGTAATATGTATTTTTTTATCTGGATAATCCTTTAGGCTGCGATGATGCCCATACACTTATAGCAGTGGAAAAGGGCTTGTGAGAAGGGAGTACGGCAGCTGCTGCTCTTTCAGTGCATGTGTAGAAGTCTGGATTTTACGTATTATTTTTTTCTGAGTTTGGCATGGAGCTCAGTAATATTAAAGCCTTTGAGTACTGCTATCCGTGTATTGCTTGCCCCCCTGGCACTAAAGGGATTAAGCTTATGTGACCCCATGTTCATGTTCTGATGCTGTTGTGTGTTTTTTTTTTTTTTTTTTTTAAATCTCCTTAAGTGCTGCTAATGCCTTCAACTGTCTTGTCTGATACGCCAGTTTATTTATTTATTCTTATGGATTATGGATGGGTAATTTGATTGGGGGTGTGGCTTAATTGTGGCAGGACGTAGGGCCCCTTATTATAGTTTGCAGGGGGGCCCCTGCCTTTTGTGTTGTGCTTCTGAACAGCACAACCCCAGACATACGTTTCAGACTATGTGGACCTTGTCAGTGGGGTGCAGCAGATTCCCTCTAGGCACATGGAAGAAAGGGCCCATGCCTGGGATACCTTTCCACTTAGGGAGACTATAAAAAACAAAAGAACGTGATGAACGCACACAGAGAAAGAATAAAATAAAGTGCTTTGTTTAAGGCATGTGTGGCCTCTCAGGTGCTGCTCAAGTCACATTTTTCACTCCCATGTGCCATTGCAGAGAGGAAATTTCCATATCAGACTGGTCCTGCCCACAGACAGTCCAGCTCCAAAAATGTCAGGCAAATTCTCTCTGCACAAGAGAAACAGCAGAACCCCAGACGTGAGTTTCGGTCCATGTGGACCTCGTCACTGGGGTGCAGCTGATTCCCTCTAGGCACATGGAAGCAAGGGCCCATGCCTGGGATGCCCTTCCACTTAGGGAGACTACAAAAACCAAAATAATGTGATGAGTGCACACAGAGAAGGAACAAAATAAAGGGATTTCAATGAAAGCATGTCTGTGGTGACTACAAGGTAATGTACATCACAATCAAAGTCTTAAACCACCATTTGCAGCTCCTGTTTGATGTCAGAATGAAGGCTCAGTTGTCTATCTAGTGTCTAGAGTTCTGTCTCAAAGACATTCTTGTAGCCCATCAGGGACATCACTTTCTGTCACAGTTCTACTGTTTAGAACCCTGTGCTCTGGAGTCTTAATTCCAGGACTTTGTATTGTCCCAGAAGGGGGCTGCCAGGGCCTTTCACCCCCGAAAAAGCTGAACTTTCACCCGAATAAAGTTGAGCATAGTAGGTATATCTACTTAAAGGGTTAGTAATGTCCAAAAAATATATATTTTTTTTGCATTTAGAAGAGCTTAAAAAGCTGAGCTAAATGCAAAAAAAAAAAAATCTCTCAAACCGCTATGGTTTGAGAGATACAGATATTTAAAGTTCGATGTCTCCTATTGACAGCTGTAAAGTTGTCAACAAGAGATCCGTCTCAGCTGACATGGAGGCGCTTGAGCAGAGCCGCAATCTCATGAGTTACAACGAATCCCTTCATTGGAATAGACTAAAACGTGTGCATGGCTGTGGCATTGTCTGACTCGACTCGAACAGGGCATCCTTCTAACTTGAGGGTCCAGTACTGGAGAGCGTGAAATTTCGCTCGAAGCTCCAGAACGTTGATGGGAAGGACAGACTCCTCCATAGACCACAGACCCTGGGCATTCAGGTAACCCAGTCACAGAGGCTAGCATCTGTCATCACTGTTGTCCAGAAGGATACCAGGAAGGTCCTGCCCTTCAGCAGATTGGAGAGGTTGAGCCACCACGACAGACTACGCTCCACATGAAGAGATAGAGAAACTGACATCTTCAGGAGATGCGGTCCTGCCCCTGCACACCTGGATCACAAACCTCTGAAGTTCCTTTGTGTGAGCCATGGCAAACAGCACCATCTCTATGGTGGATATGAACTTCCCCACTAGAGAGGTCAATTTCTTGGCAGGAACTGGATCGGAAGCCAGGACAGCAGACACCTTGTGGGTGATCTGGTGAGCCACCTCATCCGTGAAAAACACCATGCCCTTCACAGTGTCGAAGAGAAGACCCAGAAAGACCAGTTGTTGTGATGGTATCAAATCAGACTTGTCCATGTTCAGGATTCACCTGTGATGGGTGAGTGCATAAATGCAGTCTTGGACCTGTTGATGAAGGCGTTCCGGAGAGGGGGCCTTCAAGAGCAAGTCGTCCATGTATGGAGTGACCCTGATGCCATCATTGTGTGACACCAAAGTGCCCAGGACACGACCTGGGGGGCTGTAGTCAGACCAAAGGGGAGAGCAGAAAACTGAAAATGCCCTTGGTTGCAGGCAAACCTGAAAAGTTCCCAAAAAGGGCAACATAAGTAAGGCTTTCTTTGAGGTAGTGTCTGCAGACCAAACCTTGAGCCAGAGAGCTCATTTAGCAACCACAGACATGGTAGAAACCCTATCCACCAATCGGATGGCATCAAAGATAGCTGCAGAAACATAATGCTGAGCTTCAGAAATGTTGGCTAGAAGCCGCAACAAGTCAGTAGTGGGAGTACCCTGATGGACAGCTACAGTTAGCAGTTCAGTCCAAACTGCAATGGCCCTGTTTACCCAAGCATCTGCAAATGAGGGACGCAATGATGTGCCTGCAGTAGCAAAGAAGGCCTTTAGAAAGGCCTCAAGTTTCCTGTCAGTCCAATCCTTAAGGACAGACACGTCCGCCACCGGCAGGGCAATGGACTTAGAAAGTCTAGAAACTGGGGCATCCACCTTAGGGGGGTGAACCCATTGTGCTAGGGCCGCTTCAGAGGAGGGATACAACTTAGCAAACTTTTTAGACACAGTACATTTCTTATCAGTGTTCTTCCCTCATCCAACACAAGGTGATCAAGAGTGGGATTAGGTGGAAAGAAGGTACTCTGCTTCTTAGGTTCATGAAACACATCAGAAGGGTCCTTAAGAGCTTGAGAAACCAGGGGTATGTTCAAAGTATTGAGGACAGCCCTGATCAGACCCTCAGCTGAGGAACCAGGGTCAGCTTCAAAGGGGTCCACAAAGAATTGGGAGGACCCCACTGCACAACAGCACCTGGAAACTGAGCTATCCAACTTGGGAATGTCAGGAATGGAAATCCACCTAATGGTTTGTATTCCATATCTAACAGAAAACAATAAATATAACTAAAACTACAGCAGAACTGTTCTCATGCTTTGTTTGGTCAATGAACAAATCTTACTGGAGGGGTTTGGCTGGGAACCAGCTAGGAGAGACAGAAGGCTCCACCCAGCATTTCTTACCAGAACTGTTCCTGCCTATCTAAAGGGGAGGTCGCCTTCCCAAAGTTACCAATAACCTATATTGGATGACAGAGAAAATACTTTGGTCTTGCTCCAGGAGTGGGTTGTAAACTTAAGGATATAGGCAGGTTCCTAAAGGAATACATTCCTCGTGGGACCTTCTAGCAACATCCCTCCACTCTATTGGTTTGTTTTAGTGCTCTATTTGAGTGGGTGGGTTTACTTGCATTAACTCTGTCCATTTATGCAGTATTGATTAATTTTATGTTGTAGCTTAGCTTTAATTAGAAAGGAATCATTTTATACAGCTAGTTAACAGAGATGAGAATCTAGTTAGTAATATCAGTGTGTATAGTTAGGATGCATTTTGTAAGGTTTTAAAATGCTTAAGTATTGGCAAGTAGAAAATCCCATTTTATCTTTGTTCATGTGGAACACGGGAACCATGGGGTAAAGTAGAAAGAGTTCTGTGAGGCAGTAACTCCCTTCTTTTTCCAGTTTACCCCCACATGAGCATAATCAGTTTTAAAGTATAGCAAAAAAGAAAGAAAAGAAACAGAAGTGGAACAAGCCTGGGCTGCAAAACCAAGAGATGAAGCACCTGTTCCTATCTATTAGATAGAGCTGGACAGAGAGAAGGAAGAATAATTTTCTGGTCGATTTGAAACTCAGAAACAACCTCAAGAAACGTCAAGAAATGCAGGGGAATCGAAGACAAGGGCTCAAAAGAAGCCCTCTGAAGCACTTCCAGAAACAGCAGAATGCTGAACTTTAATAGAACTAAGACCAAGCTTTTTCAGAAGACCATCCTGGAGAAAAATCAAGACAACCAGAAACTGAGATGGTCATGGTCGCTACCTCCAGTTGTTATATCACTTCTAGAAGGGAGCATACCCTGTCATATGGAAGAAAGTGGCTTTCAAGCCTGTAGTATAGTAGGGATGACCAAGTCAGAAAAACAGTTTCTCAAGATGCTGGCCTCAAGAGTCAAGCCAGCAAAGGCAACTTCTTCACCTGTGGATGACAAAGCAGACCTGGAGTCTGTGGCAGAGCAGAAATGGCTCTGCCACAGATAGATTGAGAAGATATGAAAACCTTGCACAATGGTATCAGAATGTGGCAATTAGGATGACATGAACCCACTCCATCCCTATTTTCCTAAGCACCTTGTTAATCAGGGGAACCAGAAGAAAAAGGAAACATATGCCAAATGAAAATGCCATTGAATGACCATTGCGTCTACTGCAAGAGCTAGAGGATCCCAGGACATGGCACACAACTGACAAACCTTGATGTTCAGCCGAGAGGCCATTAGGTCCACTGTTGGAAGACCCTATATTCAAACTATTGTGTTGAATATGCTTTGATTGAGCTCCTTATTGCTTGGATCCAGGTGTTAGACTAAGAAAGTTTGCCACGATGTGGTCTACCCCTGGAATGTGAATGGTGGAGGTGGCACGTAAGCCTCCGACCACTGGAGAATCAGCTGAATGTCAGCCTATGCAGCCACACTTCTGGACCCTACCTGGCAGTTGATGTAAGCCTCCAGTTGCATTGCCTGACTGTATCTGCACCAGGAATCCCTGGAGGGACTGAGTCCAATGCCTCAGGGCTAAGCAAATCTCACAAACTTCCAAAGGTTGGTGTCTATAATGACTATGACCCAATCTGGTATAACTAGTGGTCGGTCAAAGGACAGATGAGGCCTCTGAAGACACTGACGAAGGTCTACCTTCATTCTGTCAGACAGACATGACGCAGGAAAGATGACAATATTGTCTCGACCAATTCTTAAGAATTACCAGCTGCAGCAGCCAAAACTAGAATTGTGAAAATACGACTGCTTCCAGAGCAGAGACATGATAGCCTAGTACCTTCATGTACTCCCGCACTGTCTCAGACGGTCAAGATTCCACCTGAGTTACTTGAAGGGACAATGACAGAATCTTATTTTCTGGTAGAAAAACCTTCCCCTGAAAAGTGTTGAATCGCATAACAAGACAGTTAAGAACCTGGGACAGAACCAGATATAATTTCTTAATACTGAGAACCCAAATGTGCTCCTCCATAAAGGAGGCACAAGAATGAAACAGAATGCACAAGGTCTACTCTGAAGGAGCATTTATTAAAAAGTGAACCAGATAGGGAGTCAAAGAGATCCCTTGAGAGCTGATGTGAGCTGGCAGGGTTGACGTGACCTTTATGAATACCCACAAAGTGGACACCAAACCAAAGGGAAGAGAGATAAACTGAAAAAGACGATCACGGAATTCAAATTGCAGGAAATGCGGATGGTCTGCATGGACTGGAATGTGCAGATAAGCATTCTTTATGTTAAGGGAAGCCAAAAATTCACCTGGGCACATGGTAGTGATGACAGACCACAAGGAGTGAGCACAAGACAGTTGAGGCATTCTAAGTCCCAAACAGAATGGTATCCCCCATCTTTTCTGGGAACAATGAAAATATTAGAATAGAATGTTATTTTCCTGAAACTGGTATTAACACCTGCATGTCTAGCAGGGAAGAAGCTGCATCCAAAAAATAGACCGCTTTGCTCGGCATTGTGAGGAACTCTAGTCATGAAGAAACTCCATGGAGGAAGGGACTTTAAATCTATGCAGTACCCTTCCAAATAACTACCAAAACCCCATGGTCCACTACAGAAATGGACAACATGCAGTGGAAGAATGTAGATGACTCCCTATTGCCTAAGGCTGGCCAAATCCCTTCAAGTCAAGCGGAGGTAGGTTTGTCAATTTTAATTTCAAAATCGTTTTTATTAAGGATTAATGAAATTAAAAGGTACATGCATATTATACAATTCAATATCTCAATAGAGCAGACAGGGTGATACAAACAAGGCATTAAAGTCACTAACAGTTTACAAGTTTGAAGGCAGTAGTATTCGCATGATAATGTATTAACTGAGTGCCGGAGAAACACAGAACCCACCTTTATTGAACACAGTAAATAATCAAAGGCAAACTTCACGGATACTTTAAGTGTAGTGAATAGGAGCGAAGTAAGAGGTTCCTACCAGAAATGCCATTCGGAACGACTTGAAATATAGAATTTGCGACACTTTAAGGCACATAACTTTAATTGCGTCACTTTAAATGACACCACCGAATAGATGCGTCATTTTATGACGCAAAACTTTACATGCGTCACTTTGATAATAAACCGAAATAGAAGGCTGCTTCTTAAATGACTCACTGAAGGCAACTGTGAAATAGCACCAACGGGCTGGGACCCAGGAAGGTATAACAGGAACTTATAACGAGACTGGGGCAAGGACCCAAGAACTTATAGCATAGAGACTGGGGCTAGGAGCCAGGAAGGTATAGTGTGCAGGTTGCCCAAGGAGTATAAACTGACTCAGGCCTGCAGTCAGAATCAGGCGGTAGTGCAGACAAGCCAGGGGTCAATACCAGAGCTGGTAGTCAGCCACAGCCAATGGTCAATACCAAGCGGATAATCAGACAAGCCAGGGGTCAGTGCCAAAGCGGGTAGTCAGCCAGAGCCGAAGGTCCAATACCAAGCGGGTAGTCAGACAATCCACAACACTGGACACCAGAGAGACAGATTGTCAAGCCAAAGGTCATACAAAAACACAATCTAATCAGAACTGCACTGGAACACCACGAAAGGGCAACTGGTGTGGTGTCCAGGCAGTTTATATACTGATTTCCCCACCCCACTAAAGTGTCCTGTCCTTTTAAGTGTCGGGATGCGACGTCACCAGAGGGAATCCCGGTGACGTGCGTGTGACTCTGCTGGATGGGAGAGGAAGCCTGCAGTTGCTGCAGGAGCCGCATGGGGCAGCAGAGAGGAGACCAGTGTCCAGACGAGAACCAGATCGTCCGTCTCTCCTCCAAACTAGGATACGGCTTGGCCGTGAAGATACACTTAGAGGGGACCGACCGCCTCTCTGAGCAATGGAGCAGCTGGCTCCCCTCTGTATAACAAGGAAAGCGCAAGTGCTTACAGTACCTCCTCCTCAACGACCTCTCTCCTGCGGGAGTGGTCGAGGCTTAGAGGGAAAACGGAAATGAAATCTCTGAATGAGAGGCGGGAGCATGCATGTCTGTAGATGAGACCCAGCAACGCTCCTCAGGTTCATATCCCTTCCAATGTATGAAATACTGTAGGTGACCTCGAACCCTATGAGAGTCCAGAATATTTTGTACCTCGTACTCCTCATGGTCTGCAACTCTAATGGGACCAGGACAGACAGGAGCGGATGTATAGCGGTTGCAGACCAAGGGCTTCAGTAAGGAGACATGGAAAACGTTATGAATGAGCATATTGGCTGGGAGCTCCAGGGCATACGCAACAGGATTCATTTTTCGAAGGACCAGGAAGGGACCAACTAATCGAGGAGCCAGTTTTCTACAAGGTACCTGTAGGCTTAAGTTTTGTGTAGATAACCAGACTCTCTCCCCCACCTAAAATACTGGTGCCGGCAACCTTCTACGATTGGCCTGCTTTTTTTTTTTTGTCTCTATGTAGACCTTTGACGGATTCTCTGAACCCGTACCCATGTGGAGCGGAGTTCCTTTAAATGCTCCTCCAAAGCTGGAATATTTTGTGCCTCAAATGACTCGAAGTACTGAAGGCTGGTAGCCATAGTTAATCATAAACGGGGAAGTCTGAGTCGAGTTCATGGCACAATTCAGAGCAAACTCCGCCCACAGTAACAGGCTTGCCCATATCACCGTGCCCATGATTGCCTCTGCGACACTGTGCTTGCAGGCGACATTGCTGTACTTTCTGGTTGTCGAGCTGAAGCACATTTGCTATTCTTATTGGCCACTCCTAATTGCCAGTAGGAGTCTCCACCCACTTGCTAGGTCTGCCTTTACTCAGTTGCCCTTTCATGGTGTACCTGTGCATTATAGCTCTTGTGATTCTGATGCTCCATTGCTGTGTATGACTCCTGGCTCCGTTCTGACTTTGGCTCCATTGATCCCTGACTGCCAACTTCCGTTCCAGTCTGACTCCTGGCTTTGGCCGACTACCCGCTCCGGTCTGACTCCTGGCTTTGGCTGACTTCCGATTATTCCTTTACCAGTGGCCTACTGTGTCAGCTTTCTCTCTGTGTGCCTAGCGCTGCCTCGTCTGAGCGGTGCTCAGTCTGTGTCAGTCCGTGTCACTGGCCTTCCTGCTGTCTGTTCCGCTGTAGGCCACTGGGTACTCTAGCGTTCTAGGGATTCACTGTCACCATTGCCTGTTGGATACCCTAGAGCATTCTAGGGATTCAGTCACCACTGCCTGTTGGTTACCCTTGCTTTCTAGGGATTCGCCGTCATTATTGGCTGTTGGTTACCCTAGAGCATTCTAGGGATTCGCTGTCACCATTGCCTGTTGGTTACCCTAGAGCGTTCTAGGGATTTAGTTACCTTTGTCTGTTGGTTACCCTAGCGTCCTAGGTATTCGATGCTACCATTTTCTGTTGGTTACCCTACAGCGTTCTAGGGATTCTCAGTCACTGCTGCCTGTTGGCTACCCTAGTGCTCTAGGGTTACCATCTCTGTACTGAACTACCCTAGCATACTAGGGGATTTTCTCTTTGTTCACAGGGGCTTCCCAGCTGCTCATGCACTAGTAGCTGTTACCATCCTTGCTACTAGTACATATATTCAGTCAGAGTGGTGTTTGCCTCCCAACAGCCAGGTGATCCAGTGCTGCCTCCATACCTAGTTAGTGAGGGTTAGGGAAGTGCTCCTGCACGGTCCTTACACCTGGTCCTGTAAGGGTTGGGGAAGTGCTATCTTAACTTTATTGAAAATCAGCATAAAATAAAGTATTATTTTACTGTATCTGTACTTCTCAGTATCTTTATTGCAAGTCACTCTGTGATAGCCCAGTTGTCGTGATGGTCCGAGACAAAACAGCACAGGAACTGTTCCAAGGCCAGATTTAATCTCTCTGCCACACCACTGGACTGAGGGTGGTAGGGGGCGGAGAAACAGCTGGATACCCATTTGAGCACAGAACTCTTTCCAAAAGCACGACACAAACTGGCTTCCTCGATCCAACACAATCACCTTAGGTACCCCATGGAGGCAAAAGACCTCCTTAGCAAAAATACCAGCCAATTGCTGGGCAGTCGGCAATTCTTTGAGCTGTACAAAATGGGCCAGCTTCAAAAACCAGTGTACGATCATCAATATGACTGGGAATCCATCTGATACTGGTAATTCCACCATGAAATCAATTGAAATAGGAGACCATAGACGCTCCCCAATAGGAACCAGTTGAAGGAGACCAACGGGGAGATGCCGAGGAGTCTTAGTTTGCGTACATGTATGACAAGCTGCTACGAAAGCAGACACATTGGTTCAAATACTAGGCCACCAAAACAGTTAAGATACAGACCAGAATAGTTGATCTATTCCAATGTGCCCTGCTGCTTTGGAAGAGTGATAGATCTCCAACAGTTTGACCCTTAAGGGTTCAGTCACAAAGCATCGCCCATGCGATTTGTCAGCCAAAGCAGTCCCTTGAGCCGCCAATATCTGTCCCCAAAGGAGACGTAATGCTGTTGCGAATGGTTGCCAAAATACGGTCCGGAGGAATGACTGGTGTGGGATCACAATCCTCTTTACACAAGGTACCGAACTGGTGGGACAGGGCATCAGCCCTAATGTTTTTCGTACCAGGCAGATACGACACAACAAAATTGAAGCTGGATAAGAACAGAGCCCATCCAGCCTGACATGGGGACAGACGTTTAGCTTCAGAAAGGTAGGTCAAGTTCTTATAATCTATCAGGATAAGAATAGGCACACAAGTACCTTCAAGTAAGTGCCGCCACTCACCTAAAGCCAGGACTATGGGTAATAATTTTCGGTCCCCAATTTCATACAGGGTCTCAGGCTTCGAAAGTTTCAGGGAAAAGAATCCACAAGGAAGCAAAGACCCATCTGGAGAAGACCGCTGAGACAGGAGGGTGCCTAATCCTGACTCAGACGCGGCGACCTACAAAGTGAAAGATAGTTTGGAATTCGGATGTCTCAGAAGTGGGGCAGCGTCAAATTCTGCTGAGGTTTTCAAAGGCCCTGAAGAGCATTTGGAGACCACTCGAAAGTATTTGCACCCTTGTGCGTCATGTCAGTACTAGGCTTAACAATGGTAGAAAACTGGTTTATAAATTTCCGATAATAGTTGGCGAAGCCCAAGAATCATTGAATTGCCTTGAGTCACATAGGAAGGGGACATTGGAGTACCACAGAAGTCTTCCCCGTATCCATATCCAGCCCAGAGGAGGAAATTCCACAACCCGGGAATGTGACCTTGGGCTGGTGAAATTTGCATTTCTCCACCTTGCAAAACAGGTTATTGGTTGGTGTTATTCTCATACACTCCCCGAATATGGAACGGCATCCAAATAGACAACCACACAGCTTAGCAAAAGGTCTTGTAAGACATCATTAATGAACTCCTGGAAGACAGCGGGAGCGTTGCAAAAACCGAAGGGCATTACCAAATATTCGTAATGTCCACTCCTGGTGTTAAACACTGTCTTCCATTTGTTGCCCTCTCTGATTCGCACCAGATTATAAGCCATCCGAAGATCGAGCTTAGTGAAGACAGATGAACCCCACAGCCGATCGAATAACTCTGTGATCAATGGAATTGGATAAGCGTTCTTGATCATGAGTTTATTAAGCCCTCGAAAATCAATGCATGGCCTCAATTCTCCATCCTTTTTAACAAAGAAGAATCCTGCCCCAGCTGGGGAGGTGGATCTCCAAATGATACCTCTGGATAGAGAGCCCGCCACATAATCTTCCATGGCCCTATTCTCAGCCATAGACAGAGGGTAAACACGACCCTTCGGAGGGACAGCCCTTTGCACCAATTCAATAGAACAATCGTACGGCCTGTGAGGAGGTAAGGTCGTGGCCTGCAACTTGTTGAACATGTCACGGTAAGGTGGAGACTGCCATGCCCAGCACTCTGGTAGGACTGAGGAGACACAACTCTGTACAATGCAATTACGTCAATCCACCCTGGGGTTATGCTTTTGGAGCCAAGGAAATCCCAGAATGATTGCATAAAGGAGAGTTAAATTACCTAGAATTGGAGTGCCTTGCGATGGAGAGCTCCTACCACCAGTGACACAGAAATAGTCTCATGAGTGACCTGAGGCTGTTGTAGCGGCCTACCATCAATAGTCAGTGGGGATGCACATGGCTGTAGCGGAATCAAGTGTTTAGCTGCAAAAACGGAATCAATTAAATACCCCGCCACCCCTGGGTCAATCAATGCCAGGGTAATCACAGAGGAATAGGCCCATAATAGGATGACCTTCAGTGTAGGTTTATCCTGAAAATTCTCAGGGGACTGTGAGACACCACCTAGAGTTTGTCCGTGACGTGACTCTAGGTGCACCTGTTTCCCAGGCGTACAGGACAAACACGCAGCAAGTGTCCTGGTTTACCACAACATAGGCAAAGGCCCACCCGCCGGAGGAATGCTCTCTCCTGTGCAGAGAGATGGGTAAACCCTAGCTGCATCGGCTCCCCCCCCATGTCCGTACTAGGAGGCATGGGAGGTGAGGGAAGAATGGGTGGGTGACTGAAGGTCGGAGATAAATGCGCTGGAGGCCTTAAATGAGGGTCTCTCCCTGATATGGGTGTCATTCAATATGGTGAATGATACCAGATCATATAGGTCACTGGGCAACTCCCTGGCAGCAATTTCATCCTTGATGTCGTCACTTAGCCCCTGTGAGAAGGCAGCTGCCAATGCTTCATTGTTCCATCCCACCTCCGCTGCAAACGTGCAAAACTCAATAGCATATTCGGCCACCGTACGGCTACCCTGGCGGATAGACATTAGCTGTTTGGCAGCAGAGGCAGAATGGGAAGGCACATCAAACACCCGTCTAAATGAGGCCATGAACTCCTGAAAATTGTAGTTGATGGGTTTATCATTATCCCATAGTGGATTGGTCCATGACAAAGCCTTGTCCGAAAGGAGCGAAATCATGAACCCTGCTTTACTATGCTCTGTAGGGAATGCACGAGGCACCATCTCCAGGTATATGCCCACCTGATTAAGCAAACCGCGGCAAAGTACCTGGATACCCTTGTAGCGCTGAAGGAGCGGATATTCTCCCTGGCAACAGTGGGCTTCTGAGCAGCCGTAACAACCGGTGCTGGAACAGTATCGGCAGGGGCCACCGGTTGTCTACTGGGACGGTCTAGGTGAGCCGTACGGTTTAACAATGTCTGCATGGCAAAGGACAGTTGATCACTACGTTGGTCCTGACTGTCCATTCTAGCCAAGATGCTCTAAACCCGTGGGTTTCCTGTACCTTCAGTACTTAACATGGCCCTTTTGTACTCTCACGGATATCAAGGAACAGACAGTACAGATTTTGAAACACCACCTTTATTGATCACAGTAAATAATCAAAGGCAAACTACACTGATACTTGAAGTGTAGTGAATAGGCACGAAGCAAGTGGTTTCTACCAGAAATAGGAGGCTGCTTCTTAAAGGGATAGTAATACTTCATTTTAACTTTATTTTATTTTGTAGGCATTTAAAAAACATGAAGAACGATATAAGTCTTATCTCTCAAACCTTTATGGTTTATGAGATATTCACTAGCAAAGATTCCCCTCCCCGCCCCTTTTACCTAGTGTAAGCCATCTCTTCTCAGATGTGAATCTGGTTGTAAGACCAGACAGATAACAGAAGGGGACACTCTTTGTATTAAAACAATGAAAGCTCTTCCCCCCTTGACAAGCTTTTCAGCTTTTTCCCTTATCTTAATTGAAGATTGTCCCTCTCTGCAGTCTACCTGGGCACCTCCCTTCTGATCTGGCTGAACAGGGAGGGGGATAATTTGTTTGTGAATATCTCTTAAACCATAAAGGTTTGAGAGATAAGACTTATATCATTCTTCATGTTTTTTTAATGCCTACAAAATAAAATAAAGATAAAATGAAGTATTACTATCCCTTTAAACTATAAAAGTAGGATAAAATACTTACAAATCATTAAAGTACTTACCTGACTGCAAGGGGTTAATGTGGCAAGTACTATTCAAGAAGGACGAGGGTCTGTCAATGCACGCCTCTTCTCTTGCCAAACTAGGAAGAATAGACTGTTGGGAACTGTAGTTTCCCAGGTTTAACTATGGAATGGTGGCTCTCTAGCTGTTGCTAATAGGCACCCCTCCCTCTGATGATAACAGGAGAGGGGGGTCCCACGGGGCTCCGGTAGTCAATAAGTTTGGCATAACCTTTAGTTTGGCATTAACCTTTAAAGCCTCCAAATCTCACACAAGAGACGTCCCAGAATAGTGTACCTCGCCAATATGGCCACCACAAGTGCCATTCTTAAAGTCACCGCAACCTAAAAAAATGTGAAAAGCTCTCGAAAATTAATAAAAGACAGCAAAAGTTGCTAAAAGTTGGAAATAGAGGAATGAAGTAGAATTAGACCTCTTATTCGGGAGCATCTCCAGGATAGCCCAAACAGGGTTCACTATAGAACTGTCACCATGTATTTGACGACCAGCAAAAAGGCTTGTTAAAAATGGCGCCTGAAGCAAAATGCCGAAATCAGCTTATCACCTGATTTAAAAGAGCAATATTCTGATCTTGCATGCTTAAAGCTCGCCATAGAGGGCGACATTTCAGTAAAGCATGTCTCTGTATGTGCCTTAACTCTTTGAATACCAGAGTGGTCCACAGCTGTTTGAAGACCCCATCCAACAGCTTATCACACAAACACTACAGACAATATTGCCCCCTTTCCCTGCTTGCCCCACAACAGTACATGCCTTTATGGGAGGGGAGGTCAGTCCCATACGATTCATAGTAGGGAGGGAAGGGAAAGCATCTCCATCCATGGATTTTGTGGGAGGTCCCTTTCCCTGTGTGCCCCACAACAGTACATGCCTTTGTGGGAGAGATCAGTCCCATGCGGCTCGTAGTAGGAGGGAAGATAGAGCATCTCCACTCATGGATTTTGTGGGAGGACCCTTTCCCTGTGTGCCCCACAACAGTACACGCCTTTATGGGAGAGGTCAGTCCCATGCGGCTATTAGTAGGAGGGAAGGTAGAGCATCTCCACTCATTAATTTTACAGCAGGAGGGAGAGTTCTTGACTCTAGGGAACATTTATGTGACAGGAAGCAGGAAAAGAAAAGAACAGCTTCTGAATGGAATTTGTGCAGGGATGGAGGGAAGCTTAGCTGTTGGCATCAGATCCTGCAGCTCCAGGATGCACATTTATATGTTATAAAACTGGAAATGAAAAAAAGAGGTACAAGTTTACATTTACCCTATGACTACCTTTTGCAAGGCTTTGTGGACCTTTCTGGCATTCAAAGGCTGAAAGCACATACGGATACATGTTTATTCAGCTCCTGATTGGAACTTATGCAGGGATGGAGGGAAGACTAGCTGCTGTTATCAGATCTCGCAGCTCCAGGATGCATATTTATATGCTATTTTATTATTGAAATATCACCTTCTATGGTGACCTTTAAGTGTGCGAGATCAGAATCTTGCTCCTTTGAATCGGGCAATATTCGGATTTTGCCATTTTGCTTCAGGCTCTATTTTTAACGCACCCTCTTTCTGGTCATCAAATACATGGCAACATTTCAATAGGATACCCCCAAACAGGACCCTCTTGTAAGAGGCCCCAACAGAGAAGAATTACTCTAGGTTGCCTGCATCAGATTTCCCTTCCTCAGCAGGGAGGTCCCCAATAATGGGGCCATCAACCTCTAAAACATGACAAGCTCCTTTTGTGGGAGCAGGTTGTCACATGAACCAATAGTCTAAAACCTCTTGAATAGATGAAGGGATGGAACTTTGGAAATTAGGGCCTTAACGCATGAAGATGAGGTCCCCAAAGGTTGAGTACCAGAAAATTCCCTATGAAATCCAATCTAACACTAGTTTAACCCCTTAAGGACTGGGAAAATCTGAGGTCGTTTTCCCTTAACCCTTTGAGTGCCAGAGTGGTACGGAATGCATTGCAAGGCAATGCATTCCGTACCACTCTGGCACTCAAAGGGTTAAGGACCGGAGCAATTCTGACCTTTTTGACTATGTCTTTGTTCAACAGTGTTTTCCCTCTTAGGCTTTTATCCCACCCCCATAAATTATATACTGTTTTTTTAAGCACAAATAGGGCTTTCTTTTGATACACCACTTATATGGATAATCCACCATTTACTTTATGAAAATTTAAAAAAAATGTAAAAAAAAAAAAAAAAATCTAAAAAAAAAAATTTTTTTTTGTTTTATTTCTTGGGATCAATTGGGCACAAAGGGTTACATTTTTATGGAGACTGCATGAAAAGTATGACCGGTCAGTCATACCTACAAAACGTGCAGTTTAAAGTGGCCACTGTCCCCCCCGGGTGAAAATCCCCATGTCCCTTTTTTCCACCCTATTTTGACACTTTTTTTTTATCCCTGACATTTGGCGGTGTGTATATGTGCATTACATGGCTCCCCAACAATCACACTTCCAGTATTGTTTAATCCCTTCAGTGCCAGAGGCTCGGCCATTTTCTGAACCCTGCAGGCCAGACACTTTTTCAACATTTTTGCTATCCTTCCGTTTAGGCTTGATTTCCTCTGGGGATTTTTAGTTAAATATGGAAAACTATATATTGTTTTTTTCAGAACTAATTGAGCTTTCTCGTGATACCTTACATGAAGAGAATTTTACATCGTGCAAAAAGCTATGATGTCATAATGACAAAAAAAAGTGAAAATTTACTCATTTTGCTAAAATCACATACTATGTATCAAAAACATTTACCTTGATTGAAAAAGTTTCAATTATTTGAAAAAGCCCAGAGTCCCCCGAGTAAAAAAATACCAAATTTGTATAGTTTTACCTAAGTCCAAGGCTAGCGTAGAGCCCTAATCACCAGCAGCGCAAAATGACATTTTCAACTTTATAAACTAAAATGCACATTCTAGGGTTTTTGTGGTAAAACTACCCTAAAACAGTGGAATAACTATATAAAACTATATATTTCTGAAAAGTAGACAACCTGCCGCATCTAATGAGGGGTAACTTGCCTTCTTGCCCCAAGCCTGTGGTACCCAAATGCTTCCAGAAGATGGCACTATAGGAAAAAAATGGCATTTTCTTACATTTCTGCCCCTTCAACTGTACTGAAATCTGTGAAAACCATGGAATTTACAGCGGAATTCATTAGCTAGTGCTCTTGGGAGAAAAATTACACCCCATTGGTTTGAGTTCACCTACCACAGGGGATGCTAGAAATGCAAAAAGACACCTACTACAACCTCTAAATTTTCTAACATTTTCTCAAACATTACTTGTCTATACAAAAATGGTTATAACAACTAGAGAATTAAAGAAAGGCTACACAAACCATACCATTTTGGAAAGAGACAACCTGCCGCATCTAATGAGGGGTAAATTGCCTTCTTACCCCAAGCCTGTTGTGCCCAAATGCTTCCAGAAGGTGGCACTATAGGAAACAAATATTGCATTTTCTTACATTTCTGCCCCTTCATCTGTATGGAAATCTGTGAAAACCATGGAATTTCCAACTGTATTCATTAGCTAGTGCTCTTAGGAGAAAAATGACACCTCATTGGTATGAGTTCCCCTACCTTAGTGGGCGCTACAAGTACCAAACTACACCTATTGCAGCCACTAATTTTTCTAACATTTTCTCAAACATTACTTGTCTGTAGAAAAATGGTTATAACAACTAGAGAAGTGAAGAAAGGCTACACAAACCATACCATTTTGGAAAGAAGACAACCTGCCGCATCTAATGAGGGGTGAATTGCCTTCTTACCCCAAGCCTGTTGTGCCCAAATGCTTCCAGAAGGTGGCACTATAGGAAAAAAATAGCATTTTCTTACATTTCTGCCCCTTCATCTGTATGGAAATCTGTGAAAACCATGGAATTTCCAACTGTATTCATTAGCTAGTGCTCTTAGGAGAAAAATGACACCCCATTGGAATGAATCGACATACCTTAGGGGTGCCAGAAAAGCATAAGTACACCTACCTGTTTGCTTCTTCGAAAATGGCTGCTTGTACTAAAATGTTCATAACTGTTAGAGACATGACGGAAAGGTATAAAAGGTATACCATTTTGGAAAGTAGACATTGTCCCGCATCAAATGAGGGGTCACTTGCCTTTCTACCACTGGGCTGAAGTGCACAAATATTTCCAAAAGGTGGCGCTATGGGAATAAATACATGTTTTTTTTTACATTTCCACCACTTCAAAGATACTAAAATCTTTGAAAACCATAACATTTCCTGCTGTATTCAGTACCTGCTACCAACATGAGAAAAATGGTAGCCCATTTGTGTGGCTTAACATACAATATGTGGGTGCTAGGAACACGTACGTAAACCTGACACTTTTGTTTCTTAAATTATCTGCTTGCACTAAAATGGTTATAACCATAATAGATATGCAGGAAAGGTAGAAAACAATGCCATTTTGGAAAGAAAACAACCTGACGCATCTAATGAGGGGTCACTTGCCTTCATACCCAAAGGCTGGCATGCACAAATGCTTCCAGGAGGTGGCGCTAATGAAAAAAAAGGCATTTTCTTACATTTCCGCCCCTTCAAATGTATGGAGCTCTGTGAAAACCATGGAATTTTCAACTGCATTCGTTAGCTAAAGTTCTTAGGAGTCAAACGACACCCCATTGGTATGAGCTGAACTATCTTAGGGAGTGCTAGAAGTAGAAAACTACACCTACTACAAACTGATGTTTCTAACATTTTCTCAAACCTGACTTGCCTCTATGAAAATGGCTATAACACCTTCAGAAGTGAAGAAAAGGTAGATAAACTATACCATTTTGGAAAGAAGACAACATGCCGCATCTAATGAGGGGTCACTTGCCTTTTTACCCCTAAGTTAGTTGTCACAACTATTTCCAGAATGTGGTGCTACAGGAAAAAAACCAAACATTTGTTTTACACATCAGTCACTTCAAAGATACTAAAATGGTTCAATGGCGTGGGATTTCCTAGGAGGACTTCTTGCCAGCCTAAGAAAAATGGTACCCCACTGCTATGGCTTGACATACCAATTTACACTACAGGAGCGTAGCTACCAGTGAAACAGGAATGGGAAAGCAAACAGTGTATGTGTGATTTTATGGATAACAGATGAAAGAAGCTAGGGCGTCAGCCAGTGTACGCGCGGACCTGTGACTACCAGTGTAACAGTGTGGGAGGGTGAGGGATTAGGCAGTGTGTGTGGGTATGAGCAGAGGAGCAAGGATGGTGGTGATGGTGGGGCAGTGTCTGAGAGTGTGTATGGGAGATCTGTGACTACCAGTGTGCACTGTATGTCCCCCTCATACAAAGTTTGATTCCCAGTCTTAATCTAGTGCATACTGGTACTTTGAGTCTACCAATAGGCAGTGGAAACAGGCTGGGGGTCAGGCTGGGGAATGGGACTGCCAGTTAGCTGTGGAACCAGGCAGGGGAATACGGTACGTGTGTGTGTGTGTGGGGGGGAATCGGAGGCATTTTTTGTGCATGCCACAAGGGTGCCCAATGCACTGCAAAGCAATGCGTTGGACTCTCTGTTGCACACAAAGAGGTTGTTTTTTTTTTTAATTATTATTTTGTATTCATACCTCGTTGGGGAGGCGGTGTCAGGAACATTCCTGGTGTCCCCCATCCAGGTCTAAAAACAGAATAATAAAAAAAAAAAGTGTGTGTGTGTGTTACAGGGGGTCCAACGTATTGCGAAGCACTGCGTTGGACCCCCCCCGTGTAACGTGCATTTTGTGGGGCTTTTCCCCCAATATTTTTGTGTAGACCTCGTTGGGGGCATCAGAACCCATACAATGAGGTCTAAATAAAAAATAAAAGGGGAAAAAAAAATAATCCTTTGGGTGCCACAGGGGTGTCCAATGGATTGCAAAGCAATGCATTGGGCCCCTGTAGCACACAAAGGGTTAATTTTTTTATCGATACTTTGTATTCAGATGGCCATCAAACAAGCTCTGATCACAAAGTAATGATAAAAAGTCCTGTGTGTGTGCCACAGGAAGGGGGTCTGCATTGAACCCCTATCCCAGTGGCACACACAGGGTTAAATTTTTTTTAATTTTTTTTTTTTTTATTATATACCTCATTGAGGGGCATCAGGACCCCCTGATCCCTCCCCAATGAGGTCTTAGTAAAAAAAAAATATATATGTCCACAAACGGAGTGACCCTGTGAGTGCCACAAGGGTCTCCAGTGCATTGCAAAGCAATGCATTGGATCCTTGTGGCACTCAGAGGGTTAATTTTTTTTCTATCATTACTTGGTAATCAGAGCTTGTTGGGGGGCCATCAGGACCAATCCTGATGACCCCCCCAACAATCTCTGATAACAAAGTAATGATAAAAGCCCTGTGTGTGCCGCAGAAGGGGGGCTGCATTGCCCCCCCCCCGTGGCACACACAGGGTTCATTTTTTATTTTTATTTACTTTTTTTTATTATAGACCTCATTGAGGGGTATACAAACCCCCCTGATCCCCCCAATGAGGTCTTAACAACAACAAAAAAAAGTTATCAAAAAAAGTGTCCCTGTGAGTGCCACCGGGGTCTCCAGCGCATTGCAAAGCAATGCGTTGGACCCTTGTGGCACTCAGAGGGTTAATTTTTTTTTTTATCATTACTTTGTAATCAGAGCTTGTTGGGGGGCCATCAGGAGCAATCCTGATGGCCCCCCAACAATCTCTGGTAACAAAATAATGATAAAAGCCCTGTGTGTGCCACAGGAGGGGGGGGGGGGTGCATTGGACCCCCACCTGTGGCACACACAGGGTTAAATTTTTTTTTTCCAATTATAGACCTCATTGAGGGGCATCAGGATCCCCCCTGATCCCCCCAATGAGGTCTTTAAAAAAAAAAAAATCCCCCCCAAAGAATTGACCCTGTGAGTGCAACAGGGGTCTCCAGCACATTGCAAAGCAATGTGCTGGGACCCTGTGGCACTCACAGGGTTACTTTAATTTTATTTTTTTATTTTTTATACTTTTCAGACCTCGTGGGGGACATCAGGACCCCTCCTGGTGTCCCCCCAGTCATTGATCTCCCAGCCGATAGGCTGGGAGATCAATGATGCGACCGCAGGAGAGCAAGAGCTCTCCTGCCCTTCTCTCCTACCACCGGTAGGAGTGAACAGGACCGGGGAAACTTCCCTAACGTCATCGGTGACCATGTCACCGATGACGTTTGGAGGATTCCCCCGGTCCCACCCACTCCTACCCGGAAGTTCGGGTAGGAGAGAGGGGGAAGGAGAAACTCTGTTTCTCCTTTGTGTTTATTGATCTCCCAGCCCGATCGGCTGGGAGATCAATAACTGGGGAGGCATGAGGAGTGATCCTCATGCCTCCCCATGAGTGCCAGGGTTTTTTTTTTTTTTTTAATGCGGCCACTGCATGCCGGTTATACCGGCTCATGCAGTGACCGCATTTCACTCTTACGCCGTACGAGCGTGGCACAGCAGGTACAGCTGTGTCCACTCGTACGGCGTAAGTAGCTGGCACTCTAGGGGTTAATGATATGGTGTTTTTTTTAATAAAATATTTTTTTGTAACAAAAAAATTTTTTTTTTTTTTTTTTAAAAACACAAGTACATCATTGCAGGTCAAAAACTGACCTGCATTTAGCCAGCCTCCTGCACCAGCAGTGAAGGGGTTAATACCCCCCAGCTGCTGTATTTTTTTTTTTAACCACTAGGTGTCTCCTCTCTACTTCTCTCTCACTTACTTTGATAGCAAGGGAGACAGAGGTAGAGGAGACACTCAGAGTCAGCATGCTTTGCATGCTGCGTCTGTCTGTCACTATGCCGGTACATGTGATCGCTGCTATGGCGATCACATGAACCGGCACAAGCAAGAAGGGCTGAGACTGAACGCCCCAGTCTCAGAGCGCTCAGTCTCAGCCTGGAATTAATGATAGCAGTGTGCACGGAGGCACGCTGCCATCATTTAAGCCATGACGGTCCTGGACAGTCATGGGTCCTTAACCCCTTCAGTGCCAGAGGCTCGGGCCATTTCCTGAACCCTGCAGGCCAGACACTTTTTCAACATTTTTGCTATCCTTCCGTTTAGGCTTGATTTCCTCTGGGGATTTTTAGTTACATATGGAAAACTATATATTGTTTTTTTCAGAACGAATTGAGCTTTCTCGTGATACCTTACATGAAGAGAATTTTACATCGTGCAAAAAGCTATGATGTCATAATGACAAAAAAAAGTGAAAATTTACTCATTTTGCTAAAATCACATACTATGTATCAAAAACATTTACCTTGATTGAAAAAGTTTCAATTATTTGAAAAAGCCTCGAGTCCCCTGAGTAAAAAAATACCAAATTTGTATAGTTTTACCTACGTCCATGGCTAGCGTAGAGCCCTAATCACCAGCAGCGCAAAATGACATTTTCAACTTCATAAACTAATATGCGCATTCTAGGGTTTTTGTGGTAAAACTACCCTAAAACAGTGGAATAACTATATAAAACTATATATTTCGGAAAAGTAGACAACCTGCCGCATCTAATGAGGGGTAACTTGCCTTCTTACCCCAAGCCTGGTGTGCACAAATGCCTCCAGAAGATGGCGCTAATGAAAAAAAAGGCATTTTCTTACATTTCTGCCCCTTCAAATGTACTGAAATTTGTGAAAACCATGGCATTTCCAACTGTATTCATTAGCTAGTGCTCTTAGGAGAAAAATGACACCCCATTGGTATGAGTTCAACTACCTCAGGGGGCGCTAGAAGTGCAAAATGACACCTACTACAACCTCAAATTTTTCTAACATTTTCTCAAACATTACTTGTCTGTACACAAATGGTTATAACAACTACAGAAGTGAAGAAAGGGTACACAAACCATACCATTTTGAAAAGAAGACACCCTGCCGCATCTAATGATGGGTGACTTGCCTTGTTACCTCAAGCCTGGAGTGCACAAATGCCTCCAGAAGGTGGCGCTAATGGAAAAAAAAGGCATTTTCTTACATTTCTGCCCCTTCAAATGTACTGAAATTTGTGAAAACCATGGAATTTCCAACTGTATTCATTAGCTAGCGCTCTTAGGAGAAAAATGACACCCCATTGGTATGAGTTCAACTACCTCAGGGGGCGCTAGAAGTGCAAAATGACACCTACTACAACCTCAAATGTTTCTAACATTTTCTCAAACATTACTTGTCTGTTCCCAAATGGTTATAACAACTACAGAAGTGAAGAAAGGGTACACAAACCATACCATTTTGAAAAGAAGACACCCTGCCGCATCTAATGATGGGTGACTTGCCTTGTTACCCCAAGCCTGGAGTGCACAAATGCCTCCAGAAGGTGGCTTTAATGGAAAAAAAAGGCATTTTCTTACATTTATGCCCCTTCAAATGTACTGAAATTTGTGAAAACCATGGCATTTCCAACTGTATTCATTAGCTAGCGCTCTTAGGAGAAAAATGACACCCCATTGGTATCAGTTCAACTACCTCAGGGGGCGCTACAAGTGCAAAACGACACCTACTACAACCTCAAATTTTTCTAACATTTTCTCAAACGTTACTTGTCTGTACACAAATGGTTATAACAACTACAGAAGTGAAGAAAGGGTACACAAACCATACCATTTTGAAAAGAAGACACCCTGCTGCATCTAATGATGGGTTACTTGCCTTGTTACCCCAAGCCTGGAGTGCACAAATGCCTCCAGAAGGTGGCGCTAATGAAAAAAAAAGGCATTTTCTTACATTTCTGCCCCTTCAAATGTACTGAAATTTGTGAAAACCATGGCATTTCCAACTGTATTCATTAGCTAGTGCTCTTAGGAGAAAAATGACACCCCACTGGAATGAGTCGACCTACCTTAGGGGTGCCAGAAGCACATCACTACACCTACCTGTTTGCTTCTTCCAAAATGGCGGCTTGTACTAAAATGTCCATAACTGTTAGAGACATGAAGGAAAGGTATAAAAGGTATACCATTTTGGAAAGTAGACATTCTCCCGCATCAATTGAGGGGTCACTTGCCTTTCCACCCCCTGGGCTGAAGTGCACAAATATTTCCAAAAGGTGACGCTATGGGAATAAATACATGTTTTTTTACATTTCCACCACTTCAAAGATACTAAAATCTTTGAAAACCATAACATTTCCTGCTGTATTCAGTACCTGCTACCAACATGAAAAAAATGGTAGCCTATTTGTGTGGGTTAACATACAATATGTGGGTGCTAGGAACACGTACGTAAACCTGACACTTTTGTTTTTGAAATTATCTGCTTGCACTAAAATGGTTATAACCATAATAGATATGCAGAAAAGGTAGAGAAACAATGCCATTTTGGAAAGAAAACATCCTTCCGCATCTAATGAGGGGTCACGTGCCTTCTTACCCAAAGGCTGGTATGCACAAATGCTTCCAGGAGGTGGCGCTAGTGAAAAAAAATAGGATTTTAGTCTTACCTGTTAAATCCTTTTCACTTAGTCCATACAGGTCACTGGTACTCTGGGAGGCGTAAGTCTCCTTTAATAGGCAGGAACAACTATGCAAATGATTTGCAAGGGGCGGAGCCTCCCCTCTTACTTAAGCCACCTTCTGGCCAGAGCCACTTTAGATTGATTTGAGACCCTAAAACTGACCTCAGGTAAGCAAAAAGAAAGACTCCTGTGAGCATGCCCGAACGGTCTCCCACTGGATGCCACAGGAGAGCCAAGACTGGTCCCTTGACAGGGTGGGAGACCAGTGACCTGTATGGACTAAGTGAAAAGGATTTAACAGGTAAGACTAAAATCCTATTTTCACTGTCGTCCAATACAGGTCACTGGTACTCTGGGATGTACAAACATTGAGCTGATCCAGAGGCGGGAAGTAAGGCAAGGACCAGGCGCAAGGCCCAAGTCACTAGAACTGCTATGACCAGTTAATAACATAGCCCAAACTGTAAGTGTCAACGGACACCAACCAAGGGAACAATCCCTGAACTAACACAGCACACGGAACCAGAGCCAACCGGGCTCAACAGTAAGGAAGCACTAAGGATCACAGAGCGGAAGACCTACACAGGCAAGACTGCCTCCAGGACCTTCCTTCCAAAACTGGCATCAGCCGACGCCAGTACATCAACTCGGTAGTGCTTTGAAAAAGTGTGCACAGAGGACCAAGTGGCCGCTCTGCACAGTTGATCAGCAGAAGCTTGATTCTTGTAGGCCCAAGAGGCCCCAATAGATCTGGTGGAATGGGCAGTCACCCGGAAGGGAACATGCTTATTCCTCAACTTATAGGCTTCACGGATGGTAGCCTTAATCCAAGAGGCAATGGTAACTTTGGAAGCCGGTCTCCCTGCCCTAGGCCCCTCAGGAATGACGAATAGAGCGTCAGACTTCCTGATAGACTCGGTGCGATGAACATAAAACTTGAGGCAACGCACCACATCCAACAGATGGAGATCTCGTTCCTTGTCAGATGAAGGATTAGGGCAGAAAGAGGGAACCACAATCTCCTGATTGATGTGAAACTCGGACAGAACCTTGGGTAAGAATTCCTTGGTAGTGCGAAGCACAGCCTTATCCTTGTGGAACACCAGGTAAGGAGGTTTACAAGACAAGGCCTGTAACTCTGCCACCCGGCGCACTGACACAATAGCCAAAAGGAAAGCCATCTTCCAAGTCACAAGACGTAATGGAATGGAAGCCAAGGATTCAAACGGTGGTCGCTGTAGAACTCCCAGCACCAAATTGAGATCCCACTGGGGAGCAGGACTCTTGAAGGCAGGTCGAACATGAGTCACACCTTGGAAGAAAACTTTCACATCAGGAAGGATAGCAATCCTTTCCTGGAAAAACACAGACAAGGCAGAAGTCTGAACTTTGAGGGAACTCAGACTGAGCCCCTTATCCACACCGTCCTGTAAGAAGGCCAGGACAGTGGGAAGATGGAAGTCAAGGGATAACTTCTTATCAGAACACCATGTCACAAAAGTTGACCATATGCGATGATAGATCTTGGAAGACACAGGCTTACGAGCACTGAGCATAGTCGACACCACAGAAGGAGAAAACCCTTTCTTTGCTAGAATCGAGGATTCAACCGCCATGCCATCAAATGGAGAGAGTGAACATCCTCCTTCCACAGATACCCCTGAAGAAGTAGGTCCGGACGGGCGGGAAGTGGGATCGGATCCTTCACTGACATGGCCATCAACTCCGGAAACCAGGACTGGCGAGGCCAGTTTGGAGCAATCAGGATGACAGGACAACGTTCTCTCTTCAACTTCTGGATAACTCTGACCAATAGAGGAAGAGGAGGGAAGATGTAAGCCAGGGGGAAGTCCCAAGGGATCGACAAGGCATCCACTGCTAGAGCAAGGGAGTCCCTCAACCGGGAGCAAAACACCGGAACCTTCCTGTTGTGTCTGGTAGCCATCAGATCCACCACAGGCATCCCCCACCGTTGAGTGAGCATGTGAAACACCTCTGGGTGAAGAGCCCATTCTCCGCTGTCGACGGTGTGACGACTGAGGAAGTCTGCCATGACGTTGTCCACGCCTGGAATATGAACTGCAGAGATGACAGGCACGTGATCTTCTGCCCAAGACAAAATATCCTTGACCTCCCACCAGGCGGAACCGCTGCTTGTGCCGCCTTGCCTGTTGATGTAAGCCACCGCCGTGGCGTTGTCGGACTCCACTCTGATCGGAAGACCGGTCAATTGAGACTCCCAGTGCCTCAGGGCTAGCCGGACAGCTCGAAGTTCCAGAACATTGATGGAGAGCATGGATTCCTCCAGACCCCATTTCCCCTGAGCACTGAAGCGACCCCAGACTGCACCCCAGCCCCGAAGGCTGGCATCCGTAGTGACTGTGGTCCAATGAGGAACTAGAAAGGATCTCCCTTTCAGGAGATGAGAGAGATCTAACCACCAGTGCAGACTCGACTCGACATGAGGAGGAAGAGAAACAGACAGATGTTGATGATCTGGATGATTCTTGCACGTCTGGATCACAAATCTCTGAAGATCCCTGGAGTGGGCCATGGCAAATGGTACTGCTTCGATTGTGGAAATGAACTTCCCCACTAAGGACGACAACTTCGGTACTGGAATTTCGTCCATGTCCAGAATCCCAGCCACTCTGACAGCTATCTGGTGAGCCACGTCCTCTGGAAGAAACACCATGCATTGGCGAGTGTCGAACAGGAGACCCAGGAACAGAAGCCTCTGAGATGGAATCAAGTCCGACTTGTCCAGATTCAGGATCCAGCCATGACGGTTCAGGGTGTGCATGCACATCTGTAATTGCTGATGGAGAAGCTCCGCTGAGGAGGCCTTCAGTAGGAGATCGTCCATGTAGGGGGTCACTCTGATCCCATCCTGATGGAGAACCGCTATCAAGGAGCCCAACACCCTCTGGAAGACCTGAGGGGCTGAAGTCAGCCCAAAGGGGAGCGCTGCAAACTGAAAGTGTCCCCTGTGGCAGGCAATCCTGAGATACCGCCTGCTCTCTGGATGAATAGGGATGTGAAGATAAGCATCCTGAAGGTCCAGGGAGGCAAGAAACTCCCCTGGAGACATTGCTGCAATCACAGAGCGCAGGGACTCCTGGCGGAAGTGGGAAGTCACCACATAGGCATTGAGATCTTTGAGATCCAAAATGGGACGAGCTCCTCCGTCCTTTTTGGCTACCACAAACAGGTTGGAATAAAATCCTGAACCTGTGTCCCCTTGAGGAACCGCCTCCAGGACCTCTTTGTCCAAGAGATCCTGAATAGCGTCGTCGAACAGACGCCTTTTTGTGGGTTCCTGAGAAGGACGAGTAAAATGGAACCGAAAAGGAGGAAGGGAAGAGAAAGGGATCCTGTATCCCTCTGACACCACCTGAAGAACCCATGGGTCCGCCACTGACTCCTCCCAAGTCCGGCGAAAGATGCGGAGACGACCGCCTACAGCCGGATGCGGACCCGGGTTCGGCGAGTCATGCCGAAGCAGTCTTGGAGGTCTTGGCCTTGGAGGCAACTTTGGGCCTCCAGGACTGTTTGGGCTTGGAGGAGGAGCGCGTAGTGGGAGGACCCGTTTGGGCCGAGGAGCGTGTCTCAGTCTGAAAGGAACGAAAGGACCGATTGCGTTTGGCTGGAAACTTTTTCTTAAAGACTGAGGGTAGAAGAGTACTTTTACCGCCAGTAGCCTCACTGATCATTTCTTTGAGTTCAGACCCAAAAAGCAAATTCCCCTGAAAGGGCAAGGAAAGCAAGGCTTTCTTAGAGGCTGTATCAGCAGACCAAATTTTCAGCCAAAGAGCGCGTCTAGCCACCACAGAAGAAGTGGAGGCCCTCGCCATCATGCGCACAGCATCAAAAGCAGCGTCAGCAACATAGTTCTGAGCTTCAGTGATATTAGCAAGTAGCTGCAACTGTTCAGATACTGGCGCATCCTGGCGAACTGCTTCAGTCAGTCGTTCAGTCCAGGCCGCAATAGCTCTATTAACCCATGCCACAGCAAAGGTTGGGCGCATGGCCGTGCCAATGGAGGCAAAAATAGACTTAAGAGAGAGCTCTAGCTTCTTATCCGTCCAGTCCTGCAGGGCAGAGGCATCGGAGACAGCCAAAGCGGTAGATTTGGATAGTCTAGAAACAGGAGCATCCACCTTGGGAGGATGAACCCATTTTGCCAGCTCCGCCTCAGGAAAAGGGTAAAGTTTAGCAAACTTTTTGGAGACAGAGGAAGATCTATCAGGATTCTTCCATGCCTCAGAGACCAGACGGGCAAGAGTAGGGTTAGTTGGAAAACAAACAACTGGCTTAGATGGCTTTTTCTGAAAAACATCAGTAGGATCATAAGTGGATTCCTGAGTCAGAGGAAGGTTGAGCGTATTCAGAACCGCTCTGATCAGACCCTCAGCCGAGACTTCAGGGTCACACTCATAGGGGTCCCCAATGGACCTGTTAGATTCAATAACAGTACGTTCCTCAGCATCAGAATCCTGTAAGAGTTCTTCTTCAGAAGAATCAGTGACATCAGGAGCTCCCTGTGGCTTAGGCAGGGAGGTCCTGATGGTAGAGGGGGTCTGCCAGACCTGGAGAGCCCCCTGTATCTGAGAGGGAAAGAGTTGAAGCGTGGATCTGAGATCCCTAGTGGCAGCTTTAAACTCCCTCACCCAAGATGGCTCAATAGCATGGCTGGGAAGCCCAGGGTTGCTATCTTGACCAGTACAATTAGGGCATAGATCCCCCACATTATCGCCATCCAGCCCAATGTGGCAAGAGAAGCAAAACGCCATGGGGGTAGCAGACCCCCCATCCTCCTTAGACTTGGGTCTAGCCCCTAGCTCCAGTGAAGTAGACATGCTCACAGCGTCAATATACCCCACTAATAACACTATAACCCAGAAAAAGTGTAAATGATTAAAGTTTCACCCCAGAAATGTTCTAAAAACGGACTTATCTGGCCAGCGAAGGGTTAATCTGTTGAGGAGAGAGAAGGCTCGGTCCCTGCGTAGTGTACTTGCCTAGGAAAAGTACCACAAAATGGCGGCCGTCATGACAGCCAATCAGAAACGAGCGCGAACCAAGCGCTCATGGGAAATGTAGTTTTCCCTTACAAGTACCCCAAACAGTGCCCGAAGTCCCCCTGAACACCCCACATAAATAAAACACATTCCGGATGATAGAGCAGGAGCCTAGCATTAAAATGAGCCCTCTCTGAAGTTGCTGTGACAAGCGGTTCCAGAGATATGTCCCACACTGTGAATTCTCATAGAGAGTAAAGGAGCCCTTGCGTCTGAGCGGGAAAAAGCCGCGCTTAAAGGCGCGGAACACCATTTTTAATAAAGTTTAGTAAAACATTAAAAAGTGCCCAAACAAGCATGAAACACATGAGAAACATAAATAAATGAATACCCAAAGCTCCAAAACCCAGAGAATACCACAGAAATTGCATAAAACAGTCATAATGCAATAGAAACACCCTATGAGTGCTGGAGTGTATTAAAACTCCCAAATACAAGCCCATCAAAGGGACACTGTGGGGACAAGTGGACCTTCAGCACTCAATGGGTGACTCACCTTTCCTGCAGGACTTCTGTCTTCAGGTGACAATGATAAGGAGGGAAAGAACCAGAGGTAAATTCCCCAGTAGGGGAGCTGCTTAACACAAGCTGTCCCCTCTTCAGGGCATAAGGTCCACAGAAAATCCCTGGAAGCTGCACCAGCCACTTTAAAGAGGGCAATTCACAGCCATGGTCACCCTCCTAATGGTGGTATTCCATATATTTGAATAAAAAAATAATAAAACACTAAGATGCATAGATGTTCTCTACCTGGTGTGCAAGCACACCAGGAACAAATCAATCTAAAGTGGCTCTGGCCAGAAGGTGGCTTAAGTAAGAGGGGGAGGCTCCGCCCCTTGCAAATCATTTGCATAGTTGTTCCTGCCTATTAAAGGGGACTTACGCCTCCCAGAGTACCAGTGACCTGTATTGGACGACAGTGAAAAAGGCATTTTCTTACATTTCTGCCCCTTCAAATGTATGGAACTTTGTAAAAACCATGGAATTTTCAACTGCATTCATTAGCTAGTGCTCTTAGGAGTCAAACGACACCCCGTTGATATGAGTTGACCTACCTTAGGGGGTGCTAGAAGTAGAAAACTACACCTACTACAACTTCTGATGTTTCTAACATTTTCTCAAATGTGACTTGCCTGTACAAAAATGGCTATAACACATTCAGAATTGAAGAAAAGGTAGATAAACCATACCATTTTGGAAAGAAAACAACCTGCCGCATCTAATGAGGGGTCACTTGCCTTCTTACCCCAATACTGGTGTGCATAAATGTTTCCAGAAGGAGGCGATATAGGAAAAAAATTGCATTTTTTTTACATTTCTGCCCCTTCAAATGTATGGAGCGCTGTGAAAACCATGGAATTTTCAACTGCATTTGTTTGCTAGTGCTCTTAGGAGTCAAATGACACCCCATTGGTATGAGTTGAACTACCTTAGGGGGTGCTAGAAGTAGAAAACTACACCTACTACAACCTCTGATGTTTCTAACATTTTCTCAAACCTGACTTGCCTGTACGAAAATGACTATAACACCTTCAGAATTGAAGAAAAGGTAGATAAACCATATCATTTTGGAAAGAAGACAACCTGACGCATCTAATGAGGGGTCACTTGCCTTTTTACCCCTACGTTGGTTGGCACAACTATTTCCAGAATGTGGTGCTACAGGAAAAAATAAAATTTTGTTTTACACATCAGTCACTTCAAAGATACTAAAATGGTTCAATGCCGTGGGATTTCCTAGGAGGACTTCTTGCCAGCCTAAGAAAAATGGTACCCCACTGCTGTGGGTTGACATACCAATTTACGCTACAGGAGCGTAGCTACCAGTGAAACAGAAATGGTAAAGCAAACAGTGTATGTGTGATTTTATGGCTAACAGATGAAAGAAGCTAGGGCGTCAGCCGGTGTACGTGCGGACCTGTGACTACAAGTGTAACAAAGTATGTGGGAGGGTGAGGGATTAGGCAGTGTGTGTGGGTATGAGCAGAGGAGCAAGGATGGTGGGGCAGTGTTTGATAGTGTGTATGGGAGATCTGTGACTACCAGTGTTGATAAAAAGTCCTGTGTGTGCCACAGGAAGGGGGTCAGCATTGAACTCCCCTCCTAGTGGCACACACAGGGTTAATTTGTGTTTTAATTTAATTTTTTTTTATTATATACCTCATTGAGGGGCATAAGGACCCCCTGATCCCTCCCCAATGAGGTCTTAGTAAAAATATATATATATATGTCCACAAACAGGGGACCCGGAGAGTGCCACAGGGGTCTCCAGCGCATTGCAAAGCAATGCATTGGATCCTTGTGGCACTCAGAGGGTTAATTTTTTTTTTATCATTACTTGGTAATCAGAGCTTGTTGGGGGGCCATCAGGACCAATCATGATGGCCCCCCAACAATCTCTGATAACGAAGTAATGATAAATGCCCTGTGTGTGCGCCGCAGAAGGGGGGCTGCATTGGCCCCCCTTGAGGCACACACAGGGTTAATTTTTTTTCTTTACTTTTTTTTATTATGGACCTCATTGGTGGGTATCAGGACCCCTCTGATTCCCCCCAATGAGGTCTTAAAAAAAAAAAAAAAAAAAAAAGGAATCAAAATAAATGTCCCTGTGAGTGCCAAAGGGGTTTCCAGCGCATTGCAAAGCAATGCATTGACCCTTCTGGCACTCAGAGGGTTAATTTTTTTTTTATTATTACTTTGTAATCAGAGCTTGTTGGGGGGCCATCAGGACCAATCCTGATGGCCCCCCAACAATCTCTAGTAACAAAGTAATGATAGAAGCCCTGTGTGTGCCACAGGAGGGGGGGGGTGCATTTGACCCCCCCCTGTGGCACACACAGGGTTAAATTTTTTTTTTTTTTTTTTTTTTTTAATAATAGACCTCATTGAGGGGCATCAGGATCCCCCCTGATCCCCCCAATGAGGTCTTTAAAAAAAAAAAAAAAAAAAAAAACCCCAAAGAAAAGACCCTGTGAGTGCTACAAGGGTCTCCAGCACATTGCAAAGCAATGTGCTGGGGACCACTGCGGCACTCACAGGGTTAGTTTTGTATTATTTTTTTTTACATATATTCAGACCTCGTGGGGGACATCAGGACCCCTCCTGGTGTCCCCCAAGTAATTGATCTCCCAGCCGATAGGCTGGGAGACCAATTTGGCGACTGCAGGAGAGCAGAAGCTCTCCTGCCTTTCACTCCTACCACCGGTAGGAGTGAATCGCTTAAGGGAAACTTCCCTAACGTCATCGGTGATCATGTCACCGATGACGTTAGGAGGTTTCCCCCGGTCCCGCCCACTCCTACCCGGAAGTTCGGGTAGGAGAGACGGAAGAGGAGAAGCTGCGCTTCTCCTCTTCTTTTATTGATCTCCCAGCGTGATCGGCTGGGAGATCAATAACAGGGGGGACATGAGGACTGATCCTCATGTCCCCCCACGATTGCCCACTTTTTTTTTTTTTTTTAAATGCGGCCACTGCATGCCGGTTATACCGGCTCATGCAGTGACCGCATTTTAGTGGGTACATTGTACGAGCTTGGCACAGCGGGTACAGCTGTCCAAACTCGTACAATGTACCCACTTGGCACTCAAAGGGTTAAGGGGATAGCAACTTAAGGGGTTAAAGGGACCTAGTCTGGAGAACTCCTAAATAATAAAGTAAAAACAATAAAAGTAGTAGAAAAGTAGAATGAAAGTACTTCTAAATCCATAAAAGTACTTATCTGACCAGCTCACATGGAGGAAGCCTCCATCAGAGCAGGAGATGAGAACGAGGCACTACTGGGAAGGGGTAAAGATTGACAGGCTGCGGTACAGAGCTGTACCTCAGCCTGTCCTGAACGGACATCAGGAGATTATTTTTAAAAGCTTATATCTCAGGCTATACTGCATTAAATTAAAAAAATAAATAAATAAAAAATAAAAAAAAGAGGGTTGAAGATTTACTCAAATTGAACATTAAGATAAGGACTTTCATAGAGGTGAGAGTTCCTCTTTAAGTGTCCTGCCCTACTAGAGGAGGGAATGTTACCCCATGGTTCCAGTGTTCCACATGCACTAGGATAAAAGGGTTTATCTGTAAGTACACAAAAATCCACTTTTCTAACAAACAAACACATTATTTACATTTTTTGAGAGTGCTGTTTTGACATGTTCATATATGTTACACAAAATCAACTGATTTATCAACCCTTTAAATGCCAGAGGGGTACGCAACACATTACTTTGCAATATGTTGCGCACCCCTCTAGCAATGAAAAGGTTAATGCGCAGCAGTAAACAAGCACTGGCTCATTCATCAATGGGATAAGTCTAGTATTGTCCATTCATTTACTTTAGAAATCCATAGCTTGTTTCTGGCTGGCATATCCTATTTAAGTATATGGATGTGACCATAGGTAGATGTAAACTGTGTATAGTTTTTGTCAGTGGAAAGAAGCATGGACTGTACAAGAACTCCTCACATCCAGCTATTTTCCAGTGACTAACAGGAAAGACTTTGACACTGATAAATACCCAAAGGGTTTTTTTTTTAATCAAAGATCTTAGGGCCTTATACAGCAATGAAAGGGGATGCAATTCTGAAGCATACCAACTGCACTGCAGGAGACAAATATAAATTCCCATTGGTTTCAAAAGGGACGTTTAACTCCCTGAATCCTAGAGAGGTCTTGCATGCACTGCAAATACGTTTGACAACTCTCAAACATTTAAGGGGTTTAAATCGATGGGAGTTTTTAGTAACCCTTTCAGTGCCTGAGGGGTACGCAACACATTGCAGTTGGGTACTTGCTTGCTGTATAAGGTCCGCAGGTCAACATTCAGGAAGCAAAATCTAACCAACTGCACCACAAGGAATAAGTACAACCTCCAAAATTTACCAGTGATTTTAAATGGGATTTTGTAACTCATTGAATGCTAGTGGCATCTATTGAATTGCTTTGTAATGCACTGGAGGCCTCTCTTCTCATTTAAATCAATGGGATTAGTTTTTGATCTCCTATGGTACAGGTGGGTAACCCCAGAATTACTCCTCTTTAACCCCTTGAGGACTAAAGGGGTGTGCAGTGCATTGTAAAGCAATAGGTTACAGATTCTGTTCCCTTAGCAGAGCCAGATCATGGGAAAGGCATCCTAGGGGCAGGTAAAGTTGGGGGCCCACAAAGCCAAACCGGCCACACAACAAAAAGCTTGGCCGTGAGAAGATCAGACTGATCTCCCCACCGGCAAGCTGATGTCTGTCTCCTTCGGCACAAACCTTTAAATTCATCTTCCTCACAGCACGCTGTCCCCATCACTCTAGCAATGCAGAGCGTCAGGATATGATATCTCCCGGTGCTCTGCATTATTAGAGAGAGGACAGAGTGAGCTGCTAATAGAGGTCTGCATTGAAGAAGGCACAGACCTCTCCTTCCACACCACATGCCGCAGGACCACCAGGAATGAGGCCCCCTCCTGAGCCAGCAAAGGTAGGCCTGTAGGAGGGGGATGGGGAGCATAGACTGGGGGGGCAGAGAAACAGGGGGGAGACTGACTAGGAGGCCAGGGAAACAGGGGGACATATACTAGCCTGGGGGCAGTAAAAGAGGGGGAAACAGACTAGGAGGGCAGAGAAAGAGGGAAAAACAGCTGTGTGGTATCACCGGTAGCCCCATTTTAATCATAAGCTGTGTGGAATTAGTGGTGTAGCCCCATTTCAATTGTAAGCTCTGGTATCAATGGTGTAGCCCCATTTCAATTGTAAGCTGTGCAGTATCACTGGTGTAGCCCCATTTCAATTGTAAGCTATATGGTGTGTCACTAGTGTAGCCCCATTTCAATAGGAAGCGCTGTGGTGTCACTACTGTAGCCCCATTTCAATTTGAAGCTCTGTCGTGTCACTATTGTAGCCCCATTTCAAATGCAAGCTCAGTGGTGTCACTAGTGTAGCCCCATTTCAATTGCAAGCTCGGTGGTATTCACTAGTATAGCCCCATTTCAATTGCAAGCTCTGCGGTGTCACTAGTGTTGCCCCATTTCAATTTGAAGCTCTGTGGTGTTACTAGTGTGGCCCCATTTCAACTAGAAGCTCTGTGGTGTCACTACTGTAGCCCCATTTCAAATGCAAGCTCTGTGGTGTCACTAGTGTAGCCCCATTTCAATTGAAAGCTCTGTGGTGTCACTAATGTTGGCCCATTTCAATTCTAAGCTCTTTTGTACATTTTTAAAATATATTTAACCCCTTTGATGCCAGGGATGTGCCTAACGCCTTGGTGACCTAGCATCAAAGGGGTTAATGCATTAATTTTGTCTTTTATTAAGTTGGTACTAATACCTCTACTCACAAGAATAATGGGCAAATTGAGGAAGGATTGTGGGAAGAATGTGTGTGTGTGGGCAAGCTGGCAGGGGGGTCCCAATTTGGGATCCTGCCTAGGTCCCATGGAGGCTTATGGATCTTAGTCGCCATTATTTATATATTGCTGTGAAGGGCTGTTTGAAGCTGTACAGATACATACTTTCTGACAATTCACAGACCAAATAAAACAAAAGCTTTTATTCCAAAAATGTTATTTGCTTATATAAATAATAGATTACATTTGTTTGCAATATGACAATACAAGAAATTCATAACAGTGTTATTAGTATGCAAAAACAATTGTCGTGCAGCTTAAAATATCTTAGTGCAGTGATAAAAGACGTGTGTAATAAAATACTTACACAGCTCCAATCTGTGCTATAAGTACCACAGACACTTCAACTTTTTTCAGTATGAAGAGAATCACAATGATAAACTTTCCATAAAGGGAAACTATGGCGTACTTATACAAAATAAAAAAGTGCAATTCTTGGGCAAACCATTTGCCTCATAGGAAGCAAATAAATATTTCCCATGATTTAAATGGGCCATTTAACCCAATGCATGTCCCCTGTGTTGCAGTTGGTTTGCAGTAGAATTGCTCCAATTTTGTATTTTTAGAGAGGTTTGAAGGATCTCTGTTGCCTGGCCTTGACAGGTTGCATTGTAGGAACACACCAAGTTGTAACAGCAGATCTGAAAACATTTGATATCCCTCATGATCACAATGGAGTCCGTATGAAGGATCATCCCAAGTTGACATTTCTGAACAAGGTTCCTGACCTAATTAAGGTGAAGAAAAAGCCAAAGAACTTGGAGGATATTTTGGGTCCTTCACAGGATGACCAGAAATTTCAGAAGGGAGAGTATGGTATTGTGGAGGTGGTTAACCACGGTACGGAAGTGGTGGCAGATATGGATGTTAGTCATGGTTTCCTGATCATGTAGGAAAAAAGATTAACAGAGTATGGCAGGAACAAACATTAAGAAACATTTTGGTGATGTTCCCTTTGGGAACATATCAAAAAAATAAAAGTGGTTAAAATACTTAAATACCATGTATTACATGCTTCCATCTTTTCTGTGCCCTAAAATAAAATTTTATAGCATTGTGAGAACAGCGACTCTTGCTTTTCCAGGGCCCCCTGAGTCCCACTACCATAACCATCTTAACAGGTGCCTCAGGAGTGATAGTGCTGTATTGTCTGTAAATAAGGTGATTTTCTTCAGAATACAAAAGTAGTGGATACTAATCTCAATACATCTGCTGCCTTGGCTCTTGTCTCTGACAATATACACATGCATTAAATATGAAGTTTAGAATTAGACCGAAGGGATCCATTATAATATATATATATATATATTTTTTTTAGATACTAGCTGGAACTACATGATATTTAAAGTATAATGCAATTTATTTTTTAAGCTTTAGTGTTCATTTAACTACTTCCCTTCTCATTTCAAGTTACATAATCTTAGGCCGGTCTGCATATTTAATGAATGTTTCCTCCAGGAAATAAGCGTAGACGTTAACCCTAAAGGAGTACATATTATAGCTGTGTATTAGTAGTTATGTTCAGTATGCAGATGTTAAAGGATGTGCTGTGTTCCATAACAAATAATATGTGCAGTCAGGAAAGGCAGTGACGGGTTTGCTACTCCACATTCTCTTTAATCATTCTGGTTTCACGGGGCTGCTGGCGGACTTTCCCAGTACATCTGAACTCTGGCAAGAGAAAGGAGAGCGTTACTATTCCATGTCTCACAAACACTGATAAACACACTTACCCACACCCATACTAACCCATCCTCCTCCTTCCTGAATAAGGAGAGCTTCCAGCATGGGTGTCCGGAGGGGGGTGGGGGCAAGGGGGGCACTTGCCCCCCCTACAATTACCCCCCTCCATATAAATAAAGGGGCTAGATGGGCTGGCCTGGGGGTCATATTATGGCTTTGGCCCCCCCCCCCCCCCCGAAAACATTTCTACGGACACCACTGGCTTCCAGCTATAGAGAATTCTTACAAAATATGTTTTGTTTGCCACAACTTCTTGGTGAAAATGA
The DNA here is from genome assembly GCA_037306005.1 of Rhinophrynus dorsalis. Taxonomy (NCBI): domain Eukaryota; kingdom Metazoa; phylum Chordata; class Amphibia; order Anura; family Rhinophrynidae; genus Rhinophrynus; species Rhinophrynus dorsalis. The sequence continues at coordinate 328,249,912 of CM074718.1, read as the reverse complement.
TGCAGATTATGAGCTTTTGTGTGCTGATCACCTTAAAGCCACATACATCACCAAAGTGATCTGACATCTGCTACTCAGCCCACATAGTTTCTTTTTTTTCCTGTTCTTTTTTGGGTTTTTTCAATTTGTCTATTTTAACAAGTTGGTATTGTCATATTTTTTCTTTGTAAACACTTTAAAGGGATAGTAGTACTTGCAAATTACTAATCCCCATATTGTAGCTTTGTTAAAAAGAAGCTTATTGCCCTCAGTGTCATCTCTCAAACCCTTATGGTTTGAGAGATGATATCGCTCAAAGTTCCCCCCTCCCTGAACGCTGACTGCAGGGATATCTGGTATTACTTGCATCAGGCGGCTCTGCAGCATTGCTGAGATCGCATTTATATATATATTATATTATGTAGAAGACCGTTTCAGTGAAAGAATACTTTTTTTTATAAATGCGATCTTGGCAATGCTGCAAAGCCGCCTGATGCGCATAAGACTGTCGTATGACAGCTTCCCATGCAGTCAGCATTCAGTCAAGGAAGGGGGAGGGAGACTGAGCGCTATCATCTCTCAAACAATAAGGGTTTGAGAGATGACACTGGGTGCAATAAGTTTCTTTTTAACAAAGCTTCAATATGGGGATTAGTAATTTGCAAGTATTACTATCCCTTTTAAATGCATAAATACAAAATTAAAAAGTTCTGCGCACCAAAATCTACACGGTCTCACAAAAATCATTTGAGTGGACAATGAATTGTTCTGCAATAATTAAAATATGTCTATTTAAAACAAAGAAACTGCGGGAGGGTTTTCCTAGTACTAATTACATAATTTGCAGTGCTGAGCTTTTAGCCCCAAATACAACCCGTATTACAGTAAAACAAAGAATACTGCTGGGACACACTGTATGTGAAATAAATGACCTGGGTGTGTATCAAAGAGAGTCAGTAATACATGCAATTCTTTGCAGGTGAAACACAGGGGTTCATTTAATCAAAGTTTTGGCCAACACTTGATAATCTTGTAATCTTGATAAAGGACATAAGTGCTGGCCGAAACGTTAATTCAATAAAGGCAGATATGGACTTGCCTTAAGCTGGGGTGCCTTGACGGGCCACGCAAGCTTTCCAGATCTTTGGCCAAAATACATGACACTAAACCCCACTGTTTTATTTGTAACAAGTCATCGGTTGCTTGTTTGTAAAAATCAGGGTTTGATGCACAGGCAACCACTTTTTGTTCAGTTAATTCAATAAACACTCGTGTTTAACATGCAAGAGGGCCTATGAGTGCCATCTATCCACCAAAGAATTTTATATACTTTTCAGATTGACTCTCTGCTGAATGTTTTAAAAGTCAACCCTCTGATTTCCAAGACATTGCAATAAGAACTGCATAGGGACATACTGTCAGCTATGACACTGCACTCCCATGTGTGTGGCTGTGCACAACCTGAGTGCATTATGTCAGCCAGCCTCAATCTGGTCCTACTTTTGGGAACTGAGTGAATCAGTTCTCGGCAGTATAACATAATTAAATGTGTGATCACTGAAAAACGGAGGCACAGTGAATCACATTTAAAAGTACAAAGGCACACCAAATCTCAGAGTTTGCAGGGGAAACTGGGCATCGGTTTGTAAAGTACCATTGCCTAGAAACTGGCAAGAACACCACCAACCTCCTGCACACACTATACCCCCAACATCTATTGCTGGTTGAAAGCCAATCAAGACTGCAAAGTCCAAAACAAAGGCATTAAGAGGAGCCGCACAGAAGAGAAGGGATTTGCAGTTTCTACCACCTTCAAAAACTGGGACCAGAGCTATGAAGATTGATGAATGAATTTAATGTGATGTTATATTAGAATATTTGATACTGCATATAAATGTGTCTAGCATTCACTCTTATGTATCATCATATATTCACCATCACCATGCAACACATTAAATTCAAACTTTTATTTTATTTTTTTCCCCATTTTAATATTATATCAAGAGTAATAGTACTATGTTGATTCAGATACAACAGACTAGTCACTTTCTTCTGACATATGCAGTCAACAGCTTTGAATTTCCAAAAAGTAGTAACAGGCCTACTACAGCAGCATGGTGGTAGGAGGAGGACATGTGTACTAGAGGTGTGCTGTAGATCAGAAACATACTAGGCAAACCTTTTTTTTGTAAGCCAAGCCCTTTTATAAAAATTGTAAAGTCAGGAAAAGCACTTACATGAACATTAGCCAACCAGCCTGTTTTTTGGCAGTTAAAAGGGTTAAAGTCAGATCACCTTCCTCAGGATAAACTACATATAAGCACAGTGTAACTCATAATTTACATACTGAATACATTTTATAATCCCAGGCAGGCATGCAAGTCATGCAAGCCTTCATCATTGACCAGGTAATTACGTAACATTAAAGGCACTGGAGCTCCCCCTATTACTACAGCCAAAATGCACAAAATGTATAAAATTTGCCCCTTGGATTCAAGAAAGGTCTCACATTCCCACTTCCATCCATGGGAACAGGGTTAGTAAGCCATAAATGGATAATATAAGATGTGCAATCACCAATCCATCCCCCCCCCAAATTATAGATCATTAGGGCAGTGACATCCAAGTTTTCAGCAGTGAGCCACATGATAATCAATCTGTGTGTGTATATATTTGTGTGGGGGGTGGAAGAGACCACTAGGGCAATACACATCACAATAAACTGAAATGTCAATTTACCATTGCATGCGACCAGCAAATGGGTTAAGAGTGGCACAGATAAACAGAGGGGTACGGAGGCACAGGACACAGGGAAACAAGGGTATACCAGTGAGGCACAGGGCTGCAACAGTAGGACCACAGAAGCCATGTGTAAGAGTAGGCCAAAATGAGCAAAGGAGGGCAACAGAAGGGAAAAGAGGGCACAGGTGTAACACAGAGGCATGAGGCAAAAGGAGCAGAGAATCCAAAGAATGAGCACAAGGAACAAGACAGTGACTTGGGGAAGCAAGAGAGTGCTGAGAGACGGAAGACAGACTCACAAGACAGCAATGGAGATTTAGAGGACAGAGAGTGGCACAAAGGAGCAACAGGGCACAGAGGAGCAAGACAGAGCCTCAGTTGAGCAGGGCAGTGGAACAGGATAGCATAAGGGGCATAGAAAAACAATACAGTGACACAAGATTGACGCATGGGGCAAATGGGTGTGGGGAAGCAAGACACTGGCATACAAAGCCAATACTGGGGCAAATGAAGAGAAAGACATGGGCATAATGAAGCCTAGAAACATAACCTGTCCCTCTCTTATCACTGTGGTCTTGGATAGCAATGCGATTATGGGATAGGAGTCACTGTTTTCTAACTCACTACAGCAGTCAAGGTCAACATTAGCTTTTCTACCCTCGGTGGGCAAGCAGTTGAGAAACCTGGTGCTAGGCAGTTAGATTATAAACATTCTAACAATTGCTAGCAAGACATTTAGGGTCAGGCAGGCTGCATCTGGTGCACATGTTAGATACCTGTGCTTAATTTACATACCTCACACTTTATACATATTCTGCTAAACTGGATGCACCAGTGCTGGAATATTGTGGGTTTTATTCTACTTCTGGGGAAAAATGAAGTCTGAAATGAGCAGCTCAGTTGGGAACTGAAGCCAAGCCATGGTGGGTGATGTACCAAGAACCACCGGAGGAACTCTGGGGTAACAAGTGCACCACAGGGGAGAAGAAGACATTCCTATTAATTTAGTGGGTGCTTCTAATTGATTCACAATGCATTGGAGACCTTGCTAGACTTCAAACGGTTAAAAGCCTTATTTAAATAAAGGAGAATTTAGGGACTTTGTTTTTCTAAAATGCACTCACTGAAACAAGGAAAACCTGGCTCAATTCCCTTATGAACTTAAGTCACTAGGTTTCTGTGCCTTAGGAACCCTGTTAGCGCTGCAGAGCAGGGACTCTGTGTACAGAGATGCATGTAAACTGGTAGAAAAAATGATTATTTATTTGAATTAAACTCCTTTATTTTATTTTTTTAAGCAAATATTTTTCTGTTACAATATGCATTCTCTTCTGTTAGTCATATATAACGTTATGCTGAACATCACTTTTGGTTGCACAGTTATTCCACAAATGAAGGTACACTTGGATAACATTATCTTTTAATAAAAATATATGTTTAACACTTTACGGACCAGAGGGGTGTGAAATGCATTCTCTCAATGCGTTATGCACCAATCTGGTCCTTAAAGGGTTGAAAGAAACTTTTTTCATAAACTTACTGGAGACTGTGCCTTGGAGAAATTTGTGTGCGCATAAAGTAACATTGCAATGTCATTCTGTCCGGCCTCCAATGCTATAGACAGGGCGTTACTGCCATCCTGAAAAGTACACAAAGAGGATTGTCTTTCCTTAAATGTCCTATCCTTTAGTACACATTCATTAAGGCTGATGAACTAAAATGAACTTCACAACAGGAGACACATGTGATTCTCAATGATTTAAGAGGATTTTAGTCTTACCTGTTAAATCTTTTTTTCTTAGTCCATACAGGTTACTAGTAACTTTGTGTAGGCGATCCGCCCCTTTAACTAAGCAGGAACACTTCTAGAAGTGAATGCAGGGGGTGGGAGCCTACCTTCCCTCCGTGGCTGCAGCTAGCCAATCAGCTACAGTAAGATTTGAGACACCAACAATTGACTAGATAGTAGAAGGGAAGGAAGACTCCTGTAAGCATGACACCGAAGACGGCGTGCCACAGGAAAGCCAAGCATGGTCCCTTGACAAGGTGGGAGACCAGTAACCTGTATGGACTAAGAGAAAAGGATTTAACAGGCAAGACTAAAATCCACTTTTCTCTGTCATCAGATACAGGTTACTGGTAACTTTGGGATGTCCAACCATTTTTTTGTTTCCCAGAGGTGGGAAGTAAGGCAAGGACCAGGCGTAAGGCCCCCCCAAAGTCACCAGTGCAGATATGAACCAGCAGATCACAGATAGCCCAACAAAACAATGAAGTGTCAACAGACACTGAACAGGGGTAACAACACCCCAGGAACTGTTACACAGCACACTGAACTAGAGCCAACAGGGCTCAAAAGAGAAGGAAGCACCAAAGAACCGAAGATGATCCTAGACAGGCAAGACTGCCTCCAGGATCTTCCTCCCAAAGCTGGCATCAGCCAATGCCAGCACATCAACGTGGTAGCGCTTTGAAAAGGTGTGCACAGATGACCAAGTGGCAGCCTTGCACAACTGATCAGCTGAGGCCTGATTCTTGTAAGCCCAAGAAGCCCCAGTAGAACGAGCAGTGACCCGAAAGGGAACAGGCATCTTCCTTAGCTAGTAAGCCTTCTGAATAGTGGACTTGATCCAAGACGCAATAGTCACTTTGGATGCAGGTCTCCCTGCCCTGGGGCCCTCAGGAATGATGAACAGCGCGTCAGACTGTCTAATGGACTCAGTGTGATGAACAACGCACCGCATCTAACAAGTGGAGATCCCTCTCCTTCTCAGAGGTAGGGTCAGGACAGAAAGAAGGCACCACAATCTCCTGATTAATGTGGAACTCAGAAACCACCTTTGGGAGAAACTCCTGAGAAGTGCGAAGCACCACCTTGTCTTTGTGAAACACCAAAAAGACAGAGCATGCAACTCCGCGACACAGCCAACTGACACGATTGCCAGGAAAAAGGCCATTTTCCACGTCAACAGGCGTAGAGGAATAGTAGCCAAGTACTCAAAGGGAGGGCGCTGAAGGACACCCAAAACCAAGTTAAGGTCCCACTGAGGAGTGGGAGACAAAGACAGGACGCGTGTGAGCAATGCCCTGGAAGAAAACCTTGGCATCAGGAAGAATAGCAATGCACCTCTGAAAGGCAAGACTTCTTATTCAGCCCTGCTTGTTGATGTAGGCCACTGCCGTGGCGTTTTCGGACTGGACCCGGACTACGAAGTCATCCAGCTGGTGTGTCCAGTAGCGAAGGGCATGAAATATCGCCCGAAACTCCAACACGTTGATGGGAAGGAGAGATTCTTCCAGAGACCGACCTTGTGCAACTGAGATGTCCAATATTAAAGGGCATGAAATATCGCCCAAAGCTCCTATATGTTGATCGGAAGGAGGGATTCCTCCGGAGACCACCGAGCCTGAGAGCTCAAGCGACCCAGGACCGCTCCCCATCCGGAAAGGCTGGCATACGTTGTCACCGTGGTCCAGAAGGAAACTAGGAAGGACTTGCCCTTCAGCAGATTGGAGAGGTCGATCCACCAGGACAAACTCTGTTCCACATGAAGAGGCAGTGACACCAACGTCTTCAGAAGGTCCGGCTGACCCCTGCACACCTGGATCACAAACCTCTGGAGTTCCCTGGTGTGAGCCATGGCAAATGGGGCCGCTTCTATGGTGGAGATGAATTTCCCAGCTTCTTGGCTGGAACTGGATTGTGAGCCAGAACAGGAGAAACTCTGTGGGCGATCTGGTAAGCTACCTCATCCATGAGAAACATCATGCTCTGCTGAGTGTCGAGGAGAGAAAGCCCAGGAAGACCAGACCCTGGGATGGGTCAAGATCCGACTTGTCCATGTTGATTATCCACCCATGATGGGTAAGAACATGAATGAAGTCCTGAACCTGCTGATTAAGAAGTTCCACAGAAGGGGCTTTCAGAAGCAGGTTGTCCACGTAATGAGTAACTCTGATGCCGTCCCGGTGGAGGGTGGATACTAAAGCTCCCAGGATCTGGATGAAGACTTGAGGAGCTGTAGTCAGACCAAAGGGAATAGCAGAAAACTGAAAGTGACCTCGGTACCAGGCAAATCTGAGATACTGCCGGCTCTCTGGGTGAATGGCGATGTGTAGACACGAGTCCTGAAGATCCAGAGAAGCAAGGAATTATCTCGGGGACATAGCGGCAATCACTGTCCTTAGCGACTCCTGGTGATGAGTCCTGATCAAAGGAATTGAGATCTTTCAGATCCAAAATGGGACGACAACCGCCGTTCTTCTTGGAGACCACAAAGAGGTTTGAGTAAAAACCCATACCTCTGTCCTGAACTGGAACCGGCTCTAGAACATCCTTGTCCAGAAGAGCCTGAATAGCGCTGTTGGACAGACGTCGTTTCTCTGCGTCCTGTGGTGTATGAAAAGGAAAAAAGCGAAAGAGAGGATGAGAGATGAAAGGGATCCTGTACCCTTCCGTCACCACCTGTAAAACCCACGGGTCCACCACTGAATCCTCCCAGACGCTGTGGTAGTAACGCAAATGGCCACCCACAGCAGAGTGGGGCCCTGGGTTCGGTGAGTCATGCCGAAGGAGGCTTGGAGGAGACCTTGGGCTTCCATTGCTGTTTGGGGTTGGAGGAGGTACGCGGAGCTGAGGGAACCGTCTGGTTCGCCGGACGCGTCTCAGTCTGGAAGGAACGAAAAAAACAATTACGCTTGAGAGGGATTTTCTTCCTGGGTACCAAAGGCAGAAGGGTACTTTTACTCCCTGTGGCTTCACTAATCAGATCCTTAAGATCCACCGAGGGCCCAGGATCAGCCTCAAAGGGGTCCCCAAAAAACTGAGAGGAACCCACAGCAGAACATTCCTCCACATCTGAATCCACCAACAGTTCCTCCTCAGAGGAATCTGATACATCAGGTACTCCCTGCAGTTTAGGCAGGGAAGATCTGACTGAGGAGGGGGTCTGCCATGAATGGAAGACCCCCTGTAACTGGGATGGAAAGAGTTGCAATGTAGACCTAAGGTCCCTAGTAGCAGCCTTGAACTCTTGCACCCAAACTGGCTCTAATACATGGCTGAAGGTCGCTGGGAGAGAGACTCAGGGACATCAGAACATGCGGGCATAAATGACCTGAGAATTCTCTAGGTAACCCTGAATGACAGGAAGAGCAATGCGCAATAGGGGATACATAGACCCCAGCATCCTTAGTCTTATGTCTGGCCCCAAGCTCCAATGGTATAGACATTCTCAGTGTCAATAACCTTACAGTACAATAAATCACCCAATTACAGTGTGTAGGATTAAAGTTTCACCCCAGAAATTGCTAATTTAGACTTATCTGGCAGGCGAAGGGTTAATCTGCAGAGGAGAGTCCAAGCCCTGCGTAGGATACTAGTCCTGGAAATAGCACAAAATGGCTGCCACAGCAGGAGCCAATCAGAAACAAGCGCACAAAGCAAGCGCTCACGGGAAATGTAGTTTTCTCAGAAAAAGTACCCCAACAGTGCCCGAAGCCCTCCCAAGACACTTTAAACATGAACCGGATGATAGCGCAAGGGCAGACAAGAAGAATGAGCCATCTCTGAAGTCACTACTGAGCCAGTAGGAAAAGTGTCAGAAAACCTCCCAAATTAATGCCAAACCAGCAGCTAAAGGGTTAAGTACCACATAATCCGGTTCCAAAACACCCAAAAGACAGACAGATAGACCCAATCAGTGCAGGAGTGTGCAATAGGAACGCCAAAGGTAAACCCCAGTGCGGAGGGGCACTGTGGGACATGTGGACCTGCAGCACTCAAAGAGTAGCTCACCTTTCCTGCAGATCTTCTGTCTTCAGATTACCATGTTTTAAGAAGTAACCTCGGTGAGCAACTCCTGAGTAAAGAACTTGTAGCCAAGATTTTCCCTCCAGGGCTTAAGGTTCACAAAAAGCACCTGGTCACCGAGCTAGCCACATCTAAGGGCATTGTCAGTTATGGTAATTCGCCTAATGGTGGTATTCCATTTCTAACAGAAAAATAAAAAGTTTCTAAAGCTATAGCAGAACTGTTCTCTTGCCTGTGTTATCTTCACCAAGGAACAAATCTTTCTGGAGTTTGTTGGCTAGCTGCAGACAAGGAGGGAAGGTAGGCTCCACCCCCTGCATACAATTCTAGAATTGTTCCTGCCTACAATTACAGGGGAGGATCACCTACCCAAAGTTACCAGTAACCTGTATTGGACGACAGAGAAAAATAAAAAAATTAGTTAAAACTATAGCCGAACTGTTCTCTTGCCTGTATCTTCATCCAAGGAACAAATCTTACTGGAGAGGATTGGCTAGCTGCAGCCAAAGAGGGAAGGTGCTACCCAAAGCTGGCCCATTAGGCGCCTGTGGACTATTTTCTTATGATGGTGCAGTAATATATCAATATTACAAGAAAACAGTTTTGACAGTGGCACAATGTGGCAGACAAATATTACCACAAAATGCTATGGATTAATCCAGGCAGAGAGCATGCACACTGAAAGCATTTTAATACACAGCAAATTATACATTTAGCCTCGGACAAAACCAATTTGGCATATTGTGCAGGGAACTGGCACCAAACGTCTCCAACAAATAAAGGTTACTTTCTCAAAAACTATTTAGATTACAAATAAATGGCCAGTACTACCTTCAGACAGTTTCTGATCTCTTTAAAAATGACTAAAGTCATAGGGTGGTAGGTCCCCTTTAAGAATGAAACGGCCATTACTGATTTTTTGTCATAGAAGGGATCAATCACTACTTACATTGTCCGTGATAGTCACATCACATCCTGCCTGTGCAAGCAGCAGCTTTACAATCTCTGCTCGTCCATGTTCACTTGCACACATTAGAGCTGTTGACCCCTCATCATCCTGGAGGTTGACATTGGCTCCACAGGCAAGCAGCGACTGCACCATCTCCTGCCTCCCGTGACTCACTGCTAACATCAGTGCGGTCTGACCTGCCTGAAATAAAACAGTCATAATTACATGTGATAAAGGTTTACATGCAAGTTCAAAGTGATGTTAAGAAGCCAACAGAGAGGTGAATGATGTTGGTTACATTAAGAGTTGAAACCTAGACGTCAATAGCGATAAGCATTTATAATACACTGCAGACAGAATGCAAAATATTATTAAATACCTGAATACTGTATAAAGAACAGCTACCTAGGTAATGTAGGGCCTTACGCAGCATTGTTTTGGGAGAATTCTCTAGCTTTCAGGGGTTAAAAGGCCCATTTAAATAAATGGAAATGTTGGCATATTTTCATTCCTGTGTCAGAAAGGTCCTTAACATTGCTAGGGACCTTGGGTTCTTTAACACAGGATGAAATCATGAGGCTCAGACAGAAGAATAGTTCAATTCAGCTGAATTCAGTTTTTACAGGAATATGTGGCATTGGAGCATCGATTAGGCAGATGCCTGCCTTGCTGGAACAACCGGAGAGTGAAGGGCAGACCTTGGTTACTCTTTATCCCTCCCACAAGCAGAGTCCACAGGAACAGTCTTGATGAGGGCAGGAGTGAGATGGCTGAATGTAGCTCCCTGAGCAAGTGAATTCTGCCAGTGAACAAAAGCTCTTTTGCTGCTGCAAGGTATCTACCCGAGTCCCTCAGTTCAGAGGAAAAGGAAGGCAGGCTGAAGAAGATGGGATTAAACCTCTTTATTGTACCTAGGTAAATTGCCTGTTGCAACCTCGGTATAATGCTAATCGCTGTTTCCTGTAACGCTAGGAGCCGTTCACACCACACCGAAGTGAAGCGTGAACGAAGCCCTGAGAGCCATGCCGCAGCCACATCGTGCCGAAGTATGCGGAAGGGTGTATGTGGATACATATCGCTACATTAGTAATGGATTTGGGTAGCAATATTATGATAGCGATAGTTCTGCTTTAAGAAAGTTAAGAGCTATAGTTCACCTTTAAGGTGTCTAGATCAAAGACTCCCAACTCCAATTTTCAGGATGCACCAGTCGGTTTGCAGGATTCCCTCATAGGTCACTGACAGACCAACACGTGTTAATGTGAGGAGATCCTCAGAACCTGCATCTGTCGATGACTTCCAAGGCCAGCACCATATATAACTGGAAATCACCTTTTGAGTTTGGCATAAAATTATTTTTATGAGTTGTATTCAAGAACTAAAGTGGTGCAATTCCAGAATAAACAAACAGCACCATTGATTTAACCCTTTGGTGCCAGAAGGGTATGCAACGCATTGATGGGCAATAAAGTGTGTACCTCTCTGGCACTCAAAGGGTTAAATGGGGGTTTTAATCCCTTATATGATGGAGAGATCTCCAGAACACTGTGCATATGTTGCAGACCTCTATCATTCAAGGGGTTGAAAGTCCCATCAACGGGAATTTTCATTTACCCCACTTCTTTAGTTTGATTAATATTGCCCTATGCTTCTTAATGTAGGGTCATTGTGTGACAGTACAAACTGTTTAACAAAAAAACCTTATTACCTGGCTGGCTTTGGCATTGACATTCCCCATGCTGAAAAGCCTGCATACAATATTCATATCCTCTTGCTTTTCCACAGCTGCTAGAGCAGCTAGCATGATGGCTGTGTAACCCGCTTTATTCTGTCGGTCAACGTTACAAACTTCTGAATAAAGAAACGGTAGAACCAATAAAGAATTGTTGCAACTCAAGAAACAATAACAGGGCATTCATTCTAAAAGCAGGACTGTTTCTCATAAAGAGGAGGGTTCACTATCAAAATGTCGCCATCAACTCTGACGAAAAGGATACAAGTCTGCCTTCATGGAAATGATAACCAGTTCTAAATTAAATAAAAAAAAAAAAAAAAAAAAAAAAAAAAAAAATGAAAAACAATCCACATATAATCGATTCATATCGATCATTAGGATTTTCTGTTCGGTTCTAAGGCAGAAGATGAAGGAATATCTTCAGACAGGCCACCTTCATTTTCTGTCTTGGACCTGAACTGCAAAATAATCTGGGTAGAAAACGCCTCCTAATAAACTTTTGCCATCTTATTCTGGAGCACAAAATCCACATGACCACTATGAATCAATTATGTGCAGATCGAATTGTTACTGGATAACACGTCTATGAAGGCAGACAGGATTCTTTCTGCAGAAGTCCAGGATTCCAAAGCTTTCTCACCACGGAATTCTATGGAATTCTTCAGTGGTGGTAGTTAGAACGCTTCAGTTCTGCAGAATCAATCATTCTGCTTATCTCAATATGACATCTAGCAATAATTAAAGAGACAGTTTTGGAAACCATTCCACACTGAACTGATTCTTGGTGTCCATGTGGGTTTTCTGCCCAGATTAAAATAAATATGGGTTTATTTCTGTGAGGCCTCAGCATTCCTTTATGGACCAGAGAGGTAAGCAACACATTGCAAAGCAATGAGTTTCATACGCCTCTGGTCCTTGCTGTGTTTAGGTAAGTTGAGGATTATCATTAAGGAGCACTAACAGCTTCTAAAGTGTATATATGAAAGTTAGTGGTATCCTAGGGTGAAGGGGATTAATGGAAACCAGTGGAAACTCCCAGAAAAAGTGTACCTTATTTACTGTATATGGCCATTGGTACCTACCAGTGTCCAGTAGTAGCTGAACAATGCCAAAGTTGGAATGGGAAACACTGTAATGAAGAGCTGTATTTCCATTCCCATCTGTGAGATTTACTACATGGGTTAGCATCTGTGGAGAAAGGTCCTTGAACGCTTGCAGGTATCCGGCTACAGTGTCAGCTGAAGAGGATTTCTGACTGGATGCTCTGAACCACTCCTGCTGGACTAGGTGGGAGCTGGACAGCTGAGAAAGACCAGAAACAACCCAGGATTATCTAGAATGTTCCCTAGATATTGAGGCTGATGATGCACTGGAGCAATTTTGGGGTAAAACATCAGTAACAAATAAAAATTCCTGAATTTCTCATTGATTTTTATGGGGCTTTTAACCCTTGATTGCTAGAGAGGTCACCGATGCAATGCCTGGTTTGCAAGCACACTTTGTAGATCGAGATAGTCTGCCGAACACACTGTTCCTTTGTTGAGGTGCCTCCGACTCACAATCCAACTGTATACAAAGTAATTAGTTGGGCACACACTTCTCTTTCATAAAACGTAACTTTTATTTAAAATCATAATATTGATGCTAGTCTGACGTTTCAGTCCTAATGACTTTCCTCAGGGACTTATTTTACAGGTGACATCTTTTCTTTTGTTTAAACAGATTGATATTTTTGCGTTTGGCGCCAAGAAGACGTCAATGGGTTGCACCAGTCTCCCTTAGTGTCCACTTAGCGCTCATGTGCAAACTCCATCTTAGTACACTTTAAGTTATACTGATCCTATCTATACAGCACTACTCAGTATCAAATTCTTCAAATTCTCATAAAAACTTTTGCGAGTCAGCTTGTGTTAGAACCACTGTCTTGTACATTAAATGTAGTGGATTAGACTGAATTGATCATTAAGTCCTCTGGGTGTTAATGTGCCCAATTTATATATCCAATACACTGGATTAGTGTCCCTTTAATGTGACAGTCAATAAAAATGGATATAATGTAATGAAAACTGTAGAGTTCTGATATAGCAAGTGGCCACCAATTCTGGAGTTTTGTTGTATCAATTTAAAATGCAGACAAGTTATACAAAGATAATAGAATTAAGACATGATACTCACAGCCTCTTTGGTTTTCACAGCACTAGGATCATGTAAATTAACATTAACGGTCAGACAGGCTGCCTTCATTTTCTGGCTTAGACCCGAACTGCAAAATAAATTAATCATATTATATATCTAGGTGGTCAGGTACGCTCACGCTTCATCCTTGCTCTCACAAAATATCAAATATAACAGACTTATGTAAATGTGGGATTATTAACCCTTTAGGTACCAGAGAGGTGTCCAACGCATTGCATTGCAAAGCATTGGATAGCTCTCTGGCACGCTCTAAGCATTTCTAAGCACACTGTTTTTTTCTTCAGGCGAAGCCTTGGTTAATAGTATTAATAATAATAAAAAAAAGTAGTAATGTTATTACTAATAGTATTAGCCAAGGCTGCTCCTGAAGAAAGAGCAGTGTGCTTAGAAACGCGTAGAGCATTTCTTGGCTATTTACATATTGGTGATTTTATTTACAACATTAATTTGTTTTGCATATTAAAGAGCGGCTCCATTGTTTCACTACTACTACATGAGGTGCAACTCCGAGCAGGGCAGATCGTTATTCCCTGCAATCTGTTATACTGGTTCTATGCATATGTTGAAAAATGTACACACAGGATATACAACTTCCTTTTATTACTTTTTTTTTTTTTTTTATTACATTTTGGTTTGCACCCAATCTTGTTTTTTTCCAACTCTGTGCAAGACAGCACTGAAATATTTAGTAGAGGAAGTGGCTGTACTGGAGAGCAGCCCTAGAGCTCTGTACAGAACCCCATTCCCTTCATAACAGAAAAAAAAATTACGAATAAAAAGTACGGGAAAGATTAATATGGGTGTTGGGCCGCACTGTAATAAAAATAAGTGATGGGGGAGGGGCATGTTTTGCAAGCCTGCTTTAAAGCAACATCCTACCAATACACGTTTTTTTTTGCATTAAAATACATATTTGATAGGAAAACAGTCCTGTCCCCATCATTTGCCTTGCTATATGTTCTCCACAGAGTTCGCCTACGGATTCATTTTGAGTTATTGTGTGGTTTTTGGGGAGCGTCTCAGACATCAATATACCTTCTGTCAAAGCCATGGACACATTCATGTCTATGGCCTGGAGCTAAGCATTTGACCTTTCTAGAATCCAAAGGGTTACCATTAACATATGTATATGATAAATGAGATTATTAAGCAAAATTAGAAGCCATTAGGAGGTAATTATATTTATTTGTATTTTAACCCTTTGAGCGCCAGAGGGGCATTCAACATATTAAGAGGGAGCTAGACTCACAATTATATTAATATGACTAGTCTTCCACTGGTAGTTATAGAACACCACATACACATTCTGACTTCCCAGTTTTGTTCCACTGCCCTTCATTACTTACATTTGTTATGTGGAACCCATTTTACTTCTTCAGGAACCCCATGTGAGAGCCACTGCTGTAATTAAAGGAGAAATAATACCTCCTTATAATAATCTCCAACCACTTTCCAAACTGTGGCCAGGAAATCCTAAAGGCCTCTGTGAGTTTTACCCTTCTACTTTTTCCTTATAAAAAACATCTACAGTCAGTCCAGGTTGTTATGTCCAAGAAAGCAGGCATACCAGTTGCTTGAGTTTTTTTTTTATTTTTTTTTTTTTTTAAACAGAAGTAGGCAGAAAGCATTAGTCTTCTTAATCATTTAAAGACCATCTGACTACAAAACACATTGTGAAGCAATGTGTTGCACACGCATCTGGTCCTCAACAGGTTAGTATCACCATATGCAGTGAGCACAGTCCCGTGGTCCTGCCAGCAACTCATGTTTTGACTCCACAGACATAACATCCATGACTGACTGAATAGGTTCTCTAGAAGCAAGGAGAAAGTGGAAAAATTGATATGGGCTATTAAGATTTTCTGGCCATAGAATGGTAAGTAGGATTACTATTAGAAGGTGTTAGTTCCATCTGTAATGTCTTCCTTACCAACCATAAGTTACATCTCCCTTACTTAAGTTTTTTCCTCATGTCACTCACATCTCCTTTGAGTCCTCTCTGGGTGATCTAGCCTCTCGCTCTTCCCTTTTCCTAACTTTCTCCTCCTTTTTCTTTTCCTCCACTGCAGAGTCCTCCAAATCACTATCACTATCCTCCATGTTCACATTCATCTCTTCCTCTGAAGTCTCCACATAATTTAAGTCCTCGCAGTCTGAGCTGTCCTCTGACACTTTATCGGAGGAGCTGTCCCCTTCATTGTCACTTGACTCTTCACTTGACGTACTCTCATATCTGCACAATTGATGGGGGGAAAAGTTAAAAAAAAGAAGAAAGAATGCTAATAAGATTTATCAAATTCCCAATAAAAATAACCATTTGAATGCTCATTTTATAAAACACAATGTTATAAGATTCCCAGTTGTTTTGGTATTATAGTTGTATGGTAGTGTAGCTATAGTTATAGTCTGAATTGACCTTCCATGATACATGCTGATATTCAATTGCTTTTAACTTAAAGGGATAGTATTACTTCAAAATTACTATCCCTCATATTGTAGCCCTTAATAAACTGAGTTAAATGACACCAGTGGCATCTCTCAAACCTTTATGGTTTAAGAGATAGCCACTTTCAAAGTTTCCTCTCCCCTGCTGTCAGCGTTCTGCTGCCAGCAGGGGAATCCGGTCCTGGGACAGGCGGAGGCTCTTAAACAGAGCCGATATCTCGTTATGGAAGGAAAAATGATTAATTGAAACAGTCTTCTACCTGTGCTTGGTAACCAAGCACACGTAGAAGACTGTTTCAATTAATCATTTTTCGTTCCATAACGAGACATCGGCTCTGCTGAAAAGCCTCCTCTTGATTCAGAGACCAGATTCTCCTGGCAGCCAGCAGGGTAGAGGAAACTTTGAAAGCGGCTATCTCTTAAACCATAAAGGTTTGAGAGATGCCACTGGTGTCATTGAACTCAGTTTATTAAGGGCTACAATATGAGGGACAGTAATTTTGAAGTAATACTATCCCTTTAACGGTTTGATAAATAAGAGTGACAATCTGAAGTAAGGAATCAGTGCTAGTTCCCAGTTCGGTAGGAAAAAATGCCAAGTTTTCAAAAAAGTTAGTCCTTTCTACAATATACATTTTTGTGCCATCACATTTTTAATTATAAATGCAGCAAAATCTACTGAATGTAAAACATGGAGCTACAGGACAAGTCAGAACTGAGTACAGTTGATGAAAACTAGGTTTTTGTCTCAGAACCGACAGTTTTATGTTGCATTACTTTCTTGGAAATACCTGAAAATGAAAACATGTTACAATATACATAAGAAAACCTATGAAGAATAGCCAACCTTTGCCTTAACAACCTTACAAACATGAGAGTTTCAGAAAATGTCTTCCCAGCTCTTCTGCAGCAATCCCAGATATATAGGGCAATTGTGGGTAGCTTTGCTTTGACTCTTCTGTCGAATTCATCTCATCCAATTTCTATGGCTTGAGGTCTGGAGACTTGGCAGGCCAGGTCATTAAACCAAGTTGCTCTTCACTTTTCTTCTTTGCCAGATAATTCTTGTACAACTTTGAATTGTTTCAGGTCATTATCTTGCTGAAGATTGTAGGAGTGCCCCACAATGCTATGATAGCCATGCTAATTGAGCTTGTCCTGTACTTGGTAAACATCTCCAACTCTGTCACCAGCAACGAAACCACAGACCATGACACTACCTCCTCCATGCCCGACAGTGGAATCAACAGGCACAGGACTCATGCAATCGCTCGCTCAGTGTCTTACAACTACATGGCAGCTGGACCCTAATATTTAAACTTTTGACTCATCCATCCACACAATCTACTTCCGCTTCTTAAATGTCCAGGTTTTGTATTTGGTCCAGGCACGTCTCTTCTTCTTAATAAGAGTTTCTTTGTACCAATTCTTTCATGTAGGCCAGCTTCATGAAATCTCCTCTGAACAGTTGATGTCAAAACATTCGAACTTCAAGTAGCATTTAGCCAAGATTGTATTTCAGGGGCAGATAATCGCCAGTTTTGCAGAGGTGCGACTCAAATTAATGGCTCTACAAAGGACACTATAACACTGTTATACATATTTCAGACTTCTAACTTGACTTTGGGGTTCAGACTGAAATGCCCTTCATTTTCATTTAAAATGTTAACTTTTCAATGCAATTCACCTATGATCGCCAGGAGAAAAGCCATCTTCCACATCAGCAGACGTAGAGGAATAGCGGCCAAGGACTCAAAGGTAAGGCCCCATTGAGGAGCGGGAGTCTTAAACACAGGACAGGTATGAGCAACATCCCGGAAGAAAGCCTTGACATCAGGAAGAATAGCAATGCGCCTCAAAGAAAACAGACATCAGAAGTCTGAACCTTAAGAAAACTCAAACGGAGACCCTTATCCACACCGTCCTGGAGGAAGGAAAGGACCATAGGAAGATCAAAATCCTGAGACAGGTCCCTATCCGCACACCAAGAGAGAAAGGTAGACCAAACCTGATGGTAGGCCTTAGAGGAAACAGGCTTACGAGCACTAAGCATGGTAGCCACCACACCAGAAGAAAAACCGTTCTTCAAAATTGAGGATTCATCCTCCATGCCGTCAAAGCCAGACGATTAACATCCTCTTTCCACAGGTAACCCTGTAGAAGAAGATCCGGACGGGAGGGGAGCCGGAATGGCTCCATCACTGATAGATACAGAAGCTCCGGAAACCAAGCCTGTCGAGGCCAGTATGGAGCAATCAAAGACTGGGCAGCACTCCACTCTCAGTTTCCTGATCACCCTGTGCAACAGGGGAATGGTAGGAAAGAGGTATGCCAGAGGAAAAATCCATGGGATCCACAAGGCATCCACTGTTAGAGCCAGGGGGTCCACCCAGCGAGAGCAGAACTTCGGGACCTTCCTGCTGTGTCTGGTCACCATCAGGTCGATGCACAGAAGACCCCACCGCTGGACAATGAAGTCAAACACCTCTTGATGTGGTTCCCACTCTCCACAGTGTGTCGACTGAGGAAGTCTGTCAGAACGTTGTCTATGCCAGGAATATGAACTGCGGAAATGGCAGGGACATTCTCCTCTGCCCAAGACAAAATAGCCTTGACCATCAACCAATCTGCAAGACTTCTTGTGCCATCTTGCTTGTTGATGTAGGCTACCAATGTGGCGTTGTCCAACTGGACCCTGACCAGGCAATCCTCTAGTTGGCGCGTCCAGTGGCGGAGGCCATGAATTATCGCCCAAAGCTCCAAGACATTGATGGGAAGGATAGATTCCTCCTGGGACCACCAGCCCTGAGCATTCAAATGCCCCAGGACCACTTCCCAGCCAGAGATGCTGGCATCAGTCGTCACTGTTGTCCACTATGGAACCAGGAAGGGCCTGCCTTTCAGCAGATTGTCCAGGTTGAGCCACCACGAAAGGCTCAGCTCCACATGAAGAGGGAGAGATAGGGACCTTCCCAGGAGATCTGGTTGACCCCTGCAGGTCAAGATTAGAAACCTCTGGCGTTCTCTGGTATGAGCCATGGCAAATGGAACCGCTTCTGTGGTGGAAATGAATTTCCTCACCAGGGATGACAACTTCTTGGCCGGAGCCAGATCCCGATTCAGGATAGCCTGGACCTTCAGTGCTATCTGATGAGCCACTTCGCCCGTGAGAAACACAATCCCTCTCTGAGTGTCGAAGAGGATGCCCAGAAAAACCATCATCTGGGAAGGAACAAGGTCCAACTTGTCCAGATTGATGATCCACCCGTGATGGGACAGAGCATGAATGCAGTCCTGCACCTGCTAATGAAGGAGTGCTGGAGAAGATGTCTTCAGAAGAAGGTCGTCCATATACGAGGTAACTCTGATGCCATCCCGATGGCACCCAGGACTCTGTTTAAGACCTGAGGGGCTGTGGTCAGGCCAAAGGGGAGGGCAGAAAACTGGAAATGTCCTCAGTCGCAGGCAAAGAGGAGATATTGACGACTCTCTGGATGAATGGTAATGTGCAAATATGCATCCTGAAGATCCAGAGAAACCAGAAATTCCCCAGGGAACATGGCAGCGATCACCGTTGACGGGTGACTCCTGGCAATACTGAGACCTGACTACAAAGGAGTTGAGATCCTTCAAGTTCAAAATGGAACGACAGCCGCAAAGAGGTTGGAGTTGACACCTTTCCTGAGGAGGAACTGGTTCCAAGACTGCCTGAATGGCTCCCTCGAAAAGGCAGCGCTTTTCTGCACCCAGAGGAGACAGAGAAGAGAAGGCCCGGGAGGGAGGTGAAGGGAATCCTGTACCCCACAGCCACCACCTGCAAAACCCACAGGTCTGTCACAGATGCCTCCCAAACCAAGAGGTAGTGGCACAAGCAGCCACCCACCTGCGGGTGGGGACCAGGATTCAATGAGTCATGAAGAAGGAGGTTTGGAAGCCTTGGGCATAGTGAAGGACTTGGACCTCCATTGCTACTCAACCTTGGATAAGGTGAGCGGAGCCTGAGGCACCACCTGAGGGACCGCCTGGGTCGCCGGACGCGAATCAGCCTGGAAGGGAAGAAAAAACATCTGGCACATCTGGCCACCACAGACATGGTGGATGCCCTGGCCACCATACGAACAGAGTAAAACAAGGCAGCAGAAACATAATGCTAGGCCTCAGATGTTGGCGAGAAGCCACAACATCAGCAGTAGGAGCTCCCTGATTGAGAGCTAAGGTGAGCTGCTCAGACCAAACAGCTACAGCCCAGGAAGGGTCTGCCTTTCAGCAGATTGTCCAGGTCCACAAAAGCACCTGGTAAACTGAGCTATCCACATTTGGGAGATGGGAATTGTCAGTGATGGTAATCCCCCTAATGGTGATATCCCATATCTAACAGAAAAATAATAAAGAAGCTAAAACTATAGTAGAACTGTTCTCTTGCCTTGTGTCTTGACCAAGGAACAAATCTTATTGGATGGGGATTGGCTAGCTGCAAGCTAAGGAGAGGAGGTAGGCTCCACCCAGCAGTCACTTCTCAGAACTGTTCCTGCCTACTTAAAGGTGATGATCACCTACACAAAGTTACAAGTAACCTGTATTGGACGACAGAGAAATCAGATCAGACAAAATGCGCAAGTTGATTACAAAGATCAAGACAACTACCACAACACTGTTTTAGATTGTGTTTACAGGAATGCATGCTATCAAATATATAAGATTTCATTACAGATAAACAAAAACTCAACCTACTCTCCATTCAATACACCAACAAACTGTAGACTCTTCTTTCCTCGATTTGACTGGCTTTTGGATGCACCATCCTTGTTTTTCATAATAGACTTAAGTGCACCTGAGGGAAAAAAAAAAAACACAACCATTATGTAAGGAAAGGAAATTTCTATAGTATGGGACAAACAAGAGGATTTTAATATTACCTGTTAAATCCTTAGTCCATACAGGTTACTGGTAACTTTGGGTAGGCGATCCGCCCCTTTAATTGTAGGCAGGAACAATTCTAGAATTGTATGCAGGGGGTGGAGCCTACCTTCCCTCTTTGGCTGCAGCTAGCCAACCAGCTCCAGAAAGATTTGAGACACTATTGACTAGATAGTAGAAGGGAAAGAAGACTCCTGTGAGCATGTCCCCCAAAGGACCCCCACGGTCTGCCACAGAAGAGCCAAGCATGGTCCCTTGACAGGATGGGACCATACTAAAATCCTCTTTTTTTCTGTCGTCCAATACAGGTTACTGGTAACTCTGGGATGTCCAACCACTGAGTTTCCCAGAGGTGAGAAGTAAGACAAGGACCAGGCACAAGCCCCCCAGAGTCACTAGAGCAGATATGAACAATCAGATAAGAGATAGCCCAACAAACAAAGAAGCGTCAACTGACACTGAACAGAGGTAACACCACCCCAAACTGTTACACAGCACACTGAACTAGAGCCAACAGGGCTTAAAAGTGAAGGAAGCACAAAGAACGGGCAAGACTGCCTCCAGGATTTTCCTCCCAAAGCTGGCGTAAGCCAATGCCAGCACATCAACATGTTAGTGCTTCGAAAAGGTGTGCACAGATGACCAAGTGGCAGCCTTGCACAACTGATCAGCAGAGGCCTGGTTCTTGTAAGCCCAAGAAGCCCCAACAGGTCGTGTAGAATGAGCAGTGACCTGAAAGGGCACAGGCTTCTTCCTCAGCTTGTAAGCTTTACGAATAGTCACTTTGGATGCAGGTCTTCCTGCCTTGGGACCCTCAGGAATGACGAACAGCGAGTCAGATTGCCTGATAGACTCAGTGCGATGTACATAAAACTTGAGACAAGTGGAGATCTCCCTCCTGGTCAGAGGTGGGGTCAGGGCAGAAAGGCAGCACCACAACCTCCTGATTGATGTGGAACTCCATAACCACCGTCAGGAGAAACTCCTGAGAAGTGCGAAGCACCACCTTGTCCTTGTGAAACACCAAATAGGGTGACTTACAGGACAGAGCATGTAACTCCACGACACGGCGAACAGACACGATCGCCAGGAGAAAAGCCATTTACTAGGTCAACAAGCATAGAGTAATAGCAGCCAAGGACTTAAATGGAGGGCACAGAAGGACACCCAAAACCAAGTTAAGATCCCACGGAGAAGCGAGATTCTTGAAGGCAGTACAAGTAGGAGAAACGCCCTGGAAAAAAAAACTTTGGCATCAGGAAGGATGGCAATGCGCCTCTGAAAGAAAACAGAGAGAGCTGAAGTCTGAACCTTAAGGGAACTCAAACTGAGGCCCTTATCCACACCATCCTGCAAAAAGGCCAGGACCGTAGGCAGATCAAATTCCTGAGACAGGTCCTTGTCAGCACAACAAGATAGAAAGGTCGATCAGACACGATGGTAGATCTTGGAAGAAACAGGTTTGCGGGCAGTGAGCATAGCAGCCACCGCCCCAGAAGAAAACCCTTTCTTCAATATTGAGGATTCAATTTCCAAGCTGTCAATGTTAGCTGATGAATGTCCTCCTTCCAGAGGTAACCCTGTAGAAGATCCGGACGGCAAGGGTGCCCGAATGGCTCCACCACTGACAGATCCAGCAGCTCCGGAAACCAAGCTTGGCGAGGCCAGTAAGGAGCAATCAGAATGACTGGACAGCATTCCAGTTGCAATTTCCGTAACACCCTGTGCAACACTGAGAGGGAAGGAAGGATGTAGGCCAGTGGAAATAACCAAGGAATTGACACTGCATCCACCGCCAGAGCTAGAGAGTCCCTCCACCGAGCGCAGAACCTCGCAATCTTCCTGTTCTGTCTTGTCGCCATCAGGTCGATGTAAGGAAGACCCCACTTCTGAACAATGAGGGTTAACACCTCTGGGTGCAGTTCCCACTCTCCGCTGTCCACTGTGTGTTGACTGAGGAAGTTCACCGTGACATTGTCTATGACAGGAATGTGCACTGCGGATATGGCAGGAATGTGTTCCTCTGGCCAGAACAAAATAGCCTTGACCTCTAACCAAGCGGCGAGACTTCTTGTTCCGCCCTGCTTGTTGATGTAAGCCACGGCTGTGGCGTTGTCGAACTGTACCCAGACTGGAAGTCTTCCAGCTGAGATGTCCAATGACGAAGGGCATGAAATATCACCTGAAGCTCCAACACGTTGATGGGAAGGAGAGATTCCTCCGGAGACCACTGACCCTGAGCACTTAGGCGACCCAGGACCGCTCCCCAGCCGGAGAGTCTGGCATCATCTTCCTTTCAGCAGATTGGATCGGTCGAGCCACCATGACAACTCCGTTCCACATGAAGAGGGAGGGACACTGACATCTTCAGAAGGTCCGGCTGACCCCTGCACACTTGGGATCACAAACCTCTGGAGTTCCCTGGTGTGCGCCATGGCAAACGGGACTGCTTCTATGGGGGAGATGAATTTCCCCACTAGAAAGGACAGCTTCTTAGCTGGGACTGGATCTCGAGCCAGAACCGCAAAAACACTGTGGGCAATCTGGTGAACTACCTCGTCCGTGAGAAACACCATGCTCTTCTGCGTGTCGAAGAGAAGGCCCAGGAAGACCAGCCGCTGGGATGGGACAAGATCTGACTTGTCCATGTTGATGATCCACCCGTGATGGGTGAGAGCGTGAATGCATAGCTGAACCTGCTGATGAAGAAGTTCCGCAGAGGGGGCCTTCAGAAGCAGGTCGTCCATGTATGGAGTAACACCGATGCTGCCCCTTTGGAGGACGGACACTAAGGTTCCCAGGATACTGTTGAAAACTTGAGCAACTGTAGTCAGACCAAAAGGAAGAGCTGAAAACTGAAAATGCCCTTGGTAGCAAGCAAATCTTAGATACTGCCGGCTCTCTGGATGAATGGCGATGTGTAAATACGTGTCCTGAAGATCCAGAGATGCAAGGAATTCCCCCAGGGACACAGCGGTAATCACCGTCCGCAGAAACTCCTGGTGATAAGTCCGGATCACAAAGGAATTGAGATCCTTCAAATCCAGAATGGGGAGACAACCGCAGTCCTTTTTGGAGACCACAAAGAGGTTCAAGTAAAAAACCATACCTCTGTCCTGAGCTGGAACCGGCTCTAGAACATCCTTGTCCAGAAGAGCCTGAATAGCTCCACTGAACAGCCGGCGTTTCTCTGCGCCCTGAGGCGTATGAGAAGGAAAGAATCGAAAGGGAGGAAGACACACAAAAGGGATCCTGTACCCTTCCATCACCACCTGTAAAACCCACGGGTCCGCCACTGAATCCTCCCAGATGCTGTGGTAGTGATGCAGACGACCACCCACAGCAGAGTGGGACCTGGGTTCGGTGAGTCATGCCGAAGAAGGCTTGGAAGCCTCGGGCTTGGAGGAGACCTTGGGCTTCCACTGCTGTCTGGGCTTGGAGGAGGCATGTGGAGCTGAGGGAACAGTCTGGTTCGCCGGACGGGTCTCAGTATGAAAGGAACGAAAATACCGATTATGCTTAAGCTGCGTTTATTTCCTGGGGAAGAAAGGTAGAAGGGTACTCTTACCCCCTGTGGCCTCACTGATCAGATCTTTAAGATCTGGCCCAAACAAAGATGTACCTTGAAAAGGTAAGGAGAGCAATGCTTTCTTGGAAGCAGTGTCAGCAGACCAGATCTTGAGACAAAGAGCTTGTCTGGCAACCACAGACATGGTGAAAACCCTAGCCACCAAACGCATGGCATCAAATAAGGCAGCAGAAACATAGTGCTGAGCCTCAGAAATGTTGGCAAGAAGGCACAACATATCCAAAGTAGGAGCACCCTGACAGACAGCCAAGGTGAGCTGTTTAGTCCAGACCACAATGGCCCGGTTCATCCATGCTGCAGTGAATGCTGGACGCATGGCAGTACCAGCAATGGCAAAAATGGACTTGAGGGAGACCTTGTCAGTCCAGTCCTTCAGAGAGGACCCATCAGAAACTGGCAAGGCAGCAGACTTAGATAGCCTGGAGATAGGAGCATCCACTTTGGGAGGATGAACCCACTGAGCAAGCGCTGCCTCAGAGAAGGGATAAAGCTTGGCAAAATTCTTGGATACAGAAGGTTTCCTGTCTGGAGATGTCCACTCTTCAGACACAAAGCGGTCAAGAGTGGAGTTAGGTGGAAAGCAAGTATGGGGCTTTTTAGGCTCCTGAAAAAAATCAGAGGGATCAGAAGGAATCTCCTGAACTAATGGAATGTTAAGGGTTTTCAAAACATCCCTGATCAGGTCCTCAGCCGAGGGCTCAGGATCAGCCTCAAAAGGATCCCCAAAAACTGAGAGGAGCCCACAGCAGAACATTCCTCAACATCGGAATCCACCAGCAGTTCCTCCTCAGAGGAATCTGATAAGTCAGGTACTACCTTATGTAGTGGCAGGGAAGACTTGACGGAGGAGGGGGTCTGCCAAGAATGTAAGACCCCCTGTAACTGGGATGGAAAGAGTTGAAATGTAGACCTAAGGTCCCTGGTCGCAGCCTTGAACTCTTGCACTCAAACTGGCTCTAAACCATGGCTGGTGGTCCCTGGAAGACTCTCAGGGACATCAGAACATGCTGGGCATAAATGACCTGAGAATTCTCTAGGTAACCCTGAATTACAGGAAAAGCAATATGCAATAAGGGATACAGAGACCCCAGCATCCTTAGTCTTAGGTCTGGCCCCAAGCTCCAAACAGTACAGACATTCTCACAGTGTCAAATAACCTTACAATAAAAGAAAATCACCCAATTACAGTGTAAATGATTAAAGTTTAACCCCAGAAATTGCTAAACTAGCCTTATCTGGCAGGCGAAGGATTAATCAGCAGAGGAAAGAAGGAGAGTCCAAGCCCTGCGTAGGATACTCATTCTGAAAATGGCACAAAATGGCTGCCGCGGCAGGAGCCAATCAGAAACAAGCACGCGAAGCAAGCACTCATGAGAAATGTAGTTTTCTCAGAAAAAGTACCTAAACAGTGCCTGAAGCCCCCTGTGCCCACCAACAAACTAGAAACATGTACCGGATGATAGAGCAAGGGCAGACAAGAAAAATGAGCCATCGCTGAAGTCGCTAGGTTAAGCGACTTCAGAGATGGCTCTGAATGGAGCAATGGCGCCTATGCGGTAAAGCGCACCTTGAACTCAAGTTTTACAAAATTTAAACAGTAAAATAAAAATGCATGAAACATCACTAGAACATGTTAGAAGACCCAAAAAAACACTGAACCAGTAGGAAAAGTGTCAGAACCCCCCCCCCCCAAAAAAAAAATGCAAAACCAGCAGCTAAAGGGTTAAAGTTCCACATAAACCTGCTGCAAAACACCCAACAAACATACAGATAGACCCAATGAGTGCTGGAGTGTGCAATAGGAACTCCAAAGGTAAACCCCTGTGCAGAGGGGCACTGTGGGACATGTGGACCTGCAGCACTCAAATGGTTGTTCACCCTTCCTGCAGATCTTCTGTCTTCAGATTACCATGTATGAAGAAGAACCCTCGGTGGGTAACTCCTGAGGAAAGAACCTGAGGAAAGAACCTGTAGCCAAGATTTTCCCCCCAGGGCTTAAGGTCCACAAAAATCACCTGGTCACTGAGCTAGCCACATCTAATGGCATTGTCAGTTAAGGTAATCCGCCTAATGGTGGTATGCCATTTCTAACAGAAAAATAAAACATTTCTAAAACTATAGCAGAACTGTTCTCTTGCCTGTGTCTTTACCAAGGAACAAATCTTTCTGGAGCTGGTTGGCTAGCTTCAGCCAATGAGGGAAGGTAGGCTCCACCCCCTGCATTCACTTCTAGAATTGTTCCTGCCTACATTTAAAGGGGCGGATCACCTATCCAAAGTTACCAGTAACCTGTATTGGATGACAGAGAAAAATAAATATAAATAATACTTTACCAAGTCCTAGGTAAAGACATGGACATATGGCTCACTTGTTTCTACATCATCCGTCAGTTTACTATTGTGGTTAATTAAATGCACAGTTCATATCGTTTAAGCGGAATAATCATCAAAATATCATTGCCCCCCCAAACACTTACTAGCATAGTAAAAAGCAAAGGCACTGTCATTAGGCTGAATAAGTCCCGCGTTATTGCAGAAAAACAACTGCTTTGGCTCGTATTAGGCTGCACAGAGCTTACAGGAGAAGCTCTGAGTCTGCACCGCCAACGAACGTTACTCACCAATCCTGGCAGTGAACGGGACAGACAGCGTAGACTCAGCGGTACCTTTCCTCTAAGATGTCTGCGCTGTTGCCCGCTGGTGGCTGCCAAAAGAAGCCGATTTTCAACAATAATGCTGGACTTATTCAGCCCAATGACAGTATGCCTTTGCCTATCGCTATGTTAGTAAGTGTTTGGGGGCAATGATATTTTGATGATCGTTCCGCTTTTCTATTTTCTATTATGCAATATAAAGAAATATGCCTTTGGAACAACAAGGGTGCTGCCTCTTGACCTTGATAAAGAAAAATATTGTCCTTAAATGTAATGTATTTCAGAACAGACGATAATGAAATGAATACGAAATTTCAAATGAAAAAGCCTTAGACCTTTATACTTATAACAACTTGCTCAAACAGGATTTCAGATCTTGCTTTCTGCATACGACATGTTGCATGTAAGCATGATTTGTATGGTTGTGTATTTTCTAGTAAAAAAAAAAAAAAGCATGCGGGCAAAAAATATTAGCAAGTGATACAGGTGTACTCATAATACGCTGGCAATAAAACAAAGGTCTTATTGTAAAAAAAACAAAAAAAACATGGTCACCTCTTTTCGACATACTTGAAAACGAGAAATTTCAATATATTATTCCTGGTAAAACACCTTGGGGGAGATGCATTAAAGTGCGATATAGAGGTGATAAAACGGAGATGACTTCTCCAGTGATATCACTTCTCCAAGTCCCATGTTATTCTGTGAAGCCAACACTGGAGCTCTGTTGGAGCTCTTCGTGCATAGGTTAACAAAGGACCTGGAGAAGCGGTAACACTAAAGAAGGAATCGCCAAATAAAATGGAGATATTTTCCATTAACCACCACTAGATGTCAGTGTTGATGAGTTCAAGATCCCCTAGACTCCACATTCAAAGTGATCCCTTCTAACAAACCAAATACTGCAATGCAATGCTCCTCATACACAATATGAACTGCATGCACAACCCTACCTACATGCACCAAATAACGCAACAAGCCTCCTCATACATATATATAATTCAAAAGGATTCAGAGAAATCAGACAATAGTAGTTTCAGCAACGACACAACAGCAGTTCTGTTTAGCTTTGATGCTCTTAAATATTTAATGAAGTCACTTAAGTTTGAGTGCCTGAAAGTTGTGCAATACATTTCTGAAAGGGTTATAAAGGTGAGGCTAATAATATTATTTCTAACCCTTATGAATGCCAGAGGGAGACACAATGCATTGTGCACCCCTCTGGCATGTAAAGGATTAAAGAGGATGGCAGCCACCACTAAAATCTGTTATTTTGGTTTAATCTGGGGAGTCTGTCTCCCAAACCCTTCATTTTAATCCTCCTATACTAAATACATCTTCACATTACTGTACTTTTTCCATCTTATATCATATATCTGCCCCCCCCCATACACACACATACAGAAATACAGATCCCATGCCCTCATACACATTATCTTACTCCAATTTATCACTGGATATTGCACATAGGGCAATATGTTCAATATTAGTAGTGTGAAAAAAAATGTTCTGTCTTTAAATGTTATGCTTGCTAAAACAATGAAATATTATAAAAGAAAATTGGGAGTGGGCAAAATGAACAAAAACTATACATTTTAAAAACAAAGATATATTTAAAAACAATTAAATTATAAAGTTATATTGACAAACTAAGTTAAAACATCCTGTGACATGTACCATAAAAATGAAGGAGCACAACTCAAACCATAAAAAGAACAGCCAGACCATACATATCATATATCGGGTGCCATGGATTCTAACCAAACATAAGACGCTCCCAAGACACCAAAGGATCCTAAAGATGACACTCTGTTAAACTGAGTAGTAGCATAATAAAACAAAACGTAAAAAGGTATTAAATAAATAGGAATCAAAATCACCATCTGGGCATCCTATAATATAAAAGGCCAGATGTATGTTTGCCCGATGCAGTCATGCACAGTAGCGACTGCCCAAATGCACAGAATGATGGCCCATGTACACAGGCTTTTGCAGTCATGCACAGTACAGACTGCAGATGCAGTCATGCACAGTAGAGACTGTCCGAACACAGAATGCAGGTCTGTGTACATGGTAGGGTGACCACATGTCCTGGAATGCCCGGGACTGTCCCTTATTGGGGGTCTGTGTCCTGCATCCCAGGTCACCCCCCCACCACCACCACCGGGACAAAGAGTCCCGGAATGGAGCAACACGCACCAGTCCAACCAGCCAATGAAATGTATTTGCTATATGGTCCTCATTGGCTGGATGAGCCAACCAATGAGGACCATTTAGCCAATACATTTCATTGGCTGGCTGGACTGGTGCATGCGAGACAGCTAGGATGGAGCAGGTATGCTGGTGCTGCAAATAAGACCCGTGGCTGAGGCTCCTGCCAGCGCTGACCATCTTTCTGAGGCTGACACAGAGTAAGAGTTCCCACTGGGAACTGTTTAATTATCCCTTTATGCCCAGACGGTGATTTTTATTTCCTGTTTATTGAACCCCATAGTGACCAGTGACGTGCTGGAACAGTCATCTGTAAATTTCACTAAAGGACCGAGGACTGTTCTAGCAAGTCACTTATATTTTTGCTCACAGTGCTCCTAAAATTTTTATGGTGGTGCTGTCTATGGAGAGCTCTTGTCATTTTACCATGCAGTATCTTCAGGACAAAGCTGGTCTAAGTTAAGGCCAGGATATTGACACAGTAGTATTTGGTAAAGGTGTGCAGAGACTACCAAGTTACCACCTTACACAGGTGCTCAGAAGATGTCCGATTCTTGTAGGCCCAAGTGGAGCCCACAGATCTAGTGAAGTGTGCCGTGACTCAGAAAGAACAGGTTTTTATCATCATCACATGTGCCTATTGCATAGAGACCTTCATCCAAGAAGCAATGGTTACTTTGGACGCAGCATGGCCCATTCAGGGGCCGTCAGGAATGAGAAGGCTGCATGTTTCCTTAAAGACTGTGTGCGATTAACATAGTATTTAAGACATCTTAACATGTCCAGCAGATGGAGTTCCTGCTCCTGCTTGTTAGAAGGATCAGGTTAATGTAAAAATAAGAGATGAACTTTGGCAAAAATCTCTGGGAGTATGACAAACCATCTTGTCCTGTTGAAAAACACAGGAAAGAGGGGTTTACAAGACAGAGCTTGTAGCTCAGCAACTCTGAACAGAAATAATATCCAAAAGGAAGGCAATCTTAAAAAGTTAGGAGATGCAAAGAAACGGATGAAAGAGGCTCAAAAGGAGGCCTCTGAAGAACTATTACCAGGTACAAATCCCACAGAGGAGTGGGATCACTGAAGATAGGTTAGGTATGAGATACCCCTGATCAAACATCTTGACCTAAGAAAGAAAAGCAATACCCTTCTTAAAAAGAACTAAGATGGCCGAGATCTGAACCTTAATAAAAAATCTCAGACTAAGGCTGAAACACAGAAGTGCACGTCCGTCAAGTAAAACAGACACTAGATCCTATGAAATGCCTTAGACAATACAGGCTTCTTAAACCATAGTAGAGATGCTGGCTTTAAGAGCCGTTAAAGCCAAACTTTCCACATAATAATAAAGTGGACCCTGGGTCAGGAGATCCAGCCTCTGAGATAGGAAAAACAGCTCTGCTACTGACAGATTGAGAAGATTCAAGAACCAGTTCAGACTGGGCTAAAAAGGGGAAGATCAGAAAGCCCTCTATATCTTGATCATACTCGGCAACCGGAGAATCATGGAAAATGGTGGAAAAACATATATGCCAGATGGACGTTCCATGGGATGGACATTGAATCCATCACAAAAGCTACAGGATCCTCCTTCTTGGCACAGATTAGAATGCCATAAGATCCATTGCTGGAAGGCCCCAGTGATGAACAATCTAATCTGGTCAAACACACTCAAATTACCAGTTTGCGGGATCCAGATGTTGGAGACTTAACATTCTGAGACTGCCTTTTCTGCTCCTGGCCGATATGGCCAGTACATGAGCCTCGGTCCACTGAAGGAGCTTCCGCCCGAGTGATCTTGCTTCTGGTTCCTCCTTGGTGATTATGTAGGTAACTGCTGTCATGTTGTCCTATTGCACACTTACCAGTGTGTGTCCGACAGTACTGAGCAGCTGGTCCCTTTTGCTAGGCAATAGCCATATCTCCAGATCATTGATTGGAAGAAGACTCTCCTCCCCAGTCCATCGACCCAGAGCCATTAGGTGATTCTGGGTGGCTCGCCAGCCAGACTGGTATCCGTAGTGACCAGCACCCATTCCAATAATTCAAATGAATGTTCAAGCATTGTGTGTGGACAGTGGAATCTCCATCCAAGATCCTCCTTTGTGGAGACAGGGATATGGCATGAGAGGCAAGAGAATAGTCTTGACCAGCTCCTGAGAATGCTCAATTGCAGCTCCCTCATGTGGAAATGAGCACAGGGAACAGTTTCCAGAGTTGAGACCAGGTGACCTAGTACTCTCATATACTCCCTTGCTTTCACCCACAGCCAGGAAATCGCTTGATTAACATGAAGAGACAGGGCCTGGAACTTGTCCTCCAGTAAAAACACTCTCCCTTGGAGGATATTGAATCTCATGTCTAAAACGTACCAGAGAGGATTTCTTGAAATTGAGCACACAACTCTGTTGCTCCAGGATGAGACAGTCTTGAATCTGTGAACAGAGAATAGCTTCTGAAGGAGCCTTGAGTAAAAGTTTGTCCAGTTAAGGAGTCAAGAATATTCCTTGAGCTAAGATATGAGCTGCCAAAGCAGCTATAACCTTCGTAAAGATACTTGGAGCAGATGCTAGCCTGAGGGGCCAAGGTGAGGCCCAGAAAGTGTTCTTCCTACAAAGGGAAGACACACAAAATACTTTTCTTGACAGATTGGTCAGATGACCAAATCTTGAGCCACAAGATGCGAGGTGTGGCTACTGAGGTGACTAAACCCTTTCCAGGAAACCTAGCGGCCCCAATGTCATCCTAAGTGTGGTATGCATTGGCCTTAATAATATTGGCAATTATAACCAGCAGTTCCTCTTTGGAACATCCCCACAAATGGCATCTGGGCAGAAAGCTGTTCAGCCCAAGTAGCCATGGCTCTACTGACCCAAGGAGAAGTGAAAATAGGTGATCGGGCGGCCCCACCGGCCACAAAATTTACATTCAAAAAGTACTCTAAGAGCTTATCAGCCTGATCCTTAAGGGCCGCAACATCTGCCAGTGGAAGCATGGTGTTTTAACCAAAGCAAGTTATTGACGGTCAACGGAAGGTGGAGAAGCCCACTTTGACAAAGTCTAAGTAGAGAAAGGATAGAGGTTGGAAATGCAGATAGTAAGGAAGAATCTCTTATCAGGAGTCTTCCATCCATTCAGGATAACCTGGTACAAAGAATAATGGTAAGGAAAAAAGGTGATATTCCTTTTGTGTCATTTGAAGATGTCCAGTGAGGAAGACCCTGCTTCAGAGGCCTCAGAGACAAGTAAGGTCTCAAATACAGCTCTGATAAGACCATCAGCTAAGGAGAAAGGGCATCCCCCAAAGGACAATGAGGAATTCATATGCTCCCAAACAAGCTCCTCCTGAGAGAAGTCTTCAATCAACTGATAATATCCCCAAAGACAGGATCAAAGTGTCTTAAAGGAATATGGGGCACCAAGAATGGAGAGCCCCTTGAACAGATGAAGGGATACAAGCAACTGAATAAATCAGTCTTAACCCACACTGGCTGTTGTCCTGCAGTGGAGGGCACTGGGGAAGTAGCAGGGGTCACAGTACAAAAGGAACATTGGTTGCCTGAATATTCCGTTGGCTTAAGGTACAGTGTGCTAAACAGGCTAAAAGGACCCCTGAATCCTTAGGCTAGATTTCCCCATGTGTCCCTTAGGAGCTGACATGTTCACAGAAAACCCCTCTAGAGTAGGATAAAGTGGTCCAAAGTATTATTAGAGTATGAGAAATGGCACAGAAATACCTAAAAAGTATTTTTCCCACTGCAAGGGGTTAAACTGGAAGGTAAAAAAGACCAGCCTTGTCATAGCCTATGCAATGATTGTAGTAAGATAGCTGCCAAAGCACCACCCTGTCTAATAAAGAAAGCACAGAAAAAAAATGGGATTCTGGGAAATGTAGTTTCCCATTGCATATGCCAAGCAAACAGTGGTTCCCCAGCCATTTAAAAGTGGCATGCAATAGAGCAGGTCCAGGGATTCATTTTGAGCCCACTCGAATCCTCGTATGTGCAGAGATATGCCCCTGTAAAGAATCTCCACGCACTTCTTTGCAAAAAAGATGGCGACCGCAAGGGGTCACTTTCCATAAATGCAAAAAGGCCAACACAAGGGGCCGCTTTCCTCAAATGTAAAAATGAAGATATAACAGAAATAAAGCGTAAATGGATAGTAATATTTCAAAATAAATGTAGCTCTAATTATTCTTTATATTTTTTTGGTCATGTAAAGTGTTATCACTATCTAAGATGTGTAGTTCCAGAGTAAATGAATCCGAAAATATCCCCCTCCAGCCCCTTTTACTTATGTAAAACTGCACAGCAAGACCGTCCGGATGGATCACAGCAAAGGACAATAGTCTGTGAGCATAAGGACAAACCTGCCCTCCTCCTTCAAGGGGGGCTAGGGTTTTCCTTAAGCTCACAGACAAAATATTGTCCCTTGCTGCAAGCTGTCTGGTCAAGCGTCCGGATTCCACATCTGAGGAGAAGCGGATAACAATGGGTAAAAGGGGCAGGAGGGGGACACATTATAATTCAATTACTCTAGAACTAAACATGGTAGAGAATGAGAATACCACTCTACTTGGCCCAAAAACTATAAAGGATAACTGGAGCTGCATTTATTTTGAAACTAGTATCATTCAGCATAAGTACAGTGTTAAGAAATGCTATCGAGACGAACAGGGGGCATCAGCACAGAAATCTTGCCTTAGACACATCTGTGCACCTGCGCTGTCTGTCCCGGTCTCCTCTAGGAGGCGTTGCATTGTACCTTAAGGTAAAAGGAAGCGGCTGATGGATCAGGCGCACAGATGCCTCTAAAGCAAGATTCCTGCCCGTCAGTCTCAGATTAAGTAGGATTTCTTAATAACGCTGTACTTCTGCTGGATAATACGACTATTTCTAAGATCACTATATGAATATACACAAAAAAATATTTGTTGAAACAAACTGAAAGTTAAAATTCTCAATATTTGGTATGACCACAGTTTGCCTTAAAGGGGATGTTTACCCCCTTCACAACTTTTTCTAAATTGTTTAATTATCAATAAGAAATAATTGTAATTGTATTCTTTAAAAAAAAAAAAAAAAAAAAAATCTGCCCGCTTGCAGAAATTCTAAAATTAAATGTACCCCTGTACCTACTTCCGGCAGACAGTGCTGACCGGATCTATACCACAGTCTGAGCTTCTATCCTTCCTCCTCTGATGACTAAAGCTGTCTGTCTCTAAGCTGTAGCACTTTCATTGGCAGAGATCGATTTCTGGCCAATGAGAGTGCTCCAGCCTCCGTCATCGGAGGAGGAAGAAGAGAAGCTCAGACTGCGGTACAGTTCCAGTCAGCACTGTCTGCCGGAAGTAGGTTCAGGGGTGCATTACTGAATAATAAGTACCAACTGATAAGAATGTTTTACTACTTTGTAATAAATGATCAAGTAAAACCAGTTGGTGATAGACTTTTGGACCCTACTGTATATAGTGTCTGGCCCCTGGAAAAATCTTATTATGTGGCTAATTGGATTGGTCCTACACATCAAATAAAGAACACATAACTCTTTATTTACATGGAACTTTACCACTATTGAGGAATGTTGCCATTACCATGGGATGTAATTTTATATCTGTGTAGAATATTAGCTACATTTTGGAACTAGAATCGGATACATTCTGGAAACCGGCTTGCTTATACTGGATGATTCATTAGAAACCATTTGTGCTCATTCCTTTGGCTATCGGATCTTTTGGGAGCAGTTACACTACTACACCAAATCAACTAATATCTGTTTGCTCATCCGTTCATTTGTGTGTTCACATTTCATCACCATTTATTCATTCATCCATCCACATTTCATCACCATTTATTCATCCATCCATTTATTTATTTATTCACATTTCATCACTATTTATTCATCAACTTTGTCAATTTTATTTTACAATAGTTCAAGAATTTTTTCACAGGACTCTGTACATTTTTCTACATTTTATGTGATGACATATCTTATCTCATGAACATATTCAAGATTAAGATTATAACTGTTTTTTTGGTATATTTAAAATTTTCACAGTTTTACACAAATGGAGTTATTTTGGATATAGGCTATAATCATATGTAATAGGTGGTTCATATATTGGACTCTTCTCTGTGTGGTTGATTGCCCCCCCCCCTACTCTCCGGTAGTGGCACCTTTAAATGCTGGCGAGTTTGGTTATTGCATGGAGATAGGTCCATTTCTGAAATCTGTGTTATCCAATGGTGTGGTTGTGTGACATTTATTATGCTGGTGGTAGGATGTTTTTTTGGTACTTTAAGGAGTTTTATATATTAATACAGTACCATTCAAAAGTTTGGAGTCACTTCAGAAATTACCTTGTTTTCCATGAAAACATACATCAAATAAGTTGCAAAATGAATAAGAAATATAGTGAAGAAGTTACAAGGTTAGAAATGATGATTTTTAATTTAAAATAATAATGGGGTCCTTCAAACTTTGCTTTCGTCGAAGAATCCTCCATTTGAGCAAATGTAGATATTCCATTAAAATCAGCCATTTCCAGCTACAACAGTCATTTACAACATTAAAGGGATAGTAATACTTCCTTTTAACTTTATTTTATTTTGTAGGCATTAACAAAACATGAAGAATGATATAAGTCTTATCTCTCAAACCTTTATGGTTTAAGAGACATTCACAAACAAAGTATCCCTTCCCTGTTCAACCAGATCAGAAGGGAGGTGCCCAGGTAGACTGCAGAGAGGGACAATCTTCAATTAAGATAAGGGAAAAAGCTGAAAAACTTATCAAGGTGGGGAAGGGCTTTCATTGTTTTAATACAAAGAAGACTGACCCCCTTCTGTTATCTGTCTGGTCTTACAACCAGATTCACATCTGAGAAGAGATGGCTTACACTAGGTAAAAGGGGCGGGGAGGGGAAACTTTGCTTGTGAATATCTCATAAACCATAAAGGTTTGAGAGATAAGACTTATATCATTCTTCATGTTTTTTAATACCTACAAAATAAAATAAAGTTAAAACGAATTATTACTATCCCTTTAACAATGTCTACACTGTATTTCTGATTCATTGGATGTTATTTTAACAGACAAGATTTTTTTTTTTTTTATTAAGGAAAAGCAAAAGACATTTCTAAGTGACCCCATACTTTTGAACAGTAGTGTGTATTTATTTTTTTTACTTTGTATTTCATGGTCACTATGTAGGATTGTGACAGGGGGATAGGGAAAGGGTCTGCAATTTGCAACAAAAGCTTGCAACTATGCCTTTTCCTTTTACACAATACCATTACTTTTTTAGGATGTGCATAGATGAAATTAGCATTGGCAGGAAATAACTTACCAGCTTGACCCAGTGTGGCCAAACAACTGCTTCTTTCTTCAACATTTTCCTTCAGACCAATACTCTCTTCTGGATCTTTGCCTGAGTTCTGAATAATTAAACACTGCTCATCCCCCACTTCAGAGGACAAGCTGACTGCTCTGACCTTCCCTTCCACTGTAATACTTTCCTCTGTCTTATCACAGTTTTCCACATGCTTCATGATATCCTGGTTATTCTTAGCAACATCCACCTCGTCTCCTGCCAACAAAGTCCTTTTACATTTGGGTTTTGAAATTATGTCACCCCTTGGCTCACTTATAGCTTCTATTATGGTGCTACTCAAAATGGATTGTGCTTCAACAGTTCTTTCTAAATTAGCCTGAGTGCTTTTTTCTTGATATCCTAACATCAAATCTGGGCCAACTGCAACTTCCTTCGCTTCGGAGATACAGCTTATGCCAATGCAAGACATTTCTGTAGAACAATTAACTCCTGTGTCTACCATTTTCAAATAGTCTCCAGATGCCTGGCTGAGCATAGGGAGCACAGCTTCGCATGAGGCTTCCAGTGTTTTAGGCTGGACCATAACTTCTTTGTCTACCATGTCTTTCAGTCTTCTAGAACAAACTGCCACCCTCAGCTCTTCTAGCTCATATGTTGCTTCCTTCAGATGACCTTCCAACATGCAAATGACCCCTTTCTGATGGTCTATTGTATGCTGAAGAAGTTCTATTTCTTTTTCTGCCTCACAAGTCAATCCCAACAAGGATTCCATCACCCACACCCCAACATGCTTAGTTTCAGTTTCCGATCCAACAGCAACTTCTGCGCTTGGTTTCTGGGACCTGTAATAGAATACTGCATCATTCATGTCCATATCTTCCCCAACTGCTATTGATTTGCAGCGCCTTTCCATTACCTTTGGGGGACTAGTCTTTAGATTTCCAGCTTTACTGTTTTTTACATTCCTTTCTTGAACAGTTAGCTTCTCTGTAAGTCTTTTCAGTTCAGCAATTTTACTTGCTCTTGATTTACCAGTCTCTGACTCATTTTCCAATTCAGATGGGAAATCAAGATTTTTTTCACAGTCACTTTCATTAATGCTGGAATTATCAGCACTAGGGGGCCTCTCCAATTGAATGGTGTCCTGCTTCTTCTCCAGATCAGCCAGCAGCTGTTTCTTCTCATTTTCCAGGTTGGATATTTTCATCTCCAATACTGGAATGGCTTTCACCTGCTCTTCTAGATCTTTCAGCTGCTTCAGAGCAGCAGCCATTTGCTCCCTTACATATTGTAGATGAGATGAAGAAATGTTAGTAGCTGGAGTGTTTCTTCCAGAATTCCCTGGACTATATCGGACAGATCCTGAGAAGCTTGGACTTAGTATTCCCTGACTCTCCCCAGATCTGCTGAGCTGCAGAGATGACAGCTGGGTAAGGTTGGGCGAACTTGTGCTAGTAGGTGTAAGCTTAGAGAGATTAGTAGATGGGCTTGGTCTGCTTTGCATTTCTGCACCACGTGAACTTAACTGCTCTTGCTCTAGTCTTTTGCTCGTCTCCACCAATGTCTTCTCAACACGATGGTTCCTCAAAAGGGACTTTGGTGACGGTGGAGGCAGGAGATTGATCATGGGAGTAGGAGAAACTGGGTTGGACTTTTGCAAACTCAAATTTTCCTTGATGTCTGAGGAACTGGACTGTGTCCTCACTCTTGAGAAAAACACAGAGCCTGATCTTCCATCATCACTGGATGTTAAGGACTCTGTGGA
Organism: Rhinophrynus dorsalis; assembly: GCA_037306005.1. Lineage (NCBI taxonomy): Eukaryota > Metazoa > Chordata > Amphibia > Anura > Rhinophrynidae > Rhinophrynus > Rhinophrynus dorsalis. The sequence goes on along the minus strand of CM074718.1, from coordinate 328,211,583 downwards.
TGTCCAGCCACCTGTCTGACATGATGGACTTCTCAAGGATGACGTAGATTGCCGTGGAACCCTAGGCTTTCGGTGGACAGACAACTTCTTCAAGGTCTGACCACTCTGAATATCATCAACATATTTCAGGAAATCCAGATCCAACTGGAAGCCATATGGCGTTTCCACAGTATATGAGGTCTTCTCATTTTCATCCTGGTCTCGATACAAAAAAGGGCCTCCTAAATCTGTTAAGGTGATACAAAAGACCCAGTCAGTGAAAGACAAGCATATGTCAACATGCATTTAATAAATTCATATAAATATTCACAAATACCTAGTAATTAAATATATAGTGTTGAATATTTTAGATTACTAAAAAACAGATACATGGGATTTGGCCAAGCAAACCTAATTTTCTAACCGTATACATTCTGTTGTAAATCCACCAAACCTGATTTGCCCAGGGGAAATAATATATTGCAGTGGTTGTCAATGAGGGTGCACAGGCACTTTGAGATATAAACATCAACTTAGAGTGCTACTTTTTCTGTGAAAACTAACAAAACGGTAATATTGAGTTTCAAAATCTAGCATACCTTGTATGAGACTGAATAATAATCATGGGGATAATCACTACAACATACTTTATTTTGTTTATTACATTATAACTATTAATATCCCTATAAAAAGGCAAAATCACATAATGTGGGGTTCAAATTCAAGTGGAGACCTAAATAACATTCAAAGGGTTAAAAGCCCCAATTTGAACCAGTTGAAATTTCTATTAATCCAATATAGCCTACTCCAGAATGACTACTGATTCTTGGTACATCAGCCGCAGTCAAAGTGCTACTGGGATCCAAACACATGCTCAGTGAGGTTATTTTTCTTCTATATCTTGGGTGAAAAACTGTAGTATCATGCACAGTTATTACCAAGCACACAGAGATCCAGACTGCAGAATTCTCCAATGTAGTTGGCAGTTAAGCGAAAACACAGTCAGTCTGCTTACCTGGTAGGTTTTGATTGAGATGTATTGACTGTGCCATCTTAACAAGAAGAATCAGAAACCCATACAAACACTTAGTCTCACTGAATGCGGAGGCAGAGCTGTGAATCCTGCAAAACACACATTTTCACATCAGCAGGGTACATAGTGGGCAGAATTTATAAAAATAGAATAATGATAAATGTGGTGTAATTCTGGAATGAAACTAAACAAAAGATTGTCATTTAAAAAGAAACTAATGACAGTTTTGAGTATTAACGCTATGTAGTCCTGTTTCCGGAGAAGTTAGTGCTGGCAACAATTCTAGTGTAGCTAATTTGCACAGTGATGTCACTAAATGTGACATATTAGATAATTTTTTTTTGCTTGAATATTAACGCTAGGAATAATCTGTTCTTAAGAACTGCGCATGTGTGAATTTGTTAACTCCATATTTATGAGGCTACCGTTACACATTTATAAATAACACTTGGCTTTACAACTAGATTTAACGACAGTTTTCAAATGACTCAGAATAATTTTAATAAATCTCACCCACAGAGCCTTATTCATCAATCTTAAAGGGATAGTAATACTTCGTTTTAACTTTATTTTATTTTGTAGGCATTAAAAAAACATGAAGAATGATATAAGTCTTATCTCTGAAACCTTTATGGTTTAAGAGATATTCACAAACAAAGTATCCCCCCCTGTTCAACCAGAACAGAAGGGAGGTGCCCAGGTAGACTGCAGAGAGGGACAATCTTCAATTAAGAGAAGAGAAAAAGCTGAAAAACTTGTCAAGTGGGAAGGGCTTTCATTGTTTTCATACAAAGAAAATTGTCCCCCGCTGTTATCTGTCTGGTCTTACAACCCGATTCACATCTGAGAAGAGATGGCTTACACTAGGTAAAAGGGGCGGGGAGGGGAACTTTGCTTGTGAATATCTCATAAACCATAAACGTTTGAGAGATAAGACTTTTATCATTCTTCATGTTTTTAATGCCTACAAAATAAAATAAAGTTAAAACGAAGTATTACTATCCCTTTAAGAGGTGTAATTTTGAAGCAAACCCACTGCACCATAGAGGTGTAATGAAACCCCCCCCCAATGATTTAAATGGGGGTATCAAATCTTGTGAATGGGATTAGATACCCCATTTAAATTAAAGGGTATTTGGGGAATGTTTATTTCTCCCTCTGTAATGCAGTTGGTTTGATCCAGAACTGTATCACTTTAGCTTGATGACCCATAGCTTCAGTGCAAGTCAAATGCGATCCTGAACTGCCATCCAAGGAAAATACAAACCTCAAACAGTAAAAGAAATAAGAGACCATATTCAGAAGCTACAGAGATGAAATTCTTGGGCAAACTAACTGCAGATTAGGGGACAAAGATATTCACCAAAAGTCCACTGATTTAAGCTGGGCTTTTTAACCTCTTGAATGACGGAGGTCTCCAAATGCATCAAATATTTCTCTAGCATTCAAGATGTTCATATCCCCCACTGAATTCATTAGGAATTTTCATTTGTCCCCTATGGTTCCGTTGGTTTGTCCAACTGAACCACAGCTTCCTGAATATGGCACAACCAACGATTCTACAGCTGTTGATTGATGTCAGCTCCCATCATCCTCAGTACTTAATGAACAAACAGGGGACAATGGAAGGAGCTGACCATCAACAGCTTGATTATTCAACCCATTGAGAAACAGACTGATCTACAATGCAACGCATACCCCTCTGGTAAGGGTTTAAAATACCAAGTCCACAGATCACAGTTACATTGTAAATTATGTTGGGGAAAAAAAAAAAAAAGACACAAGTCCTCCAAGGTCAACCTTTGCCATAATATAACCCGGAAAATGAGATCATAATCATTCTAGGCTCCAAGGTGGGTGTTAGTATATTTATTTGAACTTCCTTTCTAACCTATGAATACACAGTATAACCCTTTATGTTCCCTTCTGCTAGAAATGTATCTACTCTGCGCTCTCAAATGTATCCACTGTACCTGCCATTTCTACATCCTTGGGCAAATAATTCCATGATTTAAGAGACAGTACTTTCAAGAACCCCTACCTCGGCTTTACTTGTAAGGGGGGGGGGGCGCTTCCATATCTGATCAGGTCTTTGAATGAAAAGCTCACTGGAGAGATCCTTGCACTGACCTTATATATATTTAGACATTTCTCTTGAATAAATAAATCAAGTTTCTCAATTTCAATAATTTTGTGTACTCTCACCAGTTCTAAAATATAATTTTCCATAACTGCTGCCCAAAATCGCACTGCACATTCAAGGTGAGGTCTAACCAATGATTTGTACAGTGATAGAATTATGCTGACTTCAATACAGTTTTTTATGCAAGACATTACTTTGTTTGCTTTTGCTGTTACTGTTTGACACTGGCCACTATTTCCAAGCTTGCAGTTTACATTACTCCCAGATCTTTTGCTAGTGATATTTCCTACAATGTTCCCATTACGTTCATAGCTACCATGTATATTTCTTTGTCCCAAATGCATAATTACACTTTCCTACATTTCATATTCTGATTGACCAATCTGCAATTTTATGAAAATCCTGTAGAGAACATCCTATTCTAAATGTATAATCCTGTATAATTTAGTGTCATCTGCAAATATAACAATTTTGCTTTCTATACCCATTTCTAGGTAATTTATCAACATGTTAAAATCAGTGGACCAAGTACTGAACAGTGAGGTCAATTTCTATTCTCTGTAAATTAATGAGAAGATGCTTTTTGCTAAGCCTAAGAACAAGGATGCATTTTCTTCTCCTTATATCAACCCAACTACAAGTGAGACCCAGTCTTGTAAAGAGTAGTGTGAAAATACTGCATTGGGACAAGTGAGCCCCACTGGTACCAGTCATCTAGCCAGGCATCTTGGCTGAATTTATAACACTGTGAAATATAGGAGAAAAATGTGCTGCATACGTAGGTTAACAAAGATGAACACAAATAAATAATATTATATATTTATATATAGATATATATAGATATATATATATATATATATATATATAACAGAAAACAAAAATACGTACTCTCACTATATGCAAGGATGCTCTAACTTTGTTCTTTGGAACCTCAGGGTACCCTGAAAGAGTACAATGGGCTCCACAGAACACACTTAGCAATGCTGATAGGAAACAAGGCTGGGGGTGGTAGACCGTAAAGCAATTCTGTAACTAATTGCACTAAAGGGGATCAATTTAATAAATCCTAAAATCCCCATTGACTGAAATATTTTAATATGCCCACAATGGTGCAGCTGGTTGGCTTCAGAATTAGACCACTTACTTTGTGCAAGCCCAGTGAATCTGAGCTGTAGGAAGGAGCAATGTACTTAGCAGTGGGACTTTTTAGCAATTAAAATGATGTAGAATTATTAGAGCATAAATGGAGCGGTAATTCTAATCTTAAAAAAAAAAAAAAAAAAAAAAAAAAAAAAAAAGGACCAAAGGAATGTTTTATGAACTTCACTAAAGGGATAGTAATACTTTGTTTTATCTTTATTTTGTAGGCATTAAAAAACATGAACGATTAAAGTCTTATCTCTCAAACCTTTATGGTTTGAGAGATATTCACAAGCAAAGCTCCCCCTCCCGCCCCTTTTACCTAGTGTAAGCCATCTCTTCTCAGATGTGGAATGCAGTCCATAGACCAGACAGATAACAGAAGGGGACACTCTTATTCCTATGAAAACAATGAAATCCCTGCCCCCCTTGACAAGTTTTTCAGGTTTTTCCCTCATCTTAATTGAAGATTGTCCCTCTCTGCAGTCTACCTGGGCACCTCCCTTCTGATCTGGCTGAGCAGTGTTACATCAGTAAAAGGGGTGGGAGGGGGATACTTTTGTAATTGAATTACTCTTGAACTACAACTCTGACAGAATTGAAATAACACTCTCCAAAGTCCAAATACTATGATGATCAATTGGGGCTGCTTTTATTATGAAACATTACGATCCCTTTAAGGAGGTTGCAGTAATTAAAAGGAACCAAGAATAATCATCAACTCATACGAGAGTGAAATGTAGTAGGCAATGAGACAATTAAAAGGCTTCACACCTTGCTCACCCCAGTGATCCATGTTAGAGAGGCAGACAAGGCTCCTGGCCAGTGACATAAAATATGCACTCCCTTCACTACACCTTGTACGTACACTTATCCTCATCCTAATGTCTTCATGATTCCTAATTAGACTAAGCTCTTGGAGCAGGGTCTCTTTCAGAGTGTATATTTCCCTTTGCAGCACTTTTCCCCAGAAAACAATGCAATGATCACACTTTAGCCTAATGCTCTTAACCCAGTTCTGTTTTTTTTTGTATTGTACTATTACAACTTCTGTAAAGACCTGTGTACATGTATGGCGCTATATAAATAAAGATATAGACATACGTACATGGTTGCCAGATCATTCCTTTAAAATTGGACACACGAAAACTTAATGTTGCAGCGGTTATTACTGGACTGCAATGGTTCCCATGTATTCATGCAGACAGCATTTTTAATATGTGCCCAGTTTTAAAGGGATGATCTTCTGGAGTTCCTGCCTTCCTATTTCATAGCTTCACTTGGGTCCATTAAGTGAAAACCTATAGACCAGAGGTGTCGAAGAACAATTTTTCAAGGGCTACAAACAGTATTCTTTACCTGGCACAGGTCAGTCAGTGAAAATGAACAAGTCACTAATTAATTCACCATTGCTTAAATCAGGGATATCCTTAACCATTTATGATCCAAATGAGTTTGCGAAACACTACGTCGAAAATCGCAGCATACCCCTTGGTTCTTAAAGGGTTAAATCGTGGCCTGTTTACAGCTCTTGATGTTCAAACTTAGTCACTCTTGATCGAGGTCAGTGGTTTCCAAATATGTTGTCATTTTCCCTCTCCCAGGTTTTCAGGATTTCCTCACAGGAACACAGATGGCTCAATTACTGTCGCATTCATTCCGAAGGACCCGCCAGTGTTAATGTCATTCACATGTGTTTCATCTTGAAAACATGCATTGTTTGGAGAGCTGGAGGACAGTTTTGGGAACCACTGCTCTAGACCCAGAGACAGCTGTTCTTTGCATTTTAGAAACTTGGTACCAGTGAAAATAATGGTAATTTTCATATGGTTAATGATTCAGTAGCCATAATAGTTTTAGGATTAACAAAGATAAAATAGTCAGAGGCGTTTTAATCCTATTCTAAAATAAGGTGCCTAGACGGAAAGAGTTATTTTACATATTGATAACTGTTGGGTCCTATTCTGGTCACTGAAGAATGATGGGGAATATTGTGCATGTCTTTCCTTATTAATTCAGGCTACTTCAGCCTGTCACCTTGCTAATGTCAGTAACACTAAAGGACAGATCCAGCACACCATAAACAAAACAGCAGGGACCTGATAATAGCAAATAGCTTCAAGCAGCGCCTATCAAGCACAGGGTGTCAGCTGTGTATAGAACTATTTGCAATAGGGATCAGTCACACAATGACCATGTTGCACCAGACAAACGAAGTGACTTTCTGCCTTTATTTCTTATCCAAATTGGGTTTGTTTACATTAAAGAAAAAGGTATCTAAAGGGAGATATTACAATTAACAAATACTGGACTCCTTACTCTAAGTGCTGTTCTACATTGACTAAGAGAAAATTATTTTAACTTTTAAATTTCATTACAATAGTCTCTTTCGTCCAATGTGGAACACAGGAACTAGTGATATACACCAAAGCTATCCACAAAGATTTCAGGGAGGGGAAAATAGAAAAAACCCTCCATCTCAGACCAGCAACTACAGGACTAAACTGGTACAACATGAACCTCATGTGTTAATGGACACCAAATTACAACAAAGAACAGTTACTGACAGGGTTTTGATAGCCGAAAAAGCTGGTAAGAAGGCTGCTTATACAGGTACCACAGCCTGAAGGAACTTCCAACCAAAACTGGGTTCAGCTGAAGCAAGCACAATCATGTTAGTGCTTGGCAAAGGTGTGTAGATACAACATGTCACCCCCTTCCACAATTGCTCAGCAGTGGCCTGATTTTTGTAGGCCCGAGAGTCAAATGACCTGGTCGAGTGTTCCATGACCAGAAAGGGTACAGGTTCTTTCGAAGACTATACACCTGGTAAATGGTTGCCTTAATCCAGGAGGATACTGTAACTTTAAAAGCAGCTTGGTCTGCAAACGAACCCTCTGGAATGACTAAGAATGTACCGGATCTCTGAAAAGGTTGCACGATCAATACAGAACTTCAAGCATCTTACGCATTTTACAGATGAAGTTCCTACTTCTGTCTATTAGAAGGACCTAGACAAAAAGAAGGAAGGACAATTTCCTGGTTGGTTGATGAAAAAATCTAAAACAATCTTGAGCAGAAAGACAACAGGAGTATGCACAACTATCCTATCTTGATGAAAGACCAGTAAGGGAGGTTTACCGGATAAAGCATGTTCTGCTACTCACAGAACAGAAACAAAAGCCAGAAGAAACACCATCCGCAGTGTCAGTAAAGATTCTGAAGAGAAGTTCAAAGGAAGGCTTTTGGAACACTTGCAAAACCAGGGTCAAATGCCATAGTGGCATGAGCCATACCTTGAACAAAAGTTTATACATTAGGAAGCAAGGGAATGAACCACTGGAAAAGAACAGAAAGTAGAAATCTGAACTCTGTTCATTTCCAGCAGTGCACTGCCTTGCTTCCTGATGTATAAACTTTTGTTCAAGGTTTGGCTTAGTTCCATCAAGGTTCAGATTTCAGCTCTAAAGCCAAGTCCATTCTAAACACTATCTTGGAGAAAGGCCAATACAATCAGAAACCAAAAAGTTTGCATGTGCGAGTCTTGGTCGGTATACCACTTGTAAAAGATGGTACAAACCTTCAACAGGCCTTGGAAGAAACTTTGTAGCCTGGATCATAGTGGCAATAACCTTGTCCGAAAACCCCATTTTCTTCAGGATGCTGGCCTCAAGAACAAAGCAGTCAAAACTAGCTGCTCCACATGAGTGTGGCAAAAAGGAAGTCTGACTGCAAGGGAAAGCAAAAGGGTTCTGCCATGGACAGATTAAGTAGATCTGAAAACAAAGCCTGACTATGCCAGAATGGAGCAAACAGGATGTTGTGAGCCACCTAGATTTTCCTCTGCAACCTGGAGATCAGGGTATAGGTGGAAGAACATTGCAGAGTCCCACGGGAAAGTCATCACATCCACCAAAAGAGCTAAAGGATTCCGGGACCTTGCGGTTCAGACAAGATGCCGTAAGATCCACAGTTGGAAGCCCCCAACAGCAGATGATCATGTTGAAACAGCTCTGGTTGTGCTCCCAATATCTTGAAACCAAGTGCTGGCCACTGAGAAAGTCTTCCAGGAATGTGAACTTCTGAGATGGCAAGAAAGTGGGCCTCTGTCCAAGCTGACAATGCTGTCACATTGTTGAACTTTAATCTGTACTGGGGACCCCAGGAATGGATGAGGCTAGTGGCGTAGTGTGAGATGAATAGCTTCCAGAACATTAAGGGGCAGAAGACTCTCCTCCCTGGTCTAGAGACACTGGGCTATGAGCGGACCCAGTGTAGCACTCCATCCCAGAAGGATGGCATTCATGGTGACCGCAATTTAATTGGGATTGACAAAAAAAGACCACCCCACCGTCACATGGGACTGTTAAAGCCACCAGCGAAGGTCCTCCTTTGTCCGATAGGGGAGAGAAATGACATGAGACAGATGTGACTGATGTCTGGTCCAGGTCCTGAAAATGTCAGTAGCAATTCCAGTGGGTAAAATTTAACTGCCTCCAGGGCAGACATCAGGTAACATAGCACCTTCATGTACTCCTGCACTGTCTCCTATCAGACAGAACATCAGGGTCTTAGGCATTACTTAATGTCTCAGAGGTCACTGAAACATTAAAAATCTCCAGTACCTCCCAAATAAGTCCCTCAGCTGAGGGGTCACAGTCATCTTCACAGTAATTCCCCAGTGACCGATACAAGTCCAGATCATCTCAGTCTGTTCACCTTCCTAAGCTGAGGAATCCCCGATAATGGGTGTGACCCTCAAATACAGGGCTCTGGTGTGGGAGAAGTCTGTCCCACAAAGAAATCAGGGGCTCCTGAAGAGAGGAGGGGATAAAGGCGACTGGAGAAAGCCTTATCCCAAACTGGTTCCTGTACAGCAGACGAGATCCCTGTGATGCAGTGGCCACAGAACATGAGTGACATAAGGTTCCAGAATATTCCCTAGCAAAAGCAGGAATGGATTAAAGGACTCCGAGGATGACCAGAATCTTTAGCCTTGGACTTGCCCATATGTCCCTTGGTTTCTGACACGGTCAGGAGACTCCACAAAGAAGAGTAAAAGACAGTCAAGAGTAAAAAGTACAAGAAAATTATTTAAAAAACATTAATCTGAAGGACTAATTAAAATGGCGAGCAGGAGGGACAGACCAGCCACAGTACAGCATGCAGAATTCAAAAAGGAAGGGGAGTACTCAAAGATTACCACTTTCCATGCAAAAAAGTCCCAGAAGCAAGGGATTCTGGGAGATAAAGCTTTTTCCCCTCTTAGTAATGACAATGTAGTTCTCCAGCCACTTGAAAACAGCCCCCCACAACTATATGTTGCTATATAGTGCTTTTGGATGAACCACCTTATAAGCCTAACCGCAGTCTCCTAGGTGCAACTGGAGTGGAGCTATATCCCAGAGAAGCTTAAGAGTATGAATCCAAAATGACCACCACACTTATAATAAGTGAAAGAAGTTTTTTAGTGAGGTTAAAGCTGAAAATCAAGCCAATCTCCACATATGAACTCCATAAAATAAACCTGTGAACTGGACAATCCGTGAAGTAGGAAGCCAGTAATAGTTGCCGCTCTAATGGAGCATTATACAGCCCCATATGCCAGGAAATTCAAATAATAAAGAAGACTAAGACAACAGTGCTCATGCACCTTTCCATTGGTGAGGTAAATAAAAATTGGGTGTTAGCTGGCAGGGGTAAAGTGGAGAAGAGAAGGGAGTCTGTGCTTCAGAAACCTTTTTTTGAAGTGCCCTTCCCTCAGAAGATGGATACTTTACCCCATGGTTCCTGTGTTCCATACAGGATGAAAGGGAAAGGATCTTTATTATAACAAAGGAAGGGCTATTTTGCAGTAAGGGCATAAAGATTTAGAATGCTTTTCCGAGGCAGACTGTGTTGGTAGAGACTTCCAAGAACATTTTGGATACATTTTAGCTAAGAACAATATAGAGGATTGTAACTAATTGTTTCAGTAAAGGAAGATAATTGATCCAAGAAGAAATCCAACTGCACTTTGGAATCAGTTTTTTTTTTTTTTTTTAATCTGCCTGTGGAAACATTGGAACTGACTGAGTTTGTTTGCCTTCCTCTGCAAAGAAAAGGAAAATAACAGTCCCTGGAGCACCTAAGTAGAAGGGGTCATTCCCTGAGCTAGGATGACAGAAGTCTGGTTCTGGGGTATATGACACAGAAAGAGGCCAGGGAATTTCCTCTTCCTGTGACCCCCGTCTGCCTGTGTGTGTCAGGAAAACTCACCTGATGGATCAGAGAAGGGAAGCTGCTTTGGCGATGCCTCTGTCTGAACTGCAAATCCACGGGCTGGAGTGGCTGCTGGTTGTGCTGCAAGATGTACCAGAAAGTAGAGCCATAACAGCTGCAGGTCCTACCAATTCGGTTGCTGCTGGTGTGGCAGGTATGTCCTTGTTGCAGGAAAGTAATATGAAATTTGGGGGAAGAGGGCATCAGTACCAGAAGCTATGGAGGTTTCTCCATCTGAGAGGGTTAATGGAGAGCATTATTCTTAGCATCTGGATTTATCTACAAGCAAAGACTCCGGTTTGGTTGCAGCTGCTTCAGTGCCTGGGGAGTAGAGCAGTTAAACACAAGTGTTGCCAGTCTCAAAAGCAGAGGGTGGTGAACTGACAATTGCCAACCCACGCTTTTCATCTAGTAAAGATATATATCATTGTTACATGCCTTAAGACAATTTATTCATGAATTGAGGCATTATGGAACAGCTTGTATACATACAATAGTGGGAAATCTACCAAAGCCCATGTTGTTGGCCAGAGGGTATCTGTTAGCAAGATATACTTTAATGGAGTCAGGCTCAGAGCACCTGTAGGTCTCAAAGGACATCAAGCCTTACCCTCCATCTAATGCCATAAGGGGTGGAGGTTCAGGCACAATTGGGGTTTCACAGGGTCTTGGGACGGAGGCTAGGCATGATGCAGACAGCCCTGTGGGGATAGAAAGGATAGATTCAGAGGGGATAGTTCCAGTAACTGGGGTGCCAGATTCCCAACCACCCTGATATACAAGACCAGCTTTAGTTCAGTATGCTCAATACAAGGACATATACATGCCAGCAGGTATACAGCTGGGTTTACATTTATCAATGGCAGTAAAAGTGGTGACTTGGCCAGGGAAATATGTTTAAATTGTAACACTGTTACCAAGTTTTAAATTTAAAGATTGGGTGGCCAAGGAAAATAAGAGATTCAATAGCAGAACAAAAGAATGGGTAAAGCCAGATCCCAAATATCTTTGGCACTTGGATTTGCTCCTCTGCTACCTTAGCTAGCATCATACGTAAACGTATACCATAGGGGTGCTATGCCCTGTTAACACTATTAGTGAGATGTATTAAGATCAGGCATTGTGGCAAAAAGAAGCATTCAGGTAAAGGAAAGTGGTACATCAAGACATGTCTTGAAGTTGTAATGGTATGGAGGATCTATGGTAACCCATTTTTTCATGTCATAGATCAGTGCTCTTCAAGTTAGATGCCAGTAGTCCCATAAAAGGGATTTGCTGGAAGGTTCGAAAGGAGTCTGTTAGTCATTAAATAATGGTCAATGCAAGTGGGGGGTTTCTTATCATTTCTGCCATGAGTGTTCTCACTGCAAGGGAGGGCATTCAGTATGGGCAAACAGAATGAGGGCAGAGGGCAAACCAGGTATACCTAGATCTGAATCTCCCGTGACCATTGAAAGGAGAGAGTGTTTTGGCTTGTATGCTATGCTGATGTGGCAGAAGCATGGTCCCTTAAGAAGGGTTTTCACATAGTTTAAGGACTGCTGTGACTGATTTGGGGAGGATGGGTAGAGAGAAAATGAAGATGTAATTAGAGAATATGGCTAAGGAAGTGATATTGGGAAGACCCTTTCGCATTTCTCCTATTACCAGATTTTCCCACTTGATGGTGTCCCGGGGGTGGGGGTGGGGGGGTAGACGGCAACCTTTCAGCTGATTCGATAAATTTCTTTCTGCAGATGGTGCCTTGGTTATAATCACTTCACTTAATTTTATAAAGCAATGCAGATCTATCACAGTCTCCCTTTGAGGCCTAGGCAATCCTGTGCTTACCTCTGTATGGCCGCCGGCAGGCATGGCCTCCGGACACTTCCTCATTGCTATGTGTCGTGTTACAGGCACTGGCACGGACGCCTGTTTATGGGCCTACTCTGTTGGGCCTAATTGGGCCCTGCCTCCTTCTGCTGCTTTATAAATCTCATTGAGGTAGGACTTGTTGCCCTTTTGTGGTGTTCCTGTGCACATCTGGTTTGTTCCTCTGACCCTTGCTTGCCTTACGTTGTCTCCTGTTGTTCGATCCCTGACTTGTCTGAGTACTCGTGCTGGTTGTGACCTAGACTGTGGCTGACTTCCTGATCCGTGTATGACTCTGGCTTGTCCGACTACCCGCTCCGTACTGACCTTTGACCGTTCCAGTTCCTGACTGTGGCCTGTGACTGATGCTCTGTTTGTGCCTCGCTCCTGTCTGACTACCACTAGGCCGATCCAGGGCGCGCTCCTTTACCTAGTAGCTAGCTACCAGCTGGTCGCTTATAGGTTGCCTCAGCTTGGTGCCTTCCGTTTGCCTCCGGGAAGCTAGTGTAACTTAGTCTCGCCCCTGGGTACTCACCTCTTACGCTGACCTGATGCCTGGCTTAGCACTTGCGGTGCTACCTATGCTCTGTGCCTCCTAGTTGCCTTCGGTAAGATAGAGTGCAGCTTGTTTCGCTCCTTGCCTCAGTAGTGTGCTCCTATCTGGCTGAATCTAACTAAGCACCTACTCTGCTGCCTCGAGTGGTGCTACCAGTTACGCTATTGGTGGTCTATTCACACTCTGTGCCTCCGCTGGGTACACTCCTGTACTAGTCTCATCATTCCTTCCTGTTGTGGTAGAGCCAAGTCTGGTTCTAAGACTCAGTACCATAGACCTACGGTGGTTCACTGTCAGCTCCTGGGTAGTGGACTAGATACTGTCCTCACGTCTATCTCCCCTCTGACTGAGGAAGTGTTCATTATTACTACTAGTATTCTTATTATCTATAGCTCAATAAACTGGTTTAAATTCACTTGTACTGCTCTGTGTGTTTCTTTACTGAAAGTCTATGACAAGATCTTAGAAGGTTTGGGAAGGGGTCTTTGCTGTCGAAATGTTGACATGGAGTCTGCATTTCGCTTTTTACCAGTATCAAGAATTAATTACTGCTGAAGAGTAAGTTTCAAGGGATATTATGTGGACTTCTGTCTTCCAGTGGGTGTGCCATATCTGGTCAGTATTTTTAAATTTTTTGTATAATTTTGGAATAAGTATTTGGGCAGGAGGCAGACACTTGAGGAATTTATCATTATTTGAATGCTTTTCCAATAGCCAGTTGGAATGCTTTAAGGTGTCTCAAGGTGATAGCACAGTGGTTTGGGGTTCCTGTTGCAGGAGATAAGAAATTAGGTCCTCTGTTGGTTCCCACCTTTCTTGGTATAGAAATTGACCAGTCAACATGTGGTAAGGCCTGCATGCTGATAAACTGCAAATCTTTAGAGGTTTGATTAATGCAGAAAATTTGCTGTGTATGTAATGCCAACAGGGGGAATGTTTTGTAGATGACTATTACGTACCTTCAGTGGAATTTCTCAGTCTTCAGATTTTGTAAGTTACCAGGGAAATCAAGAAGGATCTGCCATTATGGTAATCCAAAGTTTAGTAATCAGGTAGCGCTGTTCACAGTTCCTGCCGGGAGTTCAAGCTTTGGAGTCTGCTGTCAAGGGCACTGGTTTTCAAGGCCATGACAGAGGTATTGGTGATGGGAGGTTTGGTTAGGAACTTAGCATTTCTAGAAATGTTCCCTATCTTGATGGAGGTGTAGTTAAGGGGGAGGAGGTTTTGACCAACAAACATGTCTTCCGTTCAGACAACATGGTGGTTGTGGTATTGTTAAGATCCACTCTGATGGTCCAATTACTATGGGATGTGGTTTCAAAGTGTTTGGAGATAAGCGTGTACCTGGGGTTCCAAACTCTATTGCAGACACTCTGTACAGTTTTCAGTTACAACCTTTCTATTTTCTGGTTTCATACATAGAGAATGGACCTGCACATTGTCTGAATCATCTGTGGAATGTGGGATTTGATAACACGTTCACTGGCTACTCTGACTTCGCTGGCTTCTCATCAGCACTGGAAAGAGTGAAACAGTCGTTTGTCGCAATATTTGCTGGAAAAAGCACAAATATTATTTGTCTGATAGTTGAGAAAAGAGTATTTTAATGGGTATATATTTCTGTAGGAGACAGAGAAGGATAACCAATATCACTTGTAACGGTCATCAGGAAGAGGAATGCTGGCTCAGTGGATAATATATGTTCATCATCCCCCCAGCCAACTGGAGACTGCCAATTTATTTTGAACCGAGACTGGCATATAAAAGCCAGTCTCGGTTCAAACTTACAGCAGTCTGATTCAGAGAATGGCCCAAGAGGTTGCAAGGATTCTTCTGTGCAGCTCAAAATGCCTTCCGCCACCAGAGGAGACAGAGGCGGAGTCAAAGGGGGTAGAATTGCAAACTGCTGTCTAAAGCACTACAGCTGGTCTTAAAAATACCAGGGCTAATAGTATCAAGCCCCTAATGCATCATTAGTGCAATGTGCACCCAATTGCATCATTACTAGTAGTGAGATTAGAGCCACTATATGCCCCAAACTGGAAACAAGCTAAACCGTAGGAATAGGCGACTTATTAACTTTCCTAGGTAGGTGTCCTTTAGTCAGTCACTTAAATAGTCTTATATTTGCATTTGATATCTCATAGTCCACTGCAACTGATACAAACTAGTGATCCTCACAAACATCTATTTATGTTAAAGTCAACTGTTGGTCACAATGGGTGGGATCTAGAAGATTACTGCAATAGAGATCACTATATACAGGAACCTGCAGATATAATACAAAACAAATAGATGGATACAGCTGAATTGTCTATGAGGACACCTACTGAAGCAAATGAATCTGTTAAATTAAGATACACTTATTGCTATGGTATATGGTAGACTGTTTCTGATTGTAGAATTCCTTTTTAAGAATGTCATTTGGACTTCTGCCCCGTCTGGTGGGCACCCACTCCACTTCAGCAGGATGGATGGATGAATGAATGAATGAATGAATGAATGAATGAGAAAAAAAAGTCATATTAAAGCTACACAATACCTTGAGTAAGGAAGGAGGTGTTTTATTCATCCAGTTTCTCCAGTTCCCATGCTCAGGTTGATCATTATTAATTTTTGTTACGAAAGGTACAAGTTCATTTTTACAGTAGATCTTCTCTTTTCATCCTAACCTAGAACACAATAGAGACAAAGGTTATTTGCAGTCAGTGACACTTTACAGAGGACAGGAAACAGTTTATCTGTGTAGGCATCTGTAGAATTTCACCCCAGGGGCAAATTCCTTGTCAATTTTCCAAGATCTGACACGTCCCAGTGAAAATCTTCAGTCCTGACAGACCACTGAATGCATTGAATTAATAGCAGTAACTTCTTTTTAACCCTTTGAGTTCCAGAGTGGTACGCAACGCATTGCAAAGCAATCAGTTGTGTACCACTCTGGCGCTTAAGGGGTTAAGGCTATTTTATGGATTTCTGTTACAGAAAGAGTTTGTATATATGACAAATATTGGAATGCATAGAAAAGGGGTCATTCTGGGGCAAACCACCTGCGTGTTGGGAGGGGAAAGAAAATCCTCTTGATGTAAATGGACCTTTTAACCCCTGAATGCTAGAGAGGTCTTCAAAGCATTGCAAAAGTGGGGCTAAAGTGATCCATTTAAGTCACAAGGAATTCGGGGAATTTGTAGGCGTTCTGTATAGTGTAGTTGGTTTGCACCAGAATACTTTACATGGGTTAGTCTTGCCTATAAACAACAACTACTAGTATTCATATAGCACCTTTCTCCTAGTGGGACTCAAAGTGCTGTCAGAGCACGCTCTCAGAATTAACCAAAATCGGCAGATGAACAACAGATATTACCAAATCAATGTACTCATTTATCGACCTCGGCATGATGAAGGGCCGAGTTGACCGTGCAACCTTGCGGTTTGAGTAGGCGCTGCAGTCAGGGCATTTACCACTGAGCTATCTCAGTAGCAAATTATATTTATACTAGTTGAAGAGCCCGTGTACACGGGCCACAGTGCCACCCAGCAACAGCCACGGTGCAGTCATGCACAGTAGAGACTGCCCCCACTGTGGCTGATAGGGATTGGGGAGCTCCAAATTCAGACCGCAGTCCTCTCTGCGCACCTTGGGTGCGCAGAGAGGACTACTGTCTGAATTCGGCGCCTCGCTCATTATCAGCCGCGGTGTGAGCAGTCTGTAGTACGCATGACCGCAGCAGTCTCTACTGCGCATGACAGCTTCTGACAAACACACATTTAACGAATTATTATATAGGATAAATTATACTTAATGTAAGATTTATCCTACTGACAAAACCAATTTAACTCCGACTTTTGAGAGGTCTTATTGTACGGTTGTTGTAGATTAGACTTGCATTTATTTAGCTGCAATACCATGGCCTATAATCTTATGGTCTCACTAAAATTTTAGGCCATGCAAATACTGCACCCAGTCTAACGCAAGTTTGAGCTGCCATAACTTTTGAATACAAAACTCTCTGAACAATTTACCCTGAAGTATACTATCCCTTTAACCTTGAGAGCCAGAGAGGTGCGTTGGATACCTCTCTGGCACTCAAAGTGTTAAAGTTCCAAGAGTGCAGTAATTAAATCAATCACATTACGATGCATTGGGCATCCCTCTGGCATTCAAAGGGTTAACACAAAAACACCCAACAATACACACACAAAAACCCTTGCCTGGGTCAACAAGATATATTACCATGGACGTTTTATATTAACATTGAGATTTGTGAAGTAGCCATGACTGGGTTTTTTTTGAGTCAGACTACAAAGGGGGCCAGGATGAAGAGTCTCCACATTCCAATCATCAAACAATTCACTAGGATGTTTGTCAGAAGCAATCATGTGCAGTAGAGACTGCCCGAATGTACAGAATGCTGGGAGTTCTGTGCTTTCAGCCAGTCTACAGTGCATGACTGCGTCGACAGCAGGATGCAGAGCAGGACTGATCTATTAACCCTTTGAGTGCCAGAGGGGTACGCAATGCAATGCGTACCCGGACCCTGGCCCGTGTACACGGGCTTTTACACTTGTACACTAATAAAACAGGATACAGAGAAGGCAAGTGGTATAGCAGACATTATGATGAATAAACGTACTGCTCAGAATTTGTTATTGGGGTAAAAATGACAATTTGTACATACGTTTTTGCTTTGCATAGGGTTGCACTAGTTTCACATACCTAGTAACTTTCTGCGCCTGACACTAGTTTTCGGTGTTCATACTGGGTCTCTGGGGAAAAGACTCTCTAAAGCTGGGTGAGCTACTTGGAAACCCTGCCAATGCCCCACATAGTTCTGCCAACTTTCTCCCCTTATTCAGCTGATTTTAAGGTGGAACTGCCACTTTGTAACAAAGTGGTGATTTTTATAGTTACCTTAGCAATTTTTTTTATTTCAGACATGCCTGCCACATTTTTCTTACAAATAAAGCCAAATAGCTCAAACTATTATTTAAAATACATACTAACAAATACAGGGGATTTTCGAAAGCGCTTTCAGAATAATTTGTTACAAAGTGATAGTTCCACTTGAAAGGGGAATTCATGCCTACTCTTTCTGATCCCAGAATCCCCAGTTAAGCCCTTGCTTACATCGTGTTGCTAATTGTCATTTGAACACTCCCACTGAGCCCTTCTTAGTACTCCCAGGGCTGGGGTCAAGGACTTGAGCATAACTGAATCAAGGTCTATAGAATAAGATAGGGTGCAAGAGTGTATGTGCACTTTATACATAAATCCCTTTAAATTTAGGACGACAGTGAAAAACACACTGCAGGATTGTTCCAGTGAAGTCCTACAGAATGAAAATGTCATAAGCGCCCTGCTATTTAGGGGATATCTTCTCATGGCAATGCAAATGAGGGGTGAACTATAGGTCTGCCATAGACACATGCACATATGCAAGGAAAACTAACCCACAATGCTAAGTAACTGGTATGATAAAGCTACACACAACCACCCACATTGCAGCTGCTTGTACACATTTCAACATTCTTCCACACTGAATTTAACAGCCTAAGGACATACAAAATGTAGAAGTCATTTATAGTTTATTAATGCTACTCTTACATGTTTAAAAGCATGTCAGTTACTGATCTGGAGTAGGAAAACATTATGATTGAGCTCATGCCCCCAGGCCCACTCTTGATATACCATGAGCTGGGAGAACAATCACCAAGTTACTTTCACACCAGCCAATTCAGTGACAGGAGACTGACTTAAAGGAGCAGTAAACTTTTTTTTATGAAAAAATATATATTGTAGGGCTTTTCCTACTGAGTAAAATAAGGGTACTCCCACTGCCGAGAGATTTATATTTCCAGAGTTATTACAGTTTAAACCCATGGTTTTTTACATTAGCAGGGCCCTCTAGTGGTCACATTCTAATTAGATTTACTGTCAGATTCTAATGGAGAGGAAAGTCAGAAAAGTCAGAGACATACAGTTCTCCACAGAATGTGATAGAAACTGCCTGTCACTTCCTGTCAGTTAGAACTATCAGGAAGTAAACACAGTAAATTCACTTCCTGATTATTTAAACTGCTATAAATTTTGAATAAAACATCTGACAGCAATGGGAGTGACATTGTTTTATTCAGCAGGAAAAGCTCTGTGAAATATGTATTTTCATAAAAAAAAGTTTACTGCTCCTTTAAACATTTGCTCTTCTGAAGGAAAGCAAAAGCCAGAACCTGTATATAATGAATAACTGGATTTATACTGATATGAAGAGACAGTGACATTCATACACAAAGTAGACCTGGAGTAAATCAAGTGCACTATAGGAGTATGAATAAATGTTCTTAAAACTCATTGATTTAAACTTTACTTTTAACCCCTTGAATGTTACAGAGTTCTCCAACACACTGCTTTGTAATGCATTGAAGATGTCTAGCATTCAAGGGGTAAGAACTCAATTTCAATCAATGGGAATTTGTATTTCTCCCCTATGGAGCTCATTTTTGGCCCAGTACACAAGCCTAAGGAAAAGTTTTCTTTTGCAAAGCTCTACCTAGATTACCAGGCTGTGCAAACTTTGACATCAACCATATATGATTGGCTGAAGACCACACAAGTCAACCATTCATTGGCTGGGCACTAACATCCAAGTTATCCAGAAGAAAAATATGTACAGTGACTGCGGAGATCCTTTACTGCAAGTTCACGGTTTTCAGCACTGTATGTCAGTGCAATACCTGCCCTTTTTTCACATTTTATTTTGTGCACATACAATATTTTGCAGAGATCACAGCTCTGATGTTGTATAAGTAAACAAGTCCTAAAACAGAGTGTTTGCATTGCCTGGTACATCTACATCATACATGGCAGTGAACAATGGACCAAGAAATTAAATTTAAACTGAAATACTGCAAATGATTTACCAGTTAAGTTAAATCACTATACTTCTAAGATATGTGGTTCGACATCCCCCCCCCCCAACATAAAAAGAATGCATAATAAGATTAAAGTCAGAAAATGGTAGACTTTAAGGGCTCGATTCTATTACCCACGCTAAAACCGGCATTACAAGAAAAACAAGTAGCGTGAATTTTGCAAACGTGTTACGTTGGTATTCTGTTGCAGAACCACAGTAAGACAAAACTGGCATAGACAGCACTTTTCAGAGAACTAGCAAAACTGGTGCAGTCTGCTTTTATTCGACTACCGCCTACAAAAAACGAGCAAAATGTCGAAGTCCAAGGAAAAAGGCGTACCTTCGATGACGTAAAGATCAAGTTTAATGTCAGATGTGTTCCCCACATAACAAAATCCGACACAGTGTGCCCCCTCGACATATTAACCCCCCCTTTTAAAAGTCGACTACAGTAATTCTTTCACCACATTAATTCGACAAATATTGTACTCGACTCCTTAACCCCCCCTCCCCCCTTTAAAATTTGACTTACAGTACTCCTATGACTTTTTCACCATTTATATCCAACATTTTTCTTCTTTTTTTTTTTTTTTTTTTTTTTTTTTTTGACATGCCCTTGTATTTTGTATTGCAAGATTAACCCTATGAGTACTAGAGAGGTAGCAACACATTGCAATGTGTTAGCTACCCCTCTGGCACTCAAAGGTTACAAGAATTAGTGGAAACACTGTTCCTCAATAATAAATAAACCCATATCTTGAGCACACGGACCGAATACTTTGTTGCAAGAGCTGTTTGGAACTTATGGTCGGCTTTTGACAGCAAGCCATACATACACACTCTTGCTGTGAAAACTGAGGTTTCTACAGCCTAGGGCTCACAAGCGACCAGCAGTGTAAGGGTGGCTCATACGGATAATGGAAGTTAGAAGATCTTATCTAATAAAATAATTTTCTTGATAATGACTAAGTTTAAACATATCCTGTCTCATAACAGATGTGAATCTCCTCCACATGACCAGTATCTCCAATATAATGTTGGTGGGCTCAATACATCATTTTATAGGAGGACTTAAAGGTTCTAACAACACCTGTGCAGATATTGATTATATATATGTTATGTATATTTGCTTTATTACTATACTAGTTGAATAGCCCGTTACACTGGCCACAGTGCCACTGCCACCCGGTCGCGGGGCAGTCACGCTCTGCGTCAGCCGCGGTGCGGGCAGTCTCTACCGCGCATGACTGCAGCACGTACAGCACTGTATACTGAGCATGTCGCGGCGTTACACACGATTTAGCGAATTATTATATAAGGATCATTGCATAACAGCTTAGAGGACTATAACAAAACAAAACAAAACAAGAATCAAGATATGGGTTTATTTAATATTGAGTAACACTGTTTCCACTAATTCTTTTAGCCCCTTGAGTACCAAAGGGGTAGTAAACACACTGCAATGTGTTGCTACCTCTCTGGTACTCATAGGGTTAATCTTGCAATACAAAATACGAAGGCACGTCAAAAAAAAAAAAAAAAAAAAAAAGGAGAAGAAAAATGCTGGATATAAATTGTGAAAGAAAGTCAAGTTGAATTTTAAAGGGGGGGTTAACGTGTCGAGTACAATATTTGTAGAATTAATGTGGTGAAAGAAAATCACTGTAGTCAACTTAAAAAAAAAAAAGGGGGGGTTAATATTTCGAAGTGGGGCACTCTGTCGGATTTCTATGATGTATACTGTATTCTATACTGCTTTTGTTCAAACAACGATGGTTTTTAAACGGTCGTTATAGCTTCTACTCCTCAACCTCTTTGTATAAACAAAACAGGCGCTAATATTGAACGCGGGTAATAGCATACTACTTGAACATTGTTTTTAATTGATTCCTATGGGCTGTTTTTTGACTGGCGGCTGATTTTGTTTTCACAAGTCGGGTAATAGGATACCAAAAACTGACTTAAAAAAAAAACCCAAACATAGTGCCTGTTTTTTTTTTGTTTTTTTTTAGCGCTGGTAATAGAATCGTGCCCTAAGAGAAATGAGCAAGGAGCTGACGGTAATTATTTCTGCACAAGGCTGTGAAGAAGGGGACCCCACTATTAATTAGAACTGTTAATGTTAAACCAGCTAACACAAGTCTGTTTACAGAGAATGAGGTGTTACTGATGTTAAAACTGAAAGCAGATAAATCAGTTGGTGAAGATAACATTCATCCAAGAATATTAAAAGAGCTTAGGTCTATGCTTGAAGAACATGTAGCTGAGCTTTTTGACAGGAGTGGCTCCCAATGACTGCAAAATGCCACTGTAGTTCCACTATACAAAAAGCATTGTAGGGATGAATTTTGCAATTAGAGGCCTGTAAGTCTGACATCAGTAGCTGGGAAAATATTAGAAATGCTTTTGAAAGGAAGAATTGATGCACACCTAAAAGTTAAGGACATGCAAGATCCATGGCAACATGGATTTATGACAGGAAGGTCTTGCAGACATATGTTTTAATTGTTAATCAAGTGGTAGAAAAGGGTGAAGCAGATGCAGCTTATTTGGATTTTACTAAAGCTTTTGACACTACCACACAGAAAGCTGACTCACAAGATGCATCCCTTAGGACTGAGCTCAAAAGTAGTGACTGGATAAATGACTGGCTGAAGGACAGGAACCAGCATCATTATCAATGGTATTCATTTAAAGGAAGTGGTGTGGCATCAGTGCTAAGGCCTGTTCTCTTCTATATCTTTGTTATTTTACTAGTGGTATTCAAGATAAGGAGTGCCTTTATTGCAGAAGGTACAAAAAAGTGCACCACGGTTGACACTCAGGGGGTCAATTCTATTGGGGCTGGGGAAAAAAAAACAAAAAAAAGTGACAGTAGTTTTAAGTGATAATTAGCCATGTTATTTCAATACTGTCAGTGTTGTAGTTCAAGAGAAATTGAACAATACAGTATCCCCCTACCTCCTCTTTTACCTAGTGTAAGCCACCTCACCTCAGATGTGGAATCTGGTCTCTTCACTGGACAGGTCGCTGCAAGGCACAATCTTCTTACAGTGAGCATAAGGAAAACCCTGCACCTTGACAGATTTTTCAGGTTTTTCTGTATCATCAATGAAGATTGTCCCTCGCAAGATTGTCCCTCTCTACGATCCATCCAGCCAGCCTTGCTGCTCTGAGGTGAGCAGTGTTAAATCAGTAAAAGGAAAAGGAGCTGGAGGGGAAAACTTTATCATCAATTACTCTTGAACTACAAATGTGACAGTATTGAAATAACACTCTCCGTGGCCCAAATACTATGAAGATTAATCAGAGCTGCTTTTCTTGTGAAACACTCCTATCCCTTTAAGTTTCATTTAGGTATTCTATTACCTGCGCTGCGACCAACCATCGAGATATAAAATGCATGATGGTTGCTAGATTAGTACCCATAGAAAATCAGCAAAATAGGCTATACTATTTGCAGCGAGATGTAACGCACGTTAACGGAACACCTTTTAAACCAAAAAATTCTGCACCTACAAAACACAGGCGTAGAGTCCCATCTCGGGTTAAATTCCACCGTAAAATAAAAAGAATGAGGAACACACATGCCTCATACATTCAACCAAATCTCACACTCCCCCCAAACACTGACAGCCCTACCTACCATATAGGCTGAGGAGGCCTTCATCTTGCAGTGGATTGACAAAGGCTGAAGATGATGACCCATCATATATATCTCTAGATTTCTACACGTTTATTATGAGTATATTATGAGGAACTGTGAACAAAAGGCATACTTCAGCAAAGCTCAATAGATACTTTACAAAACAATATTTATATATAAAGTAGTTGAAGAGCCCGTTACACGGGCCACAGTGCCACTGGCAGCCGGCCACGGGGCAGTCACAAGCAGTAGAGACTGCCCGCGCCGCAGCTGATACAGAGCGGGATGCTCCTTTAGAGCGCCCCGCTCTGTATCAGCCGCGGCAGTGGCAGTCTCTACTGCGCATGACTGCAGTACGTGCAGCAGTCTCTACTGCGCATGACTGCGGCGTTATGCACATTTTAGCGAATTATTATATAGGATATATATTTATTATATACACACAAATACACACACACATATTATATTATATATATATATATATATATATACACACATATATATATATATATATATATATATATACACACACACACACACACACACACACACACACACACACACACACACATAGAAACATCTGACTTGTAACATGGAAACCTGCAAAGGGAAGTTCCTTCTGTTTAATACATCAGAAACCACTTTTTTCTACTGAATAGTTCCCCTTTAAAAGCTTTCAAAACATATACCTTATACACACTACCATCCTCCCCCTGAAGTGTTGGTTACTTGCTCCTCTTAGACACTGTTGTGAAATAATCCAGAATATTTTCTAAAGTAGGCAGTGAACAAGTGCATTCCTCCAATTCTTTGTTGCTCTGCCCATTGGAAATTAACTTCTTCACTGTTTGAGTTCTTCTGAGCTGCGTGTTTGCTATAAAGGCATACTCTAAGTGCAATATATAGAGGTTTTTACCGCACAATAATGTTCTGTTAACCCCTTAGATGCCAGAGACAACCCTACATATCATCCTTTTCCTATCTCTTCCAAGTTTACCTCAACAAAATGTCTGTTGCATGCACTCATATCTAACCTGTGGCCAGCCTTCAAGTTAGTGTATCTTAACATCTTCCTCCCACCAACATTTTAACCCTCTGAGTGCTAGAGGTGTGTGGAATACATTTCAAAGCAACACACTGCACAGGTCTCAGACATTCAAAGGGTTAATTTAATTTCATTTTACTGTATAACACTACCACATACTTTCACCTCATGTATTTCTGGCCTCCCCCCCCCGGATTACAAAAATACATGAGAAGGGTCCTCAGGTGTACATGTAGGTCACATTGTTTATGTATCCTTCCCGCCTTTGGACAGCACCAAGGCGGGGCCTGAGAGCCTGAAAGGTTTGAAATGAATTATTGCATAAAGAAATTGCAGCCTTAACTCACTGTATCAGTTTATACGGTGTGTGTGTGTGTGTGTGTATACATAATAAACCCACACACTAGCAAAGAAGGCATGGGCTGACCATGTGATTAAAGGAAGAGAAATTCCACTGTCCACTGGTAGTGGCAAAACCACACAAACTGGCTGAAAGTCCAGACTAATTCCACTGTCCATTGGTAGTGGCAAAACTACTCAAACTGGCTGAAAGTCCAGACTAATTCCACTGTCCATTGATAGTCACAGCGGCACACAAACATGGACATGTCAGTCTTGTTTCACTATCCAACCAATAGTCACAAACACATACACTTTGATATCTCAGCCTTGTTCCACTGCTATCCACAAAACCGCACATACTCTGTACAGCTCCCCAGTCTAGTACAGTTGTCCCACTGGTAGGCATAGAAGCACAATTACACTGTTTAACCCCACAGGCTTGTTCCTCTGGTAGCCACACACAATGTATGATACCTCAGCCCAGTTTCAGTGTCCACTGGTACTCAAAGACCAACACAACACATTCTGTTTTATAAACCTTGTTCCACATTTCACAGGTAGACAGACCCACACGTACACTATCTATTACAGCCTTATTTCACTGCTCACTGGTAGTCACAACATGCTGCAGAATTGCATGATGGAAGTTTTCTGATGGACTAGTGTCAGCAATTTAAGTTTAACTTCTGGAGTAACATCAGGAGCAAGACATTGTGAAAAAATGCCATGTTCATCCCTCTGGCATTCCAAAAGTTAAACATTCTCAAAATACTCCCTCATGGTGACGGTTTAACCCCCCCCCCTTCATTGCTTGAGGTCTCCAACATATTGCTTTGTAATCTCTTGGAAGCCTCTGTAGCATTCAAGCGGTTAAACTTCAGCTCTGCTGTGAGGAGACAGATTGCTCTACCAAGGAGCACTGAATCCCACTGGCTATGCAATAGAGGAGCAGAGCAAGGAGGAGAGGTGTAGGAGGAGGGTGAAGAGGTAGAGCGAACAGTTTTAATGACAACATGAATAACTTTATCAAACTGAAAGGAAGAGCAACAGCTGGAGGGGTTCGCGTTGGCCACCACTGAAGTAGATGGGCAGCACACATTAATAAAGTGCTGGCACATCACAGGTGCTGCAAATTTGTCACTTAGCTATAACGTAACTGAAGACTAGCCTGGAGCACAATATATTTGCATCGGAACTCTTTAAAGGACCCGAGAAGTATGCAACATATTGAGAGGCAATGTGTTCTGTAAAAGAATAAACAGATTGGGGTGACTGGGATATAGAATGGGAAGGACACAGGTGTGGGTTAGGTCACATGTGAGATAAGAAACTCCCTCTGGCAATGGGAGCAGTTATACATGTGGCGGCTCCGCCTCCGTATGTCTAAGTACACTGACTGCCAGCCCAAGGGTGTGGCCAGCACAGACCCAGAAAGCTTTCACACATTTAAAAATACACACACAAATAAGCACACAAATTGTGGAGCACACTTTATTTTTTAAAAACTAGCCCTGCTGCTAGGTCCTGCTGAGGGCCTCTGTATGTCACTCACACCAGAACAGGAGATGAATGGATCCTACTCCCTTTTACAAAACAAACACAGCTTGGCGCCAGAGTGATAAAGATCCTGTTTTAATAGGACCTTGGCCTCTTCGGACTCATTACAAAGCCTTATTTGTTCCTTTAACCTCTTATCTGCCAGAAGTTGCCAATACATGTATTTTCCACAGGGCCTAGCATTTGAAACATGACACTGCTCCACTGTGCATCTACTTGTCGGGACTGACCATTTAACCTATTAAAGAGGTCACGCTAATCACGTGACATTGTTAGATCATATTCTCTTTCTTTCTCTCTATATGTAGAAAGTCATGAACTAAATCATTAATCTTTTTGATGCAAACAGCATGTTTTCATCCCTACTAAACATGTTTTACCTCAAAATTTCAGCTATTTTTAAGTTACCAGCATACTCTGCACCAAAGGTTTATAAATAATCTCTAATGAGAAACTTTACTCATAATTTTATAACAATGAAATTACAATTAAGTAAATGGCAAACAAATGTGTTTTGAACCCAAGAACCGATCAGAAATTTCCATTCGACGATGCAAATAATTACATGCAATGTTGATAAACATTGGACTACAATACCATTCCAAATATTTATGAGTGTTCTGAGAGCAATTCCACTGATTTGTTCTAACATAATGGAGGCTATTATAGGATATCATAATTGTACTGGCCAGAATATGCAGGGTTTCTCTTTTAGCAAGCCATGACTGCACTCTTCCCCTTGAAAACATAATTATTAATGCATATGGGGAAGTTAGTCTTATTCGCCAAAGCAAAATGTTTGTACCTCATTGCAAAATAAAAAAAAATAAAAATTATATATATATATATATAATAAAAAAAATTACTATCACATCAAATCTTAGTGTTAAGTACATATTAAAGGTATAGTAATACTTAAAAGGTAAATTATAATAAATAACGTTGTAGGGTTTATCTCTGAGTAAAACAAGGGTAATCCCAGTGCCGAGAGATATTTTATTAAAAAATTATAACAGCTCAAACTTGAATTTTTTATGTGCAATATCACAGTGGCGTTGTTGTTACACCATCCTATGGACTGCTCTGGTCTGTAGACCATGAATCTCCACAGGATGGCCTAGCAACAGCGCCACTGTAAAATACTTAAGGACAGATGATGATCATAGTACGTCATGTACTTTTTACATACAGCTCTCCACCGGGAGGCTGTAACTAAAAATAAGACCGTTCCAAGACTGGAGCTCTCTCTCTAAGGCCCCAAAGTGGTGCGCCGATACACACAACAAGTCACGTGTACTGGCACGTCGACAAGGATCAAAATGGTCCTTTTGGGACGGAAGTGTCCCAGGACTGCTGGTCCTTAAGGAGTTAAAAGTCTTTTGCTGAGTCTTCTGTGTATTAATAGTAACAGATTGCGCTATTTCTCACATCTTACTTGTGTGTAGTTCAAAGGTTATTACCGCAAAAGATCCCCCACCCGCCCCTTTCTGGCCACCTCCCTCTGAATCTCAAAACTGGTTGTGTGACTCAACGATTGCAGCGAGGGACAAGTTTGAGTAATCATGAGGGAAATCCTGCCCCCTTTGATGAAGAAGGGTAGGATTTCTCTTTGCTTTCTGACGTTTGTCCCTTGCTGCAGCCATCCTGACCAGACTGCAGCTTCTGCGCGACGTGTCAAGAAGGGACTGGCGTGGGATATTTAGAGCTGAATAACTTTTGAACTACACACAAGTAAGATGTGAGACATGGCGCAATCTGTTACTATTAATATACAGAAGACTCGGCGAAAGTCTTTTAAAGAGACATTACTATGCCTTTAAAATGTACTTAACACTAAGGTTTTGATGTGATTGTACCTCACTGCGAAAAAAAAAAAATTACTAACACTTTGCCTTGGAGAATAAGACAAACTTTCCCATATGCATTAAGAATTATGTATTCAAGGGGAAGAGTAGAGAATTTGTTATTAACATAACTGTGAACCATCTTGTCCAACTGCAAGAAATGTCTGACCTCTGATTGCCAACAAGGGTTTTGCCACCAAGTACTAAGTCATGTTTTGCAAAAAAGGTCAAATGCTTATTTCACTCAGTAAAATGCAAATCAATTTATAACTGTTTTGAAACACGTTTTTCTGGATTTTTTTGTTGTTATTCTGTCTCTCACTGTTCAAATAAACCTACCATTAAAATTATAGACTGATCATTTCTTTGTCAGTGGGCAAATGTACAAAATCAGCAGGGGATCAAATAATTTTTTCCCTAACTGTACATAGACTAAATGTTAAACTTCACACTTTCAGTCCTATGTGAGCTTTTGTGTTAGACAGTTACGGAGAAGTTGGAAATACACTTCTATATAGAGAAATACAGTTCTATGGAAAATACTGAAATACTCTGCCATGCAGAACTTTCAAATATATTACATGGAAGAACATTGAAATACACTTCTACGGAGAGCTCTGAAATACATTTCAATGGCAAATTCTGAAATCCACCTCTACAAAAAAAAAAAAACAAAAAAAAAAAAAACAACAACAACTTTAAAATACACCAATTACAATGATTTCAAGTCTCTTGTGAGGTGGTGTCCTTTAAACTGAAGCTTGAATAGAAAGATTTGACAGAATTGGGCTCAGGCACTATCCCAAACTATTGAGAGCTGAGGTAAGAACGAAAGGTCATCAGAAGAAAAGGCGCTTTCGACTAAACAAAGCCAGGGATTTTTCACAGTAAGGGCGGTAAAGCTATGGAATTCTTTGCTTTGGGATGTTGTACTTGCAGATACTGTAACTGATTTCAAAAAGCAATGGATGCCTCTCTAGCACAGAATAATACTGAAAATTATGACAGATGACTTAAAAGCAGATAGGATGTTGATACAGGGATCTATCTAACTCCAAATGGCAGTCAGGAAGGAATTTTTTTTTTTACTCACTTGGGGATAAATTAGAAATTGCTTCAGGGCATGGGCTGGACTTGATAGACGCATGTCTTTCTTCAGCCTCGTCAACTACGTTACTATGTTATTTGCTTGAAATATAAATATTTTTGATAAAATAACCTTTATTTGGTAGCAGGACAGTGTTGTGCTTTATACTGGGCCAATATAACTACAGGGTATGATAAAAGAATATATCCGCAGAACCGACACACTGTTGGCATTTCTAAAAGAACAACGAGAGAAGTCTGGCTACTATCAATTAATCTGCATAATGTGCATGGAATTAGCATAAAGTTCCGCACTGTCACCAAAACAAAGGTTAATTCATTATTGCTTCAGAGAAAAAAGTACAACAGATAGGCAGATTATCTGTTAAAAAAAAAAAAAAAAAAAAAAAATATGTTTTTAACCTTTTGAGTGCCAAGCGGGAACGCAACAACCCCCCGTCTCTCAAAGGGTTAAAGGCAGTCATACATTTTTTTTCTTCTCTTCATAGGGATAGTTCCACCTTAAAATGATAGTAACACTTAAAATATATAAAAATATACATTATAGGGTTTATCCTTCTGAGGCTACGTCCACTGTTGAGATATTTTATTCAAAAAGTTATTGCATGGCAATCATGCATTTTTTTTATGCAGTTATCTCAATAGCCTGAAATGTTACTGTCACAGTGTTGCTACACTAACCTATGAAGGTTTATGGTCAACTGACCAGAGCTGTCCACAGGATAGCATAGCATCAGAGCCACTAACATTTCAAGCGATTGAGATACTTCACCTATAAGAAAAAATAAAAATAAAAATCAAATAAAATTTGAACTACAAAGCCTTTTAAATAAAACTTCTCTCAGCAGTGGGAGTATCCTTGTTTTACTCAGAAGAATAAACACTATACTATATATCAGGTGATACTATCCTTTTAAGGGCAGTAGTTTCCAAACCATATCCCCAAGGGAGCCCAACAGGCCATGACTTTAGACTTCCCCTGCTTATGCACAGTTGAGAGAATTAAATTACTGAGCCTCTGATTAACTCGCCTATACTCAAGAAGGGAAATCCTAAAACATGACCTGGTAGGCACCCCGGAGGATAGGGTTGGGTACCACTGTCTGAAGGTGACAGGTCCACATGAAAGTAGACAAAACATTAATTCTGAGACAATATTTGAGACAATAGGCTGCAACGATAGCCTTGCTATATTTCGGTTGAAGCAATCATATTGCAATATTTAACAAACAGTTTAGTACTAATATATGTAAGACAGCTGTGTGCCTCATGAGGAAAATGTATATATATATTTTTTTTTTAAATTAAGCATATATTTAAATGAGAGCCAAGTCATGCATACGTTATTTTTGTTTGAAAGAAACAAAAGGGAACATGAAGCAGTTTCAGATTTTAGACTCAGCATAGTTCACAGCTGATTTTAGAACTTCAAAATATTAGATAAAAAGACTTATTCTGCTTTTTCAGGCTACACAATCATGGCAAGTGAATTAACCTTTCATGATCAAAGAAGATCTGGCATTTAGAAGTCAGTCTTTATCACAGTGGTAGCCAACCGCGGTCTTCAATAGTTAACAACAGTGTATGTTTTTGCGATATCTCTGCTTAAAGGGGAACTCTCACCTCATTTAAAGTGATCCTTATTCAATTGTTGTTTGTTCCCTATACATCTACAATCTTTATTTTTTTTAAATCACTCAAGTTAAGGAGAAATTAGACTCTATAATGTTCCCTCATGACGTCACTTCAGGGCTCGCTGCAGTACCCCTCTGTACCGCAGGCTGTCAATCTTCACCTCTTCCCCTCCCCAGTTGTACCTTGTTCGCACTTCCTCTGATGGTGGAATCCCGCATGTGATCTGGCACTCGCTCACTGGCAAGAGAACATACCAGGTCACATGCAGGATTCCACAGTCAGAGGAGGTGGGACCAAGGCACACCTGGGGAGGGGAAGAGGTGAAGACTGACAGCCTGTGGCACAGAGTTGTACCACAGCGAGCCCTGAAGTGATGTCATAAGGGAACATTGTAGAAGCAAATTTCTCCTTAACCAGAGCGATAAAAAAAAAAAAAAAAAAAAAAAAAAAAAAGCTATATTGGGAACAAAATCAAATAAGGATAAAGTGAGAGTTCCCCTTTAAGAACAGGTGAATCACCCAGTGGCTTGGTCACTTTAATGAAGCCACCTGCGCTGATTCAGGGATATCCTTAAAAAAACAAACAAACAAAACATGCACTGTTGTTAGTTCTTGAGGACCAGAGTTTGTTATCACTGCTTTATCTCATTCCAGACATTTTACAGGTTACAGTTTCACACTCAATGGCACTATAAAGTAGAGATAATTTGACACTAAATATAGCTCAGTGATCATCTAGGTTGTTAGAATTATTCTCCAATATCATCAACATGTTGAAGACATAACATAGGTTAATTTTAGGATGTGACTGGTAGATGCTATAATATTTAAGAAATTAAAACTCTGATCAAAGTGTGGTACACGCATTATATCAAGTGGTGGTGTTACTATACTTACCAGTCTTGCACAGTTAAAGGTCCCCCTTACTTCTGCAGTTGCTGGTGCTTAATGCTGAATTTACAGATGATAAATATTTAACATGCCTCCAAACATTTGAGCTAACCAAAGGGGGTCACATCTTTATAATTAAGCAGTCAGTGTTCAATGCCTGCCATATCTCACTTGGTAATAAACAGAGAAACTGCTCTTTAGAGCTTGCAATCTATACAACTGACCCACATCTTTAAAAGTGCAGATACAGAATGCTTGCAATCAGCATTTAATCTAAACTCTCAGATGCTGCAATTTATAGGATAATGACTCCCCAGAGTTTACAGTGCATGGACTAGTTCTCCCACTGAATATATGCTCAGAGTAAGTTTAAAGGGATTGTAACCCTCCCCCAGTAAACTTAAAGCCAAAAGCTAGTAATAAGAAAGACATACTTAACTCCCTTATTCCCATCTCTCAAACCGTTCCCTCCCCTTTCTGCCTGACGAGCTGTAAAGCTGTCAGAGGCAGAATCCGGTCGACAGACTTACAGCAGCTCTTCAGGAGCATTATCAACTAGATATCTCAGTATAATTACTTCACCGGAATGGTCTACAACATGTGCTTGCAAGCCAGGCACACGTTGTAGACCATTCCGATGAAGTAATTACACCGAGATATCCAGATGACAGCGCTCCTGAAGAGCCGCCATCTGGTCCTGGAAGCAGGATCTCATGACATCCGCTATACAGCGGATGCATGAGCAGGGGAAGGGAGCGGAGGTCTCTCTTTTCTTACATCTCTCAAACCATAACAGTTTGAGAAATGAGAATAAGGGAGTTAAGTATGTTTTACGTATTACTAGCTTTTGGCTTTAAGTTTACGGGGGGGGGGTGTTACTATCCCTTTAATTGTTGATTGCAAGTGTTTGCAATCAACAGGGACAGAAACAGAGTGATAATATTTATTACATGCAACTGAACATAAGCCTATAATATGGAATTTGAAGGCTAATCAAAATATTTCACAAAAAATACACAATTATAAATGGTTTCAAGAAAATATACGTTATGATTTCCAGAAAGGAAGGATGATACAGAATCTTTCACATTTTTCCCCATAATACTCCATTATATACAACAAAAGACAATGATACAAGTGAACGCTGCTACACTGGCACACAAACATCTTCACTCTTAGTAATGATGTCACCAAAAATCAAATCTTATATTTCAAGGCACAATTCCCAAAGGATTCTGGGAACACACATGAATAAAAGTTAAAATCAAGGTCTGTGCAGTGTCTGTTGTCACTTAACTGCACCAGTTTCCTGAGGATATGTTAGTTCTGGGAAGTTGCTTTCCCTTTAGAGGTCTCTACATTGTTATGTGACTGGAACACTATTGAGGATTGCCAGAAATATGCACACTGGTTTCCTGATGCACTGGAGAGTGCATATGAGCAAAAATTATTAACGATTGTACCACACACATACTTTCCTCCCATTTTTCACTCTTCATTCATTTATTTTGCCCCATATATTTTCATACTAATATATTCTCTTCTCTGTGCTGTATGTTCAGCTTGCTTTCTCTTCTTCCACACTACAAAATGTATCATCATCTGTCTGTCATTTTACCCCCAGAGGTCCATAGTCCTTCACTGTTAAAGCATCTTTGTATGCATATTGCAAAGACCCAGACATTCTGTCGCTTAAAAAGTGTTAGTAATGTTACAGACAGACTGCAGCTAGATCCCTCCTTACAATGCATACAATAGCTTAGTTATGTTGGTAATAGTGAAAAAGCTATATTGCTAGTGTTATTACATTATTAATTCTCCCCCTTCCACCCCTTTAAAGTGCAGGAGGCCGCCTCCCCTCAGATCTGAAGTCCGGTCGCAACAAGGGACAAGTAGGGTTGCACAGATACCGATACTGGTATCGGTGCCGATACCGGCATTTGCGCAAGTAAATGCGGCCCATTCCAGCACCAATACCCTGTGTCAGGGTCGGTGCTGCAGAGAGGGAGCCCGGGGAGCTGCTCACAATGCTCCCCGGTCGCCTCTCTCCTTCCTGCAGAGTCGGAGCATTGCCGCGGGTTACCATGGCAACGCTCCGACGCTGACCACTGCCGGGGCTCACGAGAGAACAGCGAGCACCCGGCAGAGGAGGGTAAGGTAGGCAAAGGGGGATCAATACAGGTAAGATGGGGCATCAAGAGCAGGTGGTGAAAGAGGCAGAGGGGGGGGGTCAAGAGGGAGAAAAAGAGGCAAAAGAGACAAAAAAAAAAAAAAGAGGCAAAAGGAGGGGGGATCAGGAGAGAGAGAGAGAGAGAGAGAGAGAGAGAGAGACAATAAGGGTGGGATCAAGAGTCAAGGAGGGGAGAAAGGGAGATCAAAAGGGAGAGAAAAAGCCAAGGCAAAAGTAGGGGGCTCAAGAGGGGGAGAATGAAGCAAAAGGGGAGAATCAAGAGGTGGTGTGTGTGTGTGCGTGTGTGCGTGTGTGTGTGTGTGCGTGCGTACCTAAAGCAAATATGCTTTAGGTACTTGGAAAACTGGCAAATGACCGCAAAAAACAAGTATCGGTAATTGGTGTCGGTGAGTACTTGAAAAAAGTATTGGTACTCGTACTCTGTCTTGGTATCGGTGCATCTTTAGGGACAAGCTTCATTCAATATAAGGGAAAACCTGCCATCCTTGATGAAGGCCCGAAGAATGTCGCCAGCAGAAGGGGCTGGAGGGAGGAGAATTAATAATGTAATAACATGGTAATGGTGAAAGCACTATATTTACCATGTTATTACATTATTAATTCTCCCCCCTCCAGCCCCTTCTGCTGATGACATTCTTCGTGTCTCAGCACTGGAGGATGATCACGACAAGGGACATTTTTCATTCAGTATTAAGGATAAACCTACCCTCCTTCATCAAGGAGGCCAGGTTTGCCCTTATATTGAATGAAGGAAGCTTGTCCCTCGTTGCGACCGGATGTCAGATCTGATGGGAGGTGGCCTCCTGCACTGTAAAGGGGTGGGAGGGGGAGAATTAATAAAGTAATAACATGGGAAATATAGCGCTTTCACCATTACCAACATAACGGAGCTATTGTACAGTTTATATTTAACATTACTAACCCTTTAAAGGAACATCAACAATTCTTAATAACCCCTACTTGCCTTCCTACTGCCAGAAATCATAAGGGACCCTATACATTTTGTCCTTGTGCCTTTCTTCAAAAGACATAATCTTCACTCATCCTTTATATCTTGTCCATGGAAGCAGACATGACAGTTGTTAGAAAGACCACAAAACTCCAAACTCTGCTTGCTGCATATGGTGATCTTAACCCTTAAAGTGATAGTAATACTTAAGTATTACTAATCCCTATAGTAAAGTCCTATTAAAAATAAATGTATTGCCCCCAGTGTCATCTCTCAAACCTTTATGGTTTGAGAGATGATCGCTCCTAAAGTTGCCCTCTCCCTCCCCCTTCTCCAAAGTCAGTGTTGTAGCTGACTGAAGGTAAATCCGGTCATAGATCATCAGGCGGCTCTGCAGCAAAGCCGCGATCGCGTTAATTTAAAAAAAAAAAAAAAAAAAAAAAAATTCACTAAAATGGTCTTCTACGTGTGCTTGCAAACCAAGCACACGTAGAAGACCATTTCAGTGAAAGTTTTCTTTTTTACTAACGCGATTGTGGCCGCGAGCCGCCTGAAAGTTGCACGACTTGCTTCCCTGAAGTCAGCTAGAACGCCGACTATGGGGGAGGGAGAGGGCAACTTTAGGAGCGATCACCTCTCAAACCATAACGGTTTGAGAGATGACACTGGGGGCAATACATTCATTTTTAATAGGACTTTAATATAGGGATTAGTAATATTTAAGTATTACTATCACTTTAAGGTCAGCTGCACATCCCTCTGGTCCATAAAGGGTTAAGAAGGCTCAGACACATGCCTGCATCAGTAAGAAAAAAGTTCCATAGAAAACCATGACCATTTAACTGTACAGCGGTAGAATAAAATTATCCTTGCATATTTTTATTATATATACATACATACATACGCATACACATATACAATGGCGAGTGAAAATTTAGCCCTGGCGAGTACAAATTCAGCCCTAGTGGGTATGTTATGGCTTGCAGTGGCAAGTAACTTTTCAGGTCTGGCTAGTAGCAAAGGACTTAAAATTATAAGCCCTGTATATATATATTTATTGATTATGGCAACAGGAGAAAGCCAGAACAGCTCTAGATTTTTTAGGGCCCTAACTGACAAATTCATTGGGGGCCCTCCTTTTACTCCCCACCAGTGGGGGGGCAGATGGAAGTTGTCGGCAGGCCAACTCCTCGCAGAGATTTTGACAGGAGTCTTCCAGT
This sequence comes from Rhinophrynus dorsalis, assembly GCA_037306005.1. Lineage (NCBI taxonomy): Eukaryota > Metazoa > Chordata > Amphibia > Anura > Rhinophrynidae > Rhinophrynus > Rhinophrynus dorsalis. The sequence goes on along the minus strand of CM074718.1, from coordinate 328,175,285 downwards.
TAGAATCACACATTGCTGCATCTCCTGGACAGGATGTAGAGGTGGAGATTAGAATATCTCCTCCTTGCTGCAGCCCCAGGGTGTGGCTGACATGAACAAAGGATTTTGGTCATGTGCAGCCATATCCTTTTAACCCTTTGAGTGCCAGAGGGGCACGCAACGTATTGCTTTGCAATGTGTTGCGTACCCCTCTGGCACTCAAAGGGTTAAATATATTTATATACTACAGACATACAACAATATAGGCTATTTGAAATTACAAATTATGGACTTGGAGAAGATGTAAATTCAGAATAAAAGGTTACCCGCTCTTCAAAGGTAAAAAAGGATTTTTTACACTTCATTGGCAGGCTCCCTTTAATAAAACCTCAAAGAGCTTGATGTTAAAAGATATGAATGTCTCTGATCTCCCATAGTAAAAAAAAAAAAAAAAAAAAGTTCAGTGCTGTTGGGTGAGCATGGGAGAACAAACAGCTGTTGTACAGACTGCTGCAGCCTTTGTGGTCTAGAACAGGGACATTCTACTCCCTTCCCTCCAACAGTGCATGGTTTCAGGTTATCCTAAAGTAACCCTTCGAGTGCCAGAGGCATGTGCAACGCATTGCCCTGCAATGTGAAGCACACTTACTCTGACAGCAAAGGAGTTAAACAGAGGAGAATGTTAACTCAGGCAGTTCCTCCAGAATGAGTCACAGACTGATTCACCAATGTCCATGTGACGAGATCCAGAAAGCCCGAGTACAGGTTTGAGTTCCCCCAGCCTAGATAAATTAAGCTTTAAAAGGGACACTAACGTCCAATAATAACTTTATGTTTTGTATATTTAAAAAAAGAAATTATGTGGAGCAAATCCCATCTCTCAAACCTTTACGGTTTGAGAGATATTCACATCTAAAAAGTTCCCCCCTTCTGACATCAGCACTCTAGCGGACAGCAGGAGATCCCTGTCCTGGGACCAGTCGGTGGCTCTGCAACCGAGAGAGATATTTAAAAAGAATTACTTAATTGGAATGGTCTACACAATGTGCCTGGTTTGCAAGCACACTTTGTAGACCGTTCCAATTAAGTAGTTCTTAAATACTGCTATTCCGGCTCTACAGAAGAGCCACCTCGAGTCAGCTGACACAAAACTCCTCCTGTGTGCTTTACAACCGACATCAGGATAGGGGGAATTTTAGATGCGAATAGGTCTCAGATCATAAAGGTTTGAGAGATGGAATTTGCTCCACACTTTATTTTTTGAAATCTACAAAACAAAGTTATTATTGGACATTCGTGTCCCTTTAAATAAAAATTCTAAATGGGACATTTGAATGAATGTAGTGATATATATACATAAGCACAAGTGTATGAAGTTCTTTACAATTTAAATGACAGTGCAGGATGACAAGTGCTTAAAGTGAAACACTGGAAGTTGGGTCCCTGCTCGAAAGCTTACAATCTAAAGTGGTGTAGGGAGACACAATACTTAATGGGATAGTAATGTTTCACAATAAAAGCAGCTCCAATTAACCTTAATAGTATTTGGGCCATGGAGCATATTATTTCAATACTGTCAGAGTTGTAGTTCAAGAGTAATTGAATGATAAAGTAACCCACTCCCACCCCTTATAGTGATGTAACACTGCTCACATCAGAGCAGCAAGACTGTCTGGATGGATTGCAGAGAGGGACAATCTTCAGTGAGCACAAGGACAAACCTGTCAAGGGAGTCAGGGTTTTCTTTATACTCTAGTAAGAAGATTGCTGTGACCTGCCCGGTCCCGTAACCGGATTCCATATCTGAGGGGAGGTGGCTTACACTAGGTAAAAGGAGGAAGGGGGACACTTTTTTAATTCAATTACTCTTGAACTACAACTCGGACCGTATTGAAATAACACTCTCCATGGCCCAAATGCTACAAAGGTTAATTGGAGCTGCTGTTTTTGTGAAACATTACTATCCCTTTAAGGGTCGTGTGGACTACAGTGCTCGAGTTCTGGTTGGAGATAGGGGAACACAAGTAAATTATAACAGTCCTCCATTTGCAATTTAAATTATTGATCTTATATAGGAATATGTACTATTCACTTTCAGTGCAGGACACAGAATCCCAAATACCTAGTAGAACTACAGTAATTATACAGCAAAATAAATTCACTATAGGAGAGGACTACAAAAACTTCCCAAAGTAAATTTGATTTAAATGGAGCTTTTAACACCTTGGGGGAGATTCATTAAGTGGTGATGAAGAGGTGATAAAGTGGAGTCAACTTCCCCAGTGTATCACTTCTCCAGTTCCCATGTTATTCTATGGAGCTTAAGCACTACAATCTACAAAGTTTAACACCTTAACGACGCAGGACGTACATGTATGTCAGGGGTGGATGATGTCCTTAAATGACCCATAAACACAAAACACCAGATCAGCACAAGCTCTTGTAAACATATAACTGGGCAATAACTCGATAGGTGCTCTCTGGAAAAACAGTCATAAACACACTATTTGGGAAAAAGAAATCCCAAAACTAGAATCCATTAATGAGGCACACTACCCAGAAGAAAAATATATTCCAAAATAGAAAAATCTTTATTAACATAATTACATACTGAGGAGACAATATAAAACATATTTAAAGACACAATGATAGTGGGGGACCATGTAATGTCAAACACTGTACTAATAATGGCCAATTGATAAAATAATAGTACAGTCTACAAATATAAAGTGCTAATTCTATCTAATGCTAAAATGTGTGTAATGACGCAGTCATGCGCAGTAGAGACTGCCCGTGACGAGGCTGATACTGAGCGGGGAGCTCCGAAGAAGCGTCCCGTTGTGTATCAGCGGCGGCGTGGGCAGTCTCTACTGTGCATGACTGCACTGCGACCGGCTGGCACTGTATCAACTGCTGCGTGCGTAGTCTCTACTGTGCATGACTGCACTGCGACCAGCTGGCACTGTATCAGCTGCGGCGTGGGTAGTGTCTACTGTGCATGACTGCACCGCGACCGGCTGGCACTGTATCAGCTGCGGCGTGGGTAGTGTCTACTGTGCATGACTGCACCGCGACCGGCTGGGACTGTATCAGCTGCGGCGTGGGTAGTGTCTACTGTGCATGACTGCACCATGACCGGCTGGCAGTGGCACTGTGGCCCGTGTAACGGGCTCTTCAACTAGTACCATATAAAGTACAAGTGCAATCAAACATGTAAGCAGGATATAATCAAGATATACTTATCAAACCGTACCACTGTACAATAAAATAAAGCATCAAATCAGATCAAAGGATAATGCAAAATGGTACAATAAAATAAAGCATCAAATCAAACCATTTTGCATTATCCTTTGACCTGATTTGATGCTTTATTTTATCGTCAGTAGGTGGTGGTACGGTTTGATAAGTATATCTTGATTATATCCTACTTACATGTTTAATTGCACTTGCACTTTATATGGTATTAGCACTTTATATTTGTACACTGTACTATTCCTGTCAGTTAGCCATTATTAGTACAGTGTTTTAAGTTACATGGTCCCCCACTATCATTGTGTTTTTAGTTCTGTTTTATATTGTCTCCTCAGTATGTAATTATGTTAATAAAGATTTTTCTATTTTGGAATAGATTTTCCTAAAGGACCCATGACGTACGTGTAGGTCTTCGATTTCAGGGCTCCCCACATGTCTGCATGCTGTTCGGGGAGCCCTGAATCAGATTTTTAAAAAAAATGCCCCGTTGTCCTTAAGTGCGGGCCACGTGTGTGTGTGCCAGTCCTTAAGAGGTTAAGAAATCTTAGTGCATTGGCTTCATAAAGCATAGGAATTGGAGAAGTCACCGCCACTTTATCCACTGCTTACCACTGCTTATTTAATTTCACCCCCCCTTGAATTCTACATATTCTATGAAGCAGTATGTTGGAGATTTCTCTACCATTCAACCTCAAATACAGTCAACTGGAATTCATTCCCTGCAGTGCAGTTGGTTTATCATATAATTAACCCTGTTCTTATTAGTACATCTGCTTTTATTATTTCCTGTTGAAAAAAAAGTGGGGGAGAAGTGCTCAATAATTGCTATATAAGCCTGTCTCCTAACTACAAGGCACAATTGTCATCACAGCCTACTAATCAGTGCCTTTGGAATTACACAGACATTGTTAAGGCAGAAGCGGATTGGTTATACATAGAATTAATTATACTTTACAGTGTGTTATTAAGCAGACTACATTACTTAAAGCAAATGACGCGTTAAAAGCAAGTTTTGTTTGAAAATAAAAGCGACACTTCTTTCATTCTTCAAAGAAATAAGGATTTGTTTAACCAGGATTTTACCTCTTTGGGTGCTAGAGAGGTCTCCATTACGTTGCAATGTTTTGCAGACTTCTCTGGCATCCAAGGGGTCAAATGAGCCGACATTTTATTAAAGGTCAGACAGAAATCAAAGTTTGATTTCTGTTTGCACATGAAATTTGCTTCTTTTAACCCTTTGCGTTAAAAGCAATGCATTGTGTACCCCTCTGTCACTCAAAGGGTTAAGTGTGTGTTGCCAGCCCCTGACAGAGACCATACATAGTTTCAGCATGAAGACTCTGGAGTCTATGTACATTACACAGTACTCGGGCTATGGGAGCCAGATACCAACAATTCCACATTAATAACCCTCCTACTTGTCAATCCCTGGAATCTACAAAATAAAAAATAGCTGAATTTAAAAGTTCTTTCACAATTACCCCATTTGTTAATTTGCTACAAAGCAACAGTTTAAAATTAAATGTTCACTTTTTATGTCTAAATCTTCATAGAAAAAAGTAGAATCCTAAGATGGTACGTACAGTACACCAGACTGCCACGGCACCTTGTCTGAGAACTACTGTACTAGGGGGAAAGTGACAAAGTGATGCCTATGCTGGGCTACAAGAAAATGGCCTCTTCACAGAGTTCTAAACACAACAGAGAGAACTGTACTTCATGAAACCAAACTGAAGCTGCAGCTCCATTTATTTACAGTACAAGGGCTACTTAACCCCTTAAGGACCAGCGGTCCCAGGGTGTGCTGTCCCTTAAGGACCACATAGGAAACTTTGACGTGCCGTCCCACATGACTAATCACATGGGGCAGCACGCGAACGGGGGACTGAAAGAGATCGCTCCGGTCTTGGAGCGATCAACTTCAGTCCCCGGTATTACTCACCTTGTTCCTACAGGAGCGCGGTGAGTAAAAGTACGTGACGTGCCAGGACCGTCACTGGTCCTTAAGTGCCGGACCAGCGTGACGGTCCTGCCATGTCAATGGTCCTTAAGGGGTTTTAAGAGTTTAGCAGCTACTTTCTTGTTGCCCAGTAGATGCATCATTTTTTAACATACAATGGGTAGTTCTTCCATAAGAAAGTGGAGGTTGTGCACAGATGTCCAGTAACCTAGCCCATGCAGCTGCCCTACAGCAGAGGAAAAGTACTCTAGATCTCATCTTGGTATTGTCCCTATAAGACAGAGGAAATCCAGTAACCCATGTCAAGGTGTTTGGCATTTCAGGCACTATACTTGATGGCCCAACGGAGAATGTCCAGTCATTAGCTTCCCCTGCAGCAGTACAAGGTGTCAGCCAGTTAACAAAGAAAATGATATCTATCCGTGGGAAAAATGGGAGGACTTGAGAGGGATTATAGAATGCAGGAGAGCACAACTGTGCTGTGAGGGACAAACATACTTGTACTAAAACCCAAATATAAAAATCATTACTGAACATAACAGTGCTGAGACCTTAAAGTGGAACATTCACCTTAATTCAAGTTTACATATTTGAAAACTACATTAAAAACTACCTATATGTCATGCTAAACGAAAGTCCAGCAGATGTACAGTTTAGGAGAAATTCACACTTATTTCTGGACAAAATGACACTAAACACTTCCTGGTACTGTACAAAACTGCTTTATCATATAAATAGTAATTGAAACCTTTATTAGCATATGACATCACTGAAAATACTTATTTAGCTTATGAAATATCACACCCTGTGCCACAATTAGCATATATTAGCATATGAAAGAAGTGTGAATATCTCCTGAACTGTATATTTGCTTGCCTTTTTGTTAACATGATACACAGTTTTTAATGAAGTTTTCAAATATGCAAACTTCAATTAAGATGACAGTTCCACTTTAAATGCAGAATGTAGTAGGTGTTATGGTACAAAAGATTCAACCAAATCCTGTTACTGCATGATACCATTATCATTCCCACTTTACATTACAACTAGACCACTCTGTGGACCAACATGGGTGCACATTGGGCCTTATGCAAAAAAAAGAAAAATAATTCTGGGGCAAACCATCCATAAGGAAGAAAATAGGATTTTAGTCTTACCTGTTAAATCCTTTTCACTTAGTCCATACAGGTCACTGATACTCTGGGAGGCGATCCGCCCCTTTAATAGGCAGGAACAATTATGCAAATGATTGCAGGGGGCGGAGCCTCCCCTCCTACTTAAGCTGCCTTCAGGCCAGAGCCACTGGATTGATTTGAGACACTAAAACTGACCATAGGTAAGCAAGAAGGAAGACTCCTGTGAGCATGCCCCGAAGGTCTCCCACTGAATGCCACAGGAGAGCCAAGCATGGTCCCTTGACAGGGTGGGAGACCAGTGACCTGTATGGACAGTGAAAAGGATTTAACAGGTAAGACTAAAATCCTATTTTCACTGTCGTCCAATACAGGTCACTGGTACTCTGGGATGTACAAACATTGAGCTGACCCAGAGGCGGGAAGTAAGGCAAGGACCAGGCGCAAGGCCCAAGTCACTAGAACTGCTAAGAACCAGTTAATTACATAGCCCAAAACGTGAGTGCCAACGGACACCAACCAGGGAAAAACAACCCCTGAACTAACACAGCACACTGAACCAGAGCCAACCGGGCTCAACAGTAAAGAAGCACTAAGAACCACAGAGTAGAAGGCCTAAACAGGCAAAACTGCCTCCAGGACCTTCCTCCCAAAACTGGCATCAGCCGAGGCCAGTACATCAACTCGGTAGTGCTTTGAAAATGTGTGCACAGAGGACCAAGTGGCCGCTCTGCACAGTTGATCAGCAGATGCCTGATTCTTGTAGGCCCAAGAGGCCCCAATAGATCTGGTGGAATGGGCAGTCACCCGGAAGGGAACATGCTTATTCCGCAACTTATAGGCTTCACGAATAGTAGCCTTAATCCAAGAGGCAATAGTAACTTTGGAAGCCGGTCTCCCTGCCCTAGGCCCCTCAGGAATGACGAATAGAGAGTCAGACTTCCTGATAGACTTGGTGCGATGAACATAAAACTTGAGGCAACGCACCACATCCAACAAATGGAGATCTCGTTCCTTGTCAGATGAAGGATTAGGGCAGTAAGAGGGAACCACAATCTCCTGATTGATGTGAAACTCAGACACAACCTTGTGTAAGAATTCCTTGGTAGTGCAAAGCACAGCCTTATCCTTGTGGAACACCAGGTAAGGAGGTTTACAAGACAGAGCTTGTAACACTGCTACCCGGCGAACTGAAACAATAGCCAAGAGAAAGGCCATTTTCCAAGTCAAGAGACGTAATGGAATGGAAGCCAAGGATTCAAACGGGGGTCGCTGGAGAACTCCCAGCGCCAAATTGAGGTCCCACTGGGGAGTAGGACTCTTGAAAGCAGGCCGAACATGAGTCACACCTTGGAAGAAAACTTTGACATCAGGAAGGATAGCAATCCTTTCCTGGAAAAACACAGACAAGGCAGAAGTCTGGACTTTGAGGGAACTCAGACTGAGCCCTTTCTCAACACCGTCCTGCAAAAAGGCCAGGACAGTGGGAAGATGAAATTCTAGGGACATCTTCCGATCAGTACACCAAGCCACAAAGGTGGCCCAGATACGATGATAGATCTTGGAGGACACAGGCTTACGAGCACTAAGCATCGTCGACACCACTGAAGGAGAAAATCCTCTCTTCTCTAGAATCGAGGATTCAACTGCCATGCCATCAAATGGAGATGTTGAACATCCTCCTTCCACAGATAGCCTTGAAGAAGTAGATCCGGACGGGCAGGAAGAGGAAACGGTTCCGCCACTGACATGGCCATCAACTCCGGATACCAGGACTGGCGAGGCCAGTTCGGAGCGATCAAGATGACAGGACAGCGCTCCAGCTTCAACTTCTGGATGACTCTGATCAATAGAGGAAGAGGAGGGAAGATGTAGGCCAGAGGAAAATCCCAAGGGATTGACAAGGCATCCACTGCTAGAGCAAGAGGGTCCCTCCACCGGGAGCAAAACGCCGGCACCTTCTTGTTGTGTCTGGTAGCCATCAGGTCCACTGCAGGTATCCCCCACCTCTGGGTCATTAGGTGAAACACCTCTGGATGAAGAGCCCATTCTCAGCTGTTGACTGTGTGACGACTGAGAAAGTCTGCCATGACGTTGTCTACGCCTGGAATGTGAACTGCTGAAATGACAGGCACGTGATCTTCTGCCCAAGATAAAATATCCTTGACCTCCAACCAGGCGGTGCAACTTCTTGTGCCGCCTTGCCTGTTGATGTAGGCCACTGCGGTGGCGTTGTCGGACTCCACTCTGACTGGGCAACCTTCCAGTTGAGATTCCCAGTGCCTCAGGGCAAGCCGGATGGCACGCAGTTCCAGAACATTGATGGACAGAAGAGATTCCTCCAGTCCCCATTTCCCCTGAGCACTGAAACGACCCAACACAGTACCCCATCCCCGGATGCTGGCATCCGTTGTAAGCATGGTCCAATAGGGAACTTGAAAGGATCTCCCTTTCAGGAGATGAGAGAGATCCAACCACCAGTGCAGACTCAATTCGACATGAGGAGGTAGAGAGACTGACAGATGCTGATGATCTGGATGATTCTTGCACGTCTGGATCACAAACCTCTGGAGTTCCCTGGAGTGGGCCACGGCAAATGGTACCGCTTCGATCGTGGAAATGAACTTCCCCACCAGAGACGTCAATTTCGGTACTGGAACTCTGTCCAGCTCCAGGATCCCAGCTACTCAGATGGCTATCTGATGAGCCACTTCCTCTGGTAGAAACACCATGCATTGGCGAGTGTCGAACAGGAGACCCAGGAAAATGAGCCTCTGAGATGGGACCAAGTCTGACTTGTCCAGATTCAGGATCCAGCCGTGACGGTTCAGAGTGTGAATACACAGCTGCAGTTGTTGGTGGAGAAGCTCCGCTGAGGAGGCTTTCAGGAGGAGATCGTCCATGTAGGGGGTCACCCTGACACCTTCTTGATGAAGTACAGCTATCAAGGAACCCAACACCCTCTGAAAGACCTGAGGGGCCGAAGTCAGCCCAAAGGGAAGAGCTGAAAACTGAAAGTGTCCCCTGTGGCAGGAAATTCCTGAGATACCGCCTGCTCTCTGGATGAATAGGGATGTGAAGATAAGCATCCTGAAGGTCCAGGGAGGCAAGGAACACCCCTGGAGACATTGCTGCAATCACAGAGCGCAGGGACTCCTCGCGGAAGTGGGAACTCACAACATAGGAATTGAGATCTTTCAGATCCAAAATGGGACAACCACCTCCATCCTTTTTGGCCACCACGAACAGGCTGGAATAAAATCCTGAACCTGTGTCCTCTGGAGGAACCAACTCCAGGACCTCCTTGTCCAAGAGATCCTGAATAGCGTCGTCGAACAGACGTCTTTTTGTAGGTTCCTGAAAAGGACGAGTAAAATGGAACCGAAAAGGAGGAAGGGAAGAAAAAGGGATCCTGTATCCCTCTGACACTACCTGAATGACCCATGGGTCCACCACTGACTCCTCCCAAGTCCGGCGAAAGATGCGGAGACGTCCACCTACTGCCGGATGCGGACCCGGGTTCGGTGAGTCATGCCGAAGCAGTCTTGGAGGTCTTGGCCTTGGGGGCAACTTTGGGCTTCCAGGACTGTTTGGGCTTGGAGGAGGAGACGCAGAGGACGGACCCGTCTGGGACGTGGAGCGTGTCTCAGTCTGAAAGGAACGAAAGGACCGATTGCGCTTGGCTGGAAACTTCTCCTTAAAGACTGAGGGTAGAAGAGTACTTTTACCGCCAGTAGCCTCGCTGATCATTTCTTTGAGTTCAGAACCAAATAGCAAGTTCCCCTGAAAGGGCAAAGAAAGCAAGGCTTTCTTAGAGGCTGTATCAGCAGACCAAATTTTCAGCCAAAGGGCACGTCTGGCCACCACAGATGAAGTGGAGACCCTCGCCATCATGCGCACAGCGTCAAAGGCAGCATCAGCAACATAATTTTGTGCTTCAGTAATGTTAGCAAGGAGCTGCAACTGCTCAGATACCGGTGCATCCTGGCGGACTGCCTCAGTCAGTCGTTCAGTCCAGGCCGCAATAGCTCTATTAACCCACGCCACTGCAAAGGTTGGACGCATGGCTGTGCCAATGGAGGCAAAAACAGATTTAAGAGAAAGTTCTAACTTTTTGTCCGTCCAATCCTGCATGGCAGAGGCATCAGAGACAGCTAAAGCAGTAGATTTGGATAGCCTGGAAACAGGAGCATCCACCTTGGGAGGATGAACCCATTTTGCCAGTTCAGTCTCAGGAAAAGGGTAAAGTTTAGCAAACTTTTTGGACACTGAGGAGGATTTGTCAGGATTCCTCCACGCCTCAGAGACTAGACGGGCAAGGGTAGGGTTAGTTGGAAAACATACAACCGCCTTAGATGGTTTTTGGAAAACGTCAGTTGGATCGTGAGTAGATTCCTGAGTCAGAGGAAGGTTGAGCGTAGTTATCACAGCTCTAATCAGACCCTCAGCCGAAACCTCAGGGTCACATTAATAAGGGTCCCCAATGGACCTGTTAGACTCAATAACAGTGCCTTCCTCAGCATCAGAATCCTGTAATAGTTCTTCTTCAGAAGAATCAGACACATCAGGAGCTCCCTGTGGCTTAGGCAGGGAAGTCCTGATAGTAGAGGGGGTCTGCCAAACCTGGAGAGCCCCCTGTACCTGAGAGGGAAAGAGTTGGAGTGTGGATCTGAGATCCCTAGTGGCAGCTTTAAACTCTTTCACCCAAGTTGGCTCAATAGCATGGCTGGGAAGCCCAGGGTTGCTATCACGACAATCAGTGCATTTAGGGCATAAATCACCAGAACAATCTCTAGGCAGCCCAGAGTGACAAGAGGAGCAAAGCGCAATGGGGGGAACAGACACCCCAGCCTCTTTAGTCTTGGGTCTAGCCCCTGGCTCCAGTGGAGTAGACATGCTCACAGCGTCAATATACACCACTAAACAATATCACCCAGTAAAAGTGTGAAAGATTAAAGTTTCACCCCAGAAATGCCTAAAAACGGACTTATCTGGCCAGCGAAGGGTTAATCTGCTGAGAGGAGAGAAGGCTCGGTCCCTGCGTAGTATACTCGCTGAGAAAGAACACCACAAAATGGCGGCCGTCAGGTCAGCCAATCAGAAACGAGCGCGAACCGGGCGCTCATGGGAAATGTAGTTTTCTCTCAGAAGTACCCCAAACAGTGCCCGAAGCCCCCCTGAACTCCCCACACCCTGTAAACATACACCGGATGATAGAGCAGGAGCTTAGAAGTAAAATGAGCCATCTCTGAAGTTGCTGTGACAAGCGGTTGCAGAGATATGTCCCACACTGTGAAATCCCATAGAGAGTAAAGGAGCAATGGCGTCTAAGCGGGAAAAGACGCGCTTAAAGGCGCGGAACACTAAATTTTAATAAAGTCCCACTAAAAAGTGCTAAACAGTTACCCAATACATGAGAAACATAAGTAAAACTATACCCAAAGCTCCAAAACCCAGAGAATACCACAGAAATTGCATAAACATGATAAATGCAAATAAAAACACCCTATGAGTGCTGGAGTGCAATGCAAACTCCCAAATACAAGCCCATCAAAGGGACACTGTGGGGACAAGTGGACCTTCAGCACTCAAGGGGTGGCTCACCTTTCTGCAGGACTTCTGTCTTCAGGTGACCATGATAAAGTGGGAATAGACCAGAGGTAAATTCCTCAGCAGGGAAGCTGCTTGACTCAAGCTGTTCCCTCTTCAGGGCATAAGGTCCACAGAAAAACCCTGGAAGCTGCACCAGCCACTTTAAGGAGGGCAATTCACAGCCATGGTCACCCTCCTAATGGTGGTATTCCATATTTGAATAAAAATAACAAAACACTAAGATGAATGCAAAGATGTTCTCCATCTGGTGTGCACAGCACACAGGAACAAATCAATCTGGTGGCTCTGGCCTGAAGGCAGCTTAAGTAGGAGGGGAGGCTCCGCCCACTGCAGTCATTTGCATAATTGTTCCTGCCTATTAAAGGGGCGGATCGCCTCCCAGAGTACCAGTGACCTGTATTGGACGACAGTGAAAAAGAGTTTGCACAACACGTCCACCTCTCTCAATCTCAGGAGTAAGTAGTAGTAAAGTCATAAGAAAAACAGGGTATGCCAATACTCTGAACAGGATATGTGCGTGAAATACTTACTACAGATTAACTCTACAACCCTTCAGTATGCTCTCTCTACAACAGTGATACACAACAGTAGATATAGCCATGGCTCCTCATCTCAATTTTCACTACCCTGAGATTTACCATTACACCAAATTATGTTTAGCAAATAAGAGCAGATTAGTGTATTTTTTTAGCTTAATTTTGACATGAATGCTAAGCTAGGATTTTAACTATATTTGCCATCTATGATTTTATTTCTATTTGCCATCCTACATAAATGGAAATATTTTCATTGTATATATATATTAAAAAGTACAAAGGCCTATTTACTCAGCAATCCGAGTCTTAATTTTCTTTTGAACGCACATAGGGCAATATTAATTAATAAGACAATGTGCAAAATGTTTAAAAGGGATGCAAACATATCTGTCACTATTTCATTAAACATTGACTACACATATGTATAATTGTCTTAGTATGTAAAAACCGTTTATCTGCTCCAAGTGAGGCAAACATATTTTACTATAATTTATGGAACAGCTAAAGTAAGAATTTGGTCTATGTCAAAGTATAAAAATCATTGCATTTTTGCGAGTTTTAAGATCACATTTTGCCTCTAATGTGCCCACCAATGTCTCACTGGCATAATGCTTAATAATCAATCCATGTAGAAGAGACACGTATAAAATATCACAATGCTGGAAAAACAAAATGTACAAATCTCTCAAAAATGTCGCAATTGAAACTCTTCATTGAGATAAGAATGCACATATGAAAATCATGTAAACATAAATACATATCTAGAATAGACATGACAAACTCCAATACAGTCCAGGGCTACGTACTCAACACTTCCCTTCAAGAGGACTGCAACAAAGGCTTGTAGGGTTCATGTGTAGCTGAATACTGGGAACAATACACTGACATCACATATTTGGTCCATGGGTTTCCACAAAACCAGCCATACATGGTCTGTTCTCTTACTGGGGCACACAGGTGGATTAATTAATCCTTTCAGTGCTAAAGGGGGGCTCCAACATATTGCAATGCACTGACCACCCCTCTGGTACTGAAAGGGTTAACATGACGGAGAAAAAAACTCCAACTGATGTAAATAGGGGATTTTAACCCCTTGATGTGGAGCTACAATACACAATATTTCTCTGTATGGAACACCGCCAGACAATGTGTTTTCAGCCTGTGGGCAACATGTTTGACATGCCTGATCTAGAGAATATGCACATGATTGTGTTTATTTTGGATTATTATATTTTGATATCATTTTTTTTTTGTATATATAATATCTCTCAAAATTTACACTCGCCACTAGCCAATGGCGAGTGAAAATTTAGCCCTGGCGAGTAGAAATTCAGCCCTGGTGGGTATGTTATGGTTTGCAGTGGCGAGTAACTTTTCAGGTCTGGCTGGTAGCAAAGGACTTAAAATTATAAGTCCTGTGTATTATATATTTATATATATATATATATATATATATATATATATATATATATATATATATATATATATATATATATATACATATACATATATATACATATATATACATATACATATATACACACACACACACACACACACACTTCCCAGTTTATTTTGCATGTAAAAAACAACTTTTGTGACCTTCGTTTTGGACTCAAGTTTATTTTGCGTGCAAAAACAAAAAAACCACTAGCACTAGCTAGTAAATGAGGCCTGTTTTTAATCAAGGTTTAAAGAAACAAACCTATTTGTGAAATTATTTCTAAAAGACCTTTATGGTTGACACATACAATAAAGATTTTTTGCAACTATTGCGTGAGAATGAATGAAGCAGGCTTGCCCTCTACAGTTAAAAGAATTTAGGAAACTCACTTTAGACGAAGATATGAGGGTTAACGTGGAATGCAAATAATTGGGAAAGCCCTAGAAAATCTAGAACAATACATCGGAAAGGTCCGGCCCAGGCAGTTAAATGTCAGATCCGGATTTCTCTTTCCCCTAAGGAGAACTTGCATCATACAAAACACAATACAGGGGTGGGGCAAAGGCAGACCAACACAGTGGCAAAACGTACAACTTACATGGGGTGGAATTCTGGAACAAACCAAAAGGCACTACAGATGACAAAATTTCACACATACAGATATACCTGGATATTTTAACCCACTGAATACTAGAGGTCGCCAATGTCTTCATTTGAAATATGCTTAAGACCTTTTTAAGCACTCAGAATGGTTAAAAATTAAATTTAAATCAATGGAAACTTGTAGATATTTTTGTTTCCACTGTTGCAGTTGGTTTACCCCAGAATGACACAACTTTTCCCTATTCATACATGATAGAGTCTACAATACAATTACAGTGAAGTGTAAACGTGCCAATCAATTTGTTACAGTGAGTAACAGGGCCTGCTAGAGCAATTATGTTGTATTATTAAGTTTGCTTCTATGTGAGCAGACTTGGTAAACCGTACAGGGAAGCAATGTGCAGCCCTAATATGGCTCCTGTCAGCCATTCAAGGGGTGCAAAAACTACCACCCCCACCAGCACTGGATGTTCACAGCTCTCAACCACAAATATCACAGATTGCACGCACAGACTCCATAGACCCTTAACAGTGTCTGTGAGGACCGAGTTACCGAAGCCAACAAGACTGAACTGCAAGAATTCAGTCGAAGTGAAGTTTCTTCTTGGCAGGACTAATGAGGGAGACCCGGAGTTGCTTTTCAAATCCCAGTGCTGCTCCCCTGTTGGTCTGCAGGTAAGGTGACCATAGCGACACTTATAAAAAACACACGCTGCAGGAATGCACCAATTCCATTGCAGTCCTTCAGCTTCCCTAGACTGCTTTCAGGGAAGCATATATGTTAATAAAGCACTATCCTGAGAATAACTCAGGATAATAACTCCGGTAATAAGCATTGAAGGGATACCTTCAAATGTTTGTTGGCATTTACTTAGGGATAAAAGGCTTTTAGTTGAGAAATGGAAGTAGAGTAAGAATTTTTGCTCACTTCCTGATTCTGGGATGAGTTTGCCGATATTTGCGTGCAAGCACTTCGTGTAATCCCACTTCATTCTACAGGCTGAATTGTTTTGGTCCAGTTCCAATGTCAGCAATCTATGTGATAAGATACTTATTGCATGCATCAGTCTTGTGAAACATACAGTCTTTATATTCATGCAGGGGAGGAAAAAAACAAAACAAAAAACAACGAAAACTTATTAGTAAGTTTGAGATTTCTTCCATACTATGTTCTTATAGCAAAATTAGTCACCTGACTGATTTTTGCATCTTGTGCACAGCGAGGCTAATGTTCTAAAGAAAACGGAGCAATTTCGGAACAAACCAACTACACTACAGGGACAAATAAACACCCATTGATCCCAACTGCATCGTAATGTGTTGGCAACTTCTACAGCATTCAAGGGGTTAAAATCCCTGTTTGGATTAATGAAAAGAAATTGCATTTGCTCCCTATGGAGCAGTTGGTTTGTCCCAAAAGTTTCCACATACATCAGACATTTGCACAGGAGTTACTGAGGGCAATTATTGGAGGAGGAAGTAGGAGCAGATATAGAGGCATAAAGAGCTACTATAGGAATTAGGTCTTTAACCCCTTAACGGCCAGCGGTCCCGGGTGTGTGGTCCTTTAAGGACCAGATATGGAATTTCGTGATCACGTGGTGCGGCATGCCGAACGGAGGGACTGAAAGAGATCGCTCCAGTCTTGGAGCGATCAAATTCAGTCCCCGGTATTACTCACCACGCTCCTGCAGGAGCGCGGTGAGTAATAGTACGTGACTTACCTGGACTGTCACTGGTCCTTAAGTGCCGGACCAGAGTGAAGGTCCGGGTACGCCACCGGACGCAAAGGAGTTAAAAAAAAAAAAAAAAAAAAAAAACCAACAACATCTCCTCAACTGCTCTCTTTTTTTGATTGGCAGTTGAATAGTTGCAACATTTAATTAAATACAGTAGGGCCAGCACAACCGTATCTGCCTTTCCAAATCGCTATATAGGAAGTCTCGTAAAATATTATGTATGTATATATATTTTATAATATTTTTTTTTCTCCTCCTAAAGTCGACAGCAATGCACGAAGGGTAGTGAAATGAATACAGTTGTCCAGACACCAGGTTGCTCACCTGGTTGAAAATCAGCTCTGCTTTTGTCACTTTCAGACGAATTTGACTAATTGCTAATATTCCTTTAGAACACTGGACGGCAACTTCAGGCACACTAGTTGTTCAGGACTACAATTTCCATCATACCCAACGACAAACAGCTGGAGGGCCTCAAGTTGCCCAGTCCTGCTTAACAACAATGAGTACAGTGTTTCCTCTTGAACACATCTGTATAGCTCCTTTGTTTTGCCCGATGCCCTAAATGACCATCGTCCTGATTGCCAAGCCGCAGAACAGATGTTTGAATAATTGCCTCTTTCAAGACATGAAAAGACTGAGCAATCACTCTGATATTTTTAAAATGTCGAAAGTCATCCAGACAAAAAAAAAAAAAAAAATACATTTGGATGTTTTGGAGATGAATACATGAACATTTCCGAGAAGAAACAAAAACTGTCTGCCTTGAAAATGGTATAACCATTAACCCCTTGGAAGCTAGATATTTTTTTTTCAATGCATTGGAAACCTATCAATATTTCTCCAGGATATAAGGGGTTAACAACCCTTTGAGTGTCAGAGAGGTATCCAGGATTTAAAGCAGGAGTAGGAAACCTTTGGATCTCCAGCTACCAGAGACTACTACTGGTTGTGGATGGGAATTGTATACCATAGTAGCAGGAAACAAATATGGTACCTATTCACTAACTAAAGGAATATTAATGGAGAAGTACTTTATTTTTTGCATTATAAAAAAAAATAAATTGTATGGCTTTTCCTACTGAATAAAGCAAAGGTACGCTCACTGCTAGCAGTTGCTTCCTCATATGTTATAACTGTTCAAACTGTCACAAAGTGATGGCATTGTTCCTAACAAATATTCTATGGATAACTGCAGTCAGTGACTCATCTCTCCCACATAATGCAAAAGAAATGGATACATGGTGGAAGAGGCTATAAGGGGTCAGGATGGCAGTATGTTTGCGAAGTGGTGTCAATACCATATCGATGGCATACTCCAAGATGTCTCCACCATCACATCCCTGTGAATCCGCCCAATCTGACACATTCTGCCAACAGATATGAATCCGCAACGCCTTTGAGAGGCTTACGATTATGCTTGACAATGGCTCATTCTCATACGGAAATACAGGTTACTGAACCAGTCATTCATGTCGGTTTGTTTGTGTTACTGTGGCCATTGCCACGTGCACTAAGCTCTGATAGCAGCTTTTGCTGTTGGAGTTCACAGCCCCAACATCTCCAACCTGAGGATGCCGATGCTGGGATCTACTTATAGCTCTCTATGGAGCCAGAGCACAGCTTTTTGTCTCTACTGGCCAGCAGAGACAGCAGTTCCAGTCCTTTATGCTTTTCAATGCCATAGGGATGTTCACTGTACACCCACCCCTGTTGAACTGAAAGGGTTACAAAATTAACACACATTCTAGCATAAACTTAGCAGTAAGAGAATGGCAGAGAAGCAGTGATATGTTATAGCTTATCTGCCATTCTCTCAATGCTGTTTGTGTCTGAGCAAATCCCTTCTGCCCTCCACCCCCGTGAGCAGGTGGGGGAGGAGAAAGGATGTGGTCTGACTTCAGAACTGCTGGCGACATGTAAGGGAAGGTATCCATTACATATCGCCAGCAGTTCAACAATCACGCATGCTAATGGTTAGTCTATGTGATGGGTTTGAATAGTGAAGATTTTTGTCACTTGTCAACCCCTGTAGAATCATATTTCAGTAATTCTCTGCTCCAGTCCACTAGGGTCACAAACAGGCCAGGTTTTCTTGCTATCCCTAATTAAGCACAGGCAAATCAATCAACAATGAATGAGCTACTGATTACTCCCGTGTCATTAAGCAGGGATATCACTTATTGGTATGCCCTGAGGATCACTGTCAAGAAACATTTAATTATTTGAATGAATGATCTACATTTAGGACACATTTTCTAGATGTCAGCACTCTCTCAGGTGCATCTCTCTAAAGCAGGGTAGCCAACCCTAGTTCAATAGCCATCTACAGAACAGGTTTTCAGGACAGCTCAGCTTGAGTTCAGGAGAAATAATCACTAGCTTGTGAACTTCCATTACTAAAGTGGAGCTGCCACTTTGTAACAAATAAGTGATTTGGAAAGAGCTTTCAAAAACACCTATATTTCTGTTAGGCATTTTAATTTACAAGAGTAGTTTACAAAATATTTAGCTTAATTTACCTGTCAGTTAACCCTTTGAGTGCCAGAGAGATAGGCAAATCTGTCAGACGTGTCAGCCAGCCAGATATGATGGCTCTGCGCCAACAACCGACACTTTTCGGCCAGCCAGTATTAGTGATTTTCTTAACCTGTACAAATATCAATAAAATTAGGGACACTAATATCCCATAAAAAAAAAAAAATACTTGTTTTGTAGAGGTTTAAAAAATAAGTTATTTGGCACAAATCTTATGTCTCAAACCTTTACAGTTTGAGAGATATTCATTTGTAGAGTACTCCCCTTAAGTCAGCATCTAGCGGATAGCAGGAGATCTTGGTCCTCAGCTGGTGGCTCTGCAGCAGAGCTGAAATCTTGTTATTTAAAAATAATTACTTCACTGGAAAGGTCTACAAAGTGTGCCTGGTTTGCAAGGCAGACCGTAGACTGTTCCCATGAAGTAGATCTTTTTAAATAATGCGATTTCGGCTCTGCTGAAGAGCCTCCTCGATTCGCACAACTCAGATCTGATGTCAGCTGACATCAGGAGAAGGGAATCTTTACAAGTGAATATCTCTCAAGCCATACCACTTTGAGAGACAGGATTTGTGCCAAATAACTTATTTTTTAAACCTCTACAAAACAAACATGTTTTTATGGGACATTACTGTCCCTTTACATTTCTTCTTCTTGCAAAGGGACAGTTTCACCTTAAAGGGGATCTCTCACCTATTTACACTTAATGCTCATTAGTTAGAGCATATATCTAGAACACTGAAAATAGTGTTCATTAGATTTAAAAAGTAGTTACATGCGCAAAATGTAAACTTTAAAAAGGGTCCGGCAGCCTACTTCCGGCTTGCCGAACTTTGCCGACCAGAGAAAGCTCCGTCCCACTACCCATCATCCTCGCATGACGGAGGCTGTCTGTCACTAAAGTGGAGCGATCGCATTGGCAGAGATCGATATCTAGCCAATGCGATCGCTCCACTTTAGTGACAGACAGCCTCCGTCATGCGAGGATGATGGGTAGTGGGACGGAGCTTTCTCTGGTCGGCAAAGTTCGGCAAGCCGGAAATAGGCTGCCGGACCCTTTTTAAAGTTTACATTTTGCGCATGTAACTACTTTTTAAATCTAATGAACACTATTTTCAGTGTTCTAGATATATGCTCTAACTAATGAGCATTAAGTGTAAATAGGTGAGAGATCCCCTTTAAGCAAGAATATCACTTAATGTATACTGCTGGTATCTCTTGAACACCAGGGATGGCTTACCCTGCTCTAATGCCTGTTCTAAGTTATTTGTGCAAATGAATAAAGAGGTTTCACCAAATACTGGAGATACCCTTATTGTCAGATTTTTTTTTCCTCACAAATACAAATTATCAATAATGTTTAGAATTGCTTTAACTCTGTTTGTAGTAAAGAGTGGTGGGAACTTATCTCAATGAATTAATTGTCTTCACTCAAATATCTCATTATAAACAGCACAAATACATAGTTCTCAAGAATTCTTACTTTTCTACCACCACGTCTACTAATTGGGTATATACTACTATTCCTGTAAATGGATACTTCCTTTAATTTAATCACTTACTTTTCACTTACTAGCACAGAGTATGAAATATTTTATAGCCAATTAACCTTATCCTGCCTTTTGTTCAATCTCATAGTAACGTAATGCCCCCAGATGTTGAGTACTGCAGTAATTGACTGTAGATGATGGGAATAGCAGTCCATAACAGCTGGAGGGTCTCAGGCTGCCCTCTCTGCCTCCTTACAAATTAGAAAGTGACTGCAGTAATCTCTGCCCACAAATTCCTAAATAACCATAAGTATTCCTAAAATGCACAAATTCCTTCCCTTCTATCCTTCAGAGACACATTTTACCCCCTGATACTGAAAGGGTTAAAATCTATAGCAAATACAGTTTCCAATAAGATTATAGAGGAGTACCCAGAGGCTTTGTTATGGATAATTTAGTTAAAAGGCACTTTAATATTTATTCAGCTTGTCACTCCATACACAAATAGGAAATTAGGACAATGACAGGAAATCCCAAGGAAATACCTTCGTTCACTGTGACTCACATAGGACAGCTCAGAATAACAGATCAGGATCCCATTTATTTGCACAAAGAACAAACTCTCAGGGCCGTATGTTCAAGAAAAATGGAGGAAGTCGAGAGAAACCCAAATGTACCATAAGGTACACATAAAAATTGAAAACATTTCCATTTATTTAAAATGGAGTTTAACCTTTTGAATGCAAGCAATCCCCATTTAAATGAATTTTAGTTCTCTCCTCTAGAGAGGTTTGTTTGTCCCAGGATTCCTTCACTTTTCTCTTCAACATATGGGTAGGTGTGTAAGACTGTCCACTTCGAAGTCTCGGTTTCCCTTTTAGAAGATAACCCTGGTTCTCTTACTGTTAACCCCTTGAATACTAAAGATCTTCAACACAGAAGAATCTGGAATCCAAGGGGATAAGAAAAAATATACTGTATAACAAAAACAGTGAATTTGATATGGTGCCTGAATTAAAGAACAAATTAGTTATCCCAATGGCAGGTCTCTTCCCTTGCAGCGGACCTGTATTTCAGTCTGGGTTTCAATGTAAATACCAGTCAGTCAATCAGCAGGAGAGAAGAACAGAGGTCTGAAGAGACTGACAGGGCTCTCCTGATTGACTCAGGACTACAAGATTTGAAGTCTTGCAGTTAAGATGCATGTGGCACCTGGCACAGTAGTCCCCCACAGACTGTTGTGGATGGGTTTTCTAACTGAACAGTAGAAGATGATGGAGTTGAGCGTACAAAATAGAGAAGTCTTTGACAGCTAATCTTTCACTCAAAAATCTCATGATTAAATAAAACAAGCTCCTCCAAGTAAAACTTTTTTTGGTTTATTAAATAAAGACTACACTATACTACAGGCTCAAAATTTCCACTAGCCAATGGTGAGTGAAAATTTAGCCCTGGCGAGTACAAATTCAGCCCTGGTGAGTATGTTATGGCTTGCAGTGGTGAGTAACTTCAGGTCTGGCTAGTAGCAAAGGACTTCAAATTTTAAAGGGATAATAATACTTGAAAATAATGTTACTTTATATTGTAGCCCTTAAAAAAGCATTAAAAATGTTATAAGTCTTACCTCCCAAACCTTTATGGTTTGGGAGATATTCACAAGCAAAGTTTCCCCCTGAGTGACATCACCGTTCTAGCTCTCAGATTTTGAATACGGTCCCGGGACAGGCTGTGGCTCTCCAGAAGTGCTGAGATCACAATCTTTAAAAAGAATTTCTTCATTGGAATGATCTACAAAGTGTGGTTGCAAGCCAGGCACGCTTTGTACACAGTTCCAATTAAGTAGCTCTTTTTAAAGATCGTGAACTCTCCACTGCTGAAGAGCTGCCGGTTGATCTGTGGACCGGATTCCAAATCTGTCCACTAGATGGCAGACTTTGTTGAAACAGCCAGGAAAAGGGAACTTTACTTTATTTTACTTGTGAATATCTCCCAAACCATAAAGGTTTGGGAGATCAGACTTATATCATTTAATGTTTTTTTAAGGGCTACAATATAAAATAAAATTATTTTCAAGCATTACTATCCCTTTTAGCCCTGCTATACTACATTATGCCGTAAGGTTTTCAGGAAAAAAAAATCCTTTATTTAAAATGAGATTGGAAATAAATCATAAATGGAGTTTATGCATTCTAAAGTTCTGTAAGGGATATAAATGTGTAAATATATGTATATTAACTAAAAAGGAAGATCAGATATGATAAATTTGCATGTTACAATACATAGGCAGTGGAAAGGGGTAGGCCCCAGTCATTGATTTCAACTAGCTTATGATCAACTCTTCGTCAGTGGGCCTTTGTACCATGACAACGTGGTACAATTCTCGGGGAAACCAACTGCATTGATTGATTTAAACTGGGCATTTAACCCCTTGAATGTTAGAGAGGAAAACTTCAAGAATTCAATGGTTTATAAGTTACATTTAAATCAGATGGAATTTGGAGAATTTCTGTGTCCCCCCTGTGGTATAGTTGGTTTGCCTCAAAATTCTTCCACTGTTTTTATACACAAGGCCAAACATTCCCTCTGATCCAGTATGTGCAACATACAGTCTCCAGCTATTGCTGGACCACAATTGCCACCATTCTCAGTCAGACACTGGCCAGCTGATCACATGTAATGGAATCTTGTGTAATATATTAATACCTGCCTACTGTTCTAGATTTAGTAACAGACCCTGGTTTTGCTCCTCTGTCTCAGGCCCCAGCTTTCAAAATGTAATTTAAACAACATATTCTGTTAAGGCGGAACTATCACACTATATAAAGTCCCCCCACAATAATTAGGCACTTGTCGATTAGCTTCTTAACAGTGCTATTATAGGCACAAGTACCACGTTCTGAAGTAATCCTTCTTCAGAACCGGCAGCCAGGCTTGCATGCAGACATCTTGACTTAGAGACGTCTGCGCACCTGCGCTGTTCGTCTCCATCTTCTCTAGGATGCATTGCATGTTACCTAAAGGTACCAGAAGGGATTGACGGTATAGGCGTGCAGAAGGCTCCAAGCAAGTAGCCTGGCCGTCAGTCTCAAAAAAAGGATTGCCTCAGATTGTGGTACTTGTGCACGATAATAGCACTGTTAAGAAGCTAATCACCATATACCTAATTATTGTGGAGGGACTTTATAAAGGGTAATAGTTCCTCCTTAAGTTAAAAGGGATACTCACCCTTTATTTTGACTTTGCATATTGTGCATTATGAATTACTTTTACATTTTAGCATTTCTGTCCATCTCCACCCATTTATTACACTTATATTGTGCTATCTGGATCCCTATGAAAGCAGTGATGCAATTAAAAACCCAAACCAAACAAAATAAAATCAAATACTGAACAATTAGTGATGCAGGGACAATTTTACAATGTATCACTGTCCTGATTCAACTGATAAGAAAAGATTCTGGAAACAGATCAAGAAAGCTTACCGACATGGACATACAGTTATAAAATCTGAAAATAGGGAAAAAGAATAGGCAATGGCTATTTATTATGGTTTTCTAGAATATTCAAAGCCAAATAAAGTTACTATCACTTTAATAGACCATAAGCATCCCCAACATATATTACAGTGGACTTTAAGACAAGTTTAGTTTATTTTACACAGAATTAAAAGCTGCCAATATGGTGCATTAGCAATTTATCTGTAAAATAAACAGTGTTTGAGGAATTCAACTATATATTTTGGTGGCACAGTCCAGCAATTTATGCTAACTCCCAGCACAAGGTGCTAAATAATTATTTTATGGAACAAAGATTTTACTCATTGTGCTATTAGAAATAACCCCAATGCGTGGGCTCTGCATTGATTCATTAAAGCGGAACCATCACAATATTGCCCCACAATCCATCCTTATAATATAAAAGGCCAGATGTATGTTTGTCCGATGCAGTCATGTGCAGTAGAGACTGCCGATTTACATTATTGAAGAAAATCAACTTCTTCTGTAGGCATCCAGGGCACAGAGCTTACAAAAGAAGCTATGTGAGCCTGCGGCGTCAGCAACTTCCGTTACCTTAAGGTAAAACAGGATGTCACACCAATCCGGGCAGTGCACGGGTCAGACAGCGCAGACTAAGAAGTAAATTTCCTCTAAGACAGTGGTTCTCAACCTGTGGGTGGGGACCCCTTCGGGGGTCGAATGATGATTTGCCAGGGGTCGCCCAAATCCATCAGATATTTATATTTCTATTCATAACAGTATCAAAATTACAGCGATGAAGGAGCAACGAAAATAATTTTACTGTTAGGGGTCGCCACAACTAGGAAAATTTTATCAAAGGGTCGCGGCACTAGAAAGGTTGAGAACCGCCGCTCTAAGATGTCTGTGCTGTTGTCCACTGGTGGCTGCAGAAGAAGCTGGTTTACTTCAATAACGTGGTCTTATTCAGCATAAACAGAAGTATGCTTTTGCCTATCGCTAAATTAGTAATGGATTGTGGGGCAGTATTATGATGGTGATAGTTCCACTTTAATAACAACAAAGGTAAAATTGTGGTACCATGTTAGCCACATAAAAAGCAGGAGACTCGTAGAGTAAAAGTGATACCTTTATTGGCCGAGTAGCTTTAGAATGCAAGCTTTCAGGACAAATTAGGTCTCTTCCTTAAGTCTCCGTGCACCTGCACTGTCTGTCCCTTTTGAACCGCGCGGTTCAAAAGGGACTGACAGCGCAGGCGCACGGACGTCACTGTGAAGAGACGTCCGTGCTTCCTGCTCCTGTCACCATCGGGAAAAACGCCGATATCTGCAGAACCGGGTAATATTTCTGGCGACTAGCGCTACTAAGCAGCTAGTCGCCAGATGAGCAATCAGTCAAGCTTAAATTATTGCGGGGTGGTAGTTCCCCTTTAATCTTCAGATGTTCGTGTTCCTTTAAAGGAGCACTAAACTTGTTTTATGAAAAAACATAAGACATTTCCTTTTGAGTAACATAAGGGTGCTCCCACTGCTGACAGACGCATATTTCTAGAGTTATTACAGTTTAAACCAGTGTTTAGTTACAGCAGTGCCCTCTAGAGCTCAAATTCCAATTAGCTCCCCTGTTATATTCTTGTGGAGAGGAAAGTCAGTGACTTACAGCTCTCCATAGAAGGTGATAGAAACTGCCTGTCCCTTAGAATTATCAGGAAGTAAATGCACAGTAAATTCACTTCTGATCATTTGATCTTTTATAACTTCTGATTAAAATAACTGACAGCAGTTGGGAGTGACCTTGTTTTACTCAGCAAGAAGAGCTCTATATCTATAACATTTTTTTTTTTTTTTTTTTTTTTTTAATGAAAACAGTTTACTGCCCCTTTAAGGGAAAAATTTCTGCAATCCATTGCATATCAACACTGTATTTTGGTGCAATTGAATTTCCCTCTCTTTTCGTTCTCAGTGTGATGGGCCCCTCTAGTAGTAAAATTTCACTCTATTTCTAAGGAAGCCAGGACATTAATCTGTTTTTACCTCCCAACAGTACTCCAGGTAATTTAAGGGGTGGCTAGACTGCTTCCTTTAGTAATATACTGGAGAACTGGGATTGGGAAGATGAAAGATAAAATGTGGTTAGCTTTTGTGGTGTTTACATGGCCTGGAGCCTGTAAGAAAGAAGTCTGGGAATTCCACAATGCTTTCTTATAGGCATTATCAGCAAGGAGCTCTTCGTCATTAACCTTAGAAAGCTTACCAATGAACTTTCCCATATAATCACATGTCAATCACTAAATCATGCAGCAGTTCATTATGACCCCATTCTGACATCAGTCCTCACTAGAAAATCACAGCTAAAAATATTTACTGCACCTTCTAATGTGATCTCATTTTATATTTTTTTTTAAGTGTCAGCAAAAGCCTATTTAAAGTGCCAGTGCAAGTATAGTTTATTCCACAGGAAATCAACTCAACCCCTTAAGGACCATGTGGTCGGTGGTGGGGTGTATTAGTGGACCAGGACACTTTTTTTTGGGGGGGGGGGGGCAGGCTGTGTAGGTGCACTGCAATGACAAAATTCCATGAAGTGCCAAGATCACCACCAGTCACTTTAATGCACAAAGATGACTGTCCTGACACATCAATGGTCTTTAAGGGGTTAATACTAATTATTTCTGTTAAAAGCCAAACCTACTGCTTGTTGTGCTGTTACAAATGACCTCAGTGTGTGGGCCCTGTTTCGATTCATTAGAAGGGTTGACATGGGTTACTATAACACAGCACTTCTAAAGCTGTGCTAAGCATCCCAAAATAGAACAGTCTGCTGCCTATGGGGCTATTCACACTGGCAACTACAGCCTCTGTGCCCGAGTGCTAACATAGCAGTCTGCATCTTTACAGAGCTCCCAGCAGAAAGCAGTGAATATGCAGCAGAGCAGAGCTACTTGGCATTCCACTGAGTAGTACCGCAGATCATTCAAAGAGGAGATTGTAGACTGTATCATTGCTATGATCACCACAATGATTCAATAATTGATTCAACAAGTGTCCACATGGGCATCAGTCAGTCATGCGTGGCTTATGTTATCATGTCCCACTAATCAGCCACAGCTTCTCTCAATTGGCTGGTGCATGCAGTGACATTGAAGTGAGACAGCATGAACGACATGATCGGAGCCAATATGCAACACCGCCAAGTCTCCTATGTGAAGCTAGTCTTAATGCACAGAGCTTGCAAGCCAGGCACACATTGTAGACCATACCAATGAAGTAATTATAGTTAGATATCTCGATGACAGCGCTCCTGAAGAGCCGCCGTCTGGTCCCGGAAGCAGTAACTCATGACGTCCGCTATAGAGCGGAGACTTTTATTTTATTATATCTCTCAAACCATAACGGTTTGAGAGATGGAAATGAGGGCAGTAAGTATTTTTTAATTTGACCTATCAATTCGCCTATACTTTTTCCTCGAGTTTACTATCCCTTTAAAGCAAAGTGAAGTAATTCTGATGTAAACCAGCTCCCCTATAAAGGCACATAAAAACTATTTAAATGGGGCTAGATAGGTCTCCATTGCAATGCATTAATACCTCTAGAACTGAATAAGTTAAAGGGATAGTAACACTTCGTTTTAACTTTATTTTATTTTGTAGGCATTAAAAAAACATGAAGAATGATATAAGTCTTATCTCTCAAACCTTTATGGTTTATGAGATATTCACAAGCAAAATTCCCCTCCCCGCCCCTTTTACCTAGTGTAAGCCATCTCTTCTCAGATGTGAGTCTGGTTGTATGACAGTACAGATAACAGAAGGGGACAATTTTCTTTGTATGAAAACAATGAAAGCCCTTCCCCCCTTGACAAGTTTTTCAGCTTTTTCCATTATCTTAATTGAAGATTGTCCCTCTCTGCAGTCTACCTGGGCATCTCCCTTCTGATCTGGTTGAACAGGGGGGGATACTTTGTTTGTGAATATCTCTTAAACCATAAAGGTTTCAGAGATAAGACTTATATCATTCTTCATGTTTTTTTAATGCCTACAAAATAAAATAAAGTTAAAATGAAGTATTACTATCCCTTTAAATCCACTTCAAATCAACAGGAATTGGTATTTGCCCAAGAATTGCTCCAATTTGCCATTATGAACAAGTCTTACAGTTATCTGCAGCTGAGATGCCGCAAATTCTAATTTAGGTGTTATAACTGTCAAAGATGAAGATGGGGTACCAGTGAGAAAACTGCATCCCCATAATTATTCTTAGACATCATTCATACTGGCCATTCGAATCCATTGCAAAGCAGCCAGTTCAGAAAGCCAAGTTTACTTATCTTAGATGTCTCTGCCTGCCCAGACTATCCTGTCACTAATAGGGTATATGATGAAGGTATGTCAGTGGTAGGATAAGGGTGCCAGAGATTAGCCATATATCATTGGAGGATACCATCATGAGGCTGTCATTCTTTGGGGTGGGGAGCCAATAGACTTTGTGGGCTATGAGAAATGTTACCAACCGACACTATGCCTTTTTCTCTATTTCAAACACCTGCAGAGGAAGGTAAACTAAAGAAAATGTGATGTGTGTTATACTATAATGTGTTACTTGCCCCTTGCTTATGGATAGTTTTTTTCTAAAATTGTATATGTTTTCATCATGCTAGTGTATGCACCTAATGAGTTAATTAACTCTTTGAGTGCCAGAGTGGTACGGAATGCATTGCAAAAGCAATGCATTCCGTACCACTCTGGCACTCAAAGGGTTAAAACGTTAATGTAATTCCCTGGTTAACTTTAAGAGTGCACATTTTATTCCAGTGCACTTGTTTGAGATACTAGTAAATAAGTGGTTGGTACTTCCTACTGTCACTATTCCCCTACCACTTGTCTTAAATAAAGGCGCTCACTATGGTTTAGTGTATAAATCAATGTATTAAAAGACAAGTTACATCTGTATATGCTTCCCTTTGTTAGGCCAGCTAATATAAAGGAATTTAGAACCCCTGAATGGATTATAGGAAGGAACCTAGAGAGATTATGTACCCATAGATCATGGATCTCAAAGTTCAGTCATCTTGAGCTTATTTTGCCATTTAAAGGAGAAGTAAACTTTATTTTTTCATAAAAAAAAAAAAAAAAAATATAGTGTAGGGATTTTCCTATTGAGTAAAATAAGGGTACTCCCACTGCCAGAGTTATTACAGTTTAAACCCATGGGTTTTTTTGGGTTTTTTTTTTTTACATTAGCAGGGCCCCCTAGTGGTCAAATTCTAATTATTTTTCCTGTTAGATTCTAATGGAGATGAAAGTCAGAAAAGTCAGAGACATACAGTTCTCCATAGAATGAGATAGAAACTGCCTGTCACTTCCTGTCAGTTAGAACTGCTATAAATTTTGAATAAGACATCTGACAGCAGTAGGAGTGACCTTGTTTTACTCAGCAGGAAATGCTCTATAAAATATGTGTTTTCATAACTAAAAGTTTACTGCTCCTTTAAGGACAAAAGTGGAGCACAACACATTGCAAACTAATACATTTCACACACCTCATGTCCTTAAAGCGGAACTATCACCCCAAATAAAGTCCCATGCCAATAATCTCCTATATAATAATTCGCTAATTCGTGTGTAACGCCGCGACATGCGCAGTAGAGACTGCCCGCGCCGCAGCCCTATATCAGCCGCAGCGCGGGCAGTCTCCACTGCGCAAGACTGCCCCGCCACCGGGTGGCAGTGGCACTGTGGCCCGTATAACGGGCTGTTCAACTAGTTATTCATATAGCGATAAGCTTAGAAACAGAAGTATTATCCAGCAGAAGTGCAGCATTATTAAGAAATCCTACTTCTTCTGAGATTGACAGGCAGGATTCTTGCTTTAGAGGCATCTGTGAACCTGCACTGTCAGTTCCTTCATGTTACCTAAAGGTACAATGCAACGCCTCCTAGAGACCGGGACAGACAGTGCAGGCGGCAGATGTCTCTAAGTCAAGATGTCTGCTCTGATGCCTGCCTGTTTGTCTCAGATGGATACTCCGTCCCAAGAAAATTATTTTAAACTATTGTTGCGTTGGTACCTGACTCCGACTCAGATATCGAAATTTGATTCCTCCGTTTCTGATTTATGTTGGAGATGCTTGGATCATAGTGGTACCTTCATTCATATATGGTGGTCATGTCCCAAAGTTACAGAATTTTGGTTGAAGTTAGCCGATAAGATGAGTCTTATCTTAGGTTTCTCCATTCCAATAGATCCTGCTCTCTTTCTGCTCTCACATCATTCACAATTCCCTCCTAAGAAGTTCCAACTTTTACATTTTCTCTTAACAGCTGCCAGATTGACTGTCGCTTCTCATTGGAGATCTGCTGTTGTTCCCCCTCTGGCTATGTGGCAGGCCCGAATGGATAAATTTTATACAATGGAGAAGCTACACGCTTACAGTGTTCATAAGTTCCAATCTTTCAGGGAGATATGGTCTCCTTGGGAGCGATGCCATGGTGGGGGAGATGTGTCGTGCCAACCGGCAGCTCCGTAAGTCCAACATCCAGTCCATGGGTTTGAGAACAACTTATCCTGTTCCACTAAACCTTTTCAAGTTACTATTGGGTTTGGCTTACTTGGTTATCTGATGACTAAACAGTCTACGCCGCCCTCCCTTCCCTTTCTCCCCCCACCCCTTGCTCCTTTCCTTTATTTCCCCTCCTTTATCCTTTTCTTCTAATTCTTCCTACTTTCCTGCTCTTTCTTGCTTTTCTTTATTATGTTATATTCTTTTGCTTTTCATTGTACTATATGATTTTCCTTTTTTTTTCAATTTGTATAGTTTTACTTCTCATGTTATGTGTCATGTGTCATATTACTGGTATTCTGCTCTCCAAGTGCTTCAGACATCTGACAGCAGTAGGAGTGACCTTGTTTTACTCAGCAGGAAATGTTCTATAAAATATGTGTTTTCATAAATAAAAGTTTACTGCTCCTTTAAGGACAAAAGTGGAGCACAACACATTGCAAACTAATACATTTCACACACCTCATGTCCTTAAAGCGGAACTATCACCCCAAATAAAGTCCCATGCCAATAATCTCCTATATAATAATTCGCTAATTCGTGTGTAACGCCGCAACATGCGCAGTAGAGACTGCCCGCGCCGCAGCTCTATATCAGCCGCGGCGCGGGCAGTCTCCACTGCGCATGACTGCCCCGCCACCGGGTGGCAGTGGCACTGTGGCCCGTATAACGGGCTGTTCAACTAGTTATTCATATAGCGATAAGCTTAGAAACAGAAGTATTATCCAGCAGAAGTGCAGCATTATTAAGAAATCCTACTTCTTCTGAGATTGACAGGCAGGATTCTTGCTTTAGAGCAGTGGTTCTCAAGCTTTTTTTGCTCAAGGCACACCTAACACTCAGTCTGGTATTTTTGGGGCACCCCTATCATTTTATGTAATCTGTCTAGGTTGTAATGAAGGTTACAAATACATAATTATAGAGTTATTGTTAGACCTCACAACTAAAATAAAGATTTTGTGCATAGTAATAGCCTTAAATATAACGTTGGAAGTCTACATTAACATTTTTGTCAATGCATTATAGATACAATGGGGCACCCTAAGTGGATGTCCGTGGCACACCAAAGTGCCACGGCACCCTGGTTGAGAAACACTGCTTTAGAGGCATCTGTGAACCTGCACTGTCAGTTCCTTCATGTTACCTAAAGGTACAATGCAACGCCTCCTAGAGACCGGGACAGACAGTGCAGGCGGCAGATGTCTCTAAGTCAAGATGTCTGCTCTGATGCCTGCCTGTTTGTCTCAGATGAAGTAGGATTTCTTAATAACACTGTACTTATGCTGGATAATACTATATTTCTATGCTTATCACTAAATCAATTAATTAAGGGGGGGACACACTTTATATGAGGTGATAGTTCCACTTTAAAGAGTTAAAATCATCATGTGCAGTGACCAGCGTTTGTGTCCTGTGGTTCAGGAGTGACTGAAGAGGTTATTTCTTGAACAAAAAGGCACAAGAACAGTTCAGAGGGGCCATTAGGATTTTCTGGCCATCGTAAGATAAGTGGGTTTTATCAGGGCTTAAAATGTGAAGTCCTTTGCTACTAGCCAGATCTGAAAAGTTACTCGCCAGGGCTAAATTTTCACTTGCCATTGGCTAGTGGAAATTTTGAGCCCTGGTTTTATTATTAGGAGGAGTTCATTCTTCTTCCACTCTTGTGTTGTAATTATTGTGTTGCTTTCAGGAACTCATGGAATTTGTATCAACTAAGTGGGATCTACTTACTGCTCATTAAGGAACAACAGTCTGATGGTGTTTTATGGATGAGCTTTCCATACAGACCCAGCAACTCAGATAGTCAATAGTCAGGCATTCTATTGTTTACATTACTATAGTAACAGAAGGCATTCAGAGATGTATTTAGCAGTAACAGATCTAAAACTGGTGAACAAAAATGATTAAAATAAGAATGCAGCAAATACAGACTTTTTACAAAGTAGTACTGAAAACGGTTTTTAAAGACTGCATTAAATGTTTGTCTTGTTTTTAGGAAGAGAGACCTAACACCACATTTTGTTAGTCTTCGGTACTTCCAAAGCATTAGCTCTCTTAAATGGGTGATAAACAGTATGCAGTGATAGGTATGCATAGGTTACAACTCTTCATTGCCCATTCATTAAACTTTTACTCAGATTTCTTCATAAAATAAGAGGTTGGTTTTCTCAATAAAATTCCAACTTTTGTTGGCAAAGTTTCTGCCAGTTAGGCAGCTAAACACAGAGAGCCAATATACTGTAATTCTGTTTTACCAGAGAAAAACAATACACAGTATTTATATATGTCCAATATTTAAACATCAAAAGAAAAAAAAATTGTTGCTTTAAAAACAGCGTGCCAGTGGGGTTTGCACTGGCACTCAAAGGGTTAATCCTCATTGGCACATTTGCCTTTTCAGTCCACTTTATATTCTGTTTATACATTTATGGAATGTTGTCTGTTAAAAGCAATCTGTCACTGAAGATTAATTAATTGTGCATAACCGTAGTAAGTTGGATCTGCAGTTGAGCATCTCCATTCTCAATATTGCGAGTTGTTCAAAGTATGGAAATTGATTAACATATCCTTTTCAAATATTTTTAAAATTGCCCGCTGACTTTTTTTTTTTCCCCCCAAACCCACGCACAAGGAACATTATCGTGTTTCAAAAGCAGCAATATTCTGCTTTAGAGTTTGTTTTTTTATTATGCGTCTACACTCCAAATGTGATGAGTTAGGTCAGAGGCTGCTCACCTGTTTAGATCCCAGATTAATCCACAAGAGGAGTCAGCGATTTTCTTGTGCTGGGTACTGTTGGTGTTGAACTACACAGGCAGAAATCATTTATGCCAGGGGTAAACAACATTTTGCTATCCAGCTTTTGCAAACTAGAAATCCATCATCCCAAGGCAGACTTAGGATGGTTGAGTGATAACGGGAATTGTAACCCCCAACTACTGAAGAATCAGACTTTTTTACCTACCCATGGAGTATGGAGTCAGACTACAGATAATTTATAACGGTGTAGAAGGTAAAAAGTGACTGCCAAATTATATAATGTAAAGAAATATTACATGCAATGAGCTTCCAAGTTGGTATTACTATGCCTGTATGTGTTTTTAAGTATATATATTGGTAGAGCGGATTAAACACACACACACTATATATATATATATATATATATATATATATATATATATATATATATATATATATATATATATATATATTTATTTCCCCTCTGCTGGTTCTCTTTTTTTCTTATGTCAGTGGGCTCTTGAATAGGAAATAATGGTGCTTCATCCATAGCACCACCATCTCCACCGATCAGCCTTCCAGGTTAGCCCCTTCACAGGAGAAGGAGCAGATGTCCAGTAAAAAAAGAGGGGGGGGGTTTAAACATAAAATGCCTAAATATGCAGTCTTCAAGAAAGTGACAGATCAGTTACACTTTTAAAGGGATAGTAATGTTTCATAATAAAAGCAGCTCCAATTAATCATCATAGTATTTGGACTTTGGAGAGTGTTATTTCAATTCTGTCACAGTTGTAGTTCAAGAGTAATTCAATGACAAAGTATCCCCCTCCCGCCCCTTTTACTGATGTAACACTGTTCAGCCAGAGCAGAAGGGAGGTGCTCAGGTAGATTGCAGAGAGGGACAATCTTCAATTAAGATAAGGGAAAAACCTGAAAAGCCTGTCAAGGGGGACAGGGATTTCATTGTTCTCATAGGAAGAAGATTGTCCCCTGCTGTTATCCGTCTGGTCTATGGACTGCATTCCACATCTGAGAAGAGATTGCTTACACTAGGTAAAAGGGGCGGGAGGGGGAAATTTTGCTTGTGAATATCTCTTAAACCATAAAGAGATGAGAGATAAGACATATCATTCTACATGTTTTTTTAATGCCTACAAAATAAAGTTAAAACGAAGTATTACTATCCCTTTAAAAGTTAGTCCGTGAATTAAACATGTTTAACAAACATTATTGTCAGTTATTTGATATCCTCTAGAAACACCTACACAACTGTGTCAGTACCTCTTTATTGTCTATAATGCCTCATTCTATACAACCTAGTATTCCTGCTGAATATTATCAAAGCTTTGTTGCATTGTTTGTCTACTTCAGAATCATCACATGCACAATAAACAAGTGTTGCAGTATGTGATACCTTTTTTAATTGGACGGACATTCAATTTTCAGGACAAACTTTCGAGAAACAACCTCCATTTATCAAGTCAGCCTTACTTTGTTCTTTGTGGCATTCAACTTAAAATGTCAACCATAATACCAGATACACACCCTCCATATGATTATCAATGAGTATAGATGGCTTCCAAGTTTAGATGAGCATGGCTTTCCAAAGTTTATAGACTAAAGTATAAGGTCTCAAATGTAGTCCTCAAGCCTCACCAACTGCAGGTTATTAGGTTATCTTCACCACTTGAACATGGGTAGAACACAGTGGCTCAGTATTTTTGACATAGTCAACTGTTAAAGATAAGCAACATGTGAACAAATGAGACAGAAACCTGCACTCTAAGGCCTAAAGTCTGTTTAAGAATCAAAAGACTAGGGTCAGGTCAACTAAACTTAAAAATGAGATGATAAAGGGAAATTACTAAAACCAGTTTAAAATAGTGTATATTCTCCACATTAATCCTATTTTATGTTCTACAGTGGGGATGGGCAAACTGTAGGGGTGTCCTAGACTAATCGGAGGACTAAAATCAGAGAGACAAGTCAGACTAAAACAAAACACACCTGCTACATTTAGGGCGAGTATCGACCTAATAAAAAAGGTGAGGAGAAGCTGAAGAACAACCCAAAAGGGGCTATAAAAATTGCTAATGGAAGCTTGCTCCCAAGTTCCAATAAACAATTGTTTATTAGAGATGAAAGAGCACACATACATAAGAGAATAACAAAAAACATTAAAAAAAAAAAAAAAAAAATATTGCAGAATAGAAAAATCCTGATCGTAGTTTAAAATAAAAAATATATCCCTACTCGAGTGTGTCCTGGGTCCCTTATAACAATAGTTATGAAGTGCAATGTATCCAGTAGAACAGAGTTGGACAATAATATAAAGAAACTGAGTTACACAGCATTTTACAGAGTCAGCTGGTAGCTTTAGGAGCCAGTGAAAAGGGGTGTATGTAACATACAGTAAAATAATAATAATTCTGCAGATTGCCTTTATAAAGTTTATGAATGTTGCATGTACAAATAAAACAGATGTGAGGTGACGGAGAATGACAAAAAAAATGGTCTCAGCCATAAACATTTGTAATTGTGTTGATCAGGGGTGGTCAGTCCTCTGCTTTTCCTATGGACGTTTGTGAGAATAAGCCTCAAACTACATTCATACAGGTGATTTTTTTTTCATAGCAAGAACTAGACTTGTGTTAACACCATCATTTTCAGTTGCTACAAAATAGTTGAAGAAGGTTTTCCCAGCATCCTTTACTCTTAATATAAGTAGAAGTGGCAAAATCACAGGGAAAAATGAAGTTACCTGTGACATTGTGTGATTTCACTGAAAACCATAGATTCCTAGGTGCCTTTAGAATTAGAAATTAGTCACCAATGTGAACAAGCCCATAACATAAAATAACTTGAGTACTTTTTCTTGCATCATTATCGCTGCAATACTGTCTCCAGGTTGAATGTAACCTTATATATACACAGTCGTGTGAAAAAGAAAGTACGCCCTCTTTGAATTCTATGGTTTTACATATCAGAACATAATAATCATCTGTTGCTGATGATCAAGTAATCAAGGGCATTTGATTAGCAGCACCTGTCTGCTACTAGGCATCTTAAAGGAGCAGTAAACTTTTTTTATGAAAATATATATATTATAGGGATTTTCCTATTGAGTAAAATAAGGGTACTCCCACTGCCGAGATATTTAGATTTCCAGAGTTATTACAGTTTAAACCCATGTTTTTTTTACATTAGCAGTGCCCTCTAATTGTCAAATTCTAATCAGATTTCCTGTTAGATTCTAATGGAGAGGAAAGTCAGAAAAGTCAGAGACACACAGTTCTCCATAGAATGTGATAGAAACTGCCTGTCATTTCCTGTCAGTTAGAACTATCAGGAAGTAAACACAGTAAATTCACTTCCTGATTATTTAACCCCTTAAGGACCGGGAAAATCTGAGTTTGATTTGACTTAAGGACCGGAGCAATTTTGACTTTTTTGACTATGTCTTTGTTCAACCATATTTTCACTTTAATTCCTTTTGTGCACCCACATAAATTATATACTGTTTTTTTAAGCACAAGTAGGGCTTTCTTTTGATACCACAATTATATGAATACCTCATTGTTTAATTTGATTAAAATAGAAAAAAAGAGGAAAAAAATTGAAAAAAAACAACATTTTGCTTACATTTTTCTGTCAGGATTTGCATACTATTAGTTAATGAAAAAAAAATACCCCTAAATATATTCATTTGCTTCTCCTGAATATAAGAATACCCCATATGCCTAGTATTTTAGTCCTTTACTCACATTTACAAGGTAAATATTACAAGATGGCTGCCGTTATTTCCAACTTGTGATTTCTCAACAATTGGCATGTGAGCATCATAGCTTAGCTGACGGTGCCAGAACCAAAAATGTCCCACAAACGTATATGTTTCTGAAAACTAGACAACATAAGGTAAATAATCAGGAGAATTTTGGAGTTTTTCATGCAGCTATTTTTCCAGAAAAAAATTTCAAAATTGTGGTAATATTTTGTTTTTTTGCAGTTTTCACACTTACATTTCAATACTACTGTTGATATCAAGCACATGATAGGTGAAGATTTTTAAAAATGCATTGTTTAGTGTTCAGCTCCTTCTTCTGAGTACGGCAATACCCCATATGCATAGGTTTCTCAAGGTTTGGGAGAGCTACGGGGCCCAAATTGGAACATGCGCGTTTCCAGTTTCACACTTTGAATTTTCACAGCTTGCATCACTGGTGCCATGTCTCATTTGGGGCTGTGTAACAGTGCTCCACTCTAAGATTTCCCCCCAAAAGTATATATTTTTGGAAAGTAGACACCCCAGGCTTTCATTTTATGTATGTTTTCAATTTTTTTACGCAGCCATTTTACCACCAATCGCTCGTAAATCTTGACGTAAGTTAAAAAAACACCGTTTTTCACACTTGCACTTCAATGTTGATGTGAATTTCAAGCACATGATAGGTGAAGATTTTTAAAAATGCATTGTTTAGTGTTCAGCTCCTTCTTCTGAGTACGGCAATACCCCATATGCATAGGTTTCTCAAGGTTTGGGGGAGCTACGGGGCCCAATTTTGAACAAATATTGAATTCTCACATCTTGGTTAACTGATGCCATTACTCATTTTGGGCTATGTTCCAGTGCTGCACTTTAGAATTTCACCCCAAAAGTGTATATTTTTGGAATGTAGACACCCCCAGCTTTCATTTTAGGTGTGTTTTCAAATTTTTTACACAGCCATTTTACCACCACTTTCTCATAAACTTGACGCAAGTAAAAAAACAGCGTTTTTCACACTTTGCCTTCAATGTTGATGTGAATTTCAAGCACAGAATAGGTGAAGATTTTATAAACTGAATTGATTAGTGTTCAGCTCCTTCTTCTGAGTACGGCAATACCCCATATGCATAGCTTTCTCATGGTTTGGGGGAGCTACGGGGGCCAAATTGGAACATGCGCGTTTCCAGGTTCACACTTTGAATCTTCACAGCTTGCGTTACTGGTGCCATGTCTCATTTGGGGCTGTGTAACAGTGCTCTTTTTTTAAGATTTCCCCCCAAAAGTGTATATTTTTGGAAAGTAGACACCCCAGGCTCTCGTTTTAGGTGTGTTTTCCAATTTTATACACAGCCATTTTACCACCAATCCCTCGTAAACCATGACGTAAGCAAAAAAAAAAAAAAAAAACAGCGTTTTTCACACTTAGGGTTGGCAGCAGTATACTGGGCTGCATACAAATTGGTTTGGGAAACAATTTCACCTAAAATGTCTTCCCCCAAAAACAAATCAAAAAAATGATCATGGGTAAATCCTTCCACATCAATTTGAATCCCTGGGTTGCCTGTGAATTCTGAGATTTGTGGGCATAAATTGATACCCATTCATTAGGATCCGGAGTGGCAGGTGTTGGGGCATTTCTTTTGGCAGGTCTTTGGGCAGATCTTTTGGCAGGTGCTGGGGCAGTTGCCAGGGCAGCTCTTGGGGCATTTCTTTGGTAGGTCTTTGGGCAGATCTTTTGGCAGGTGCTGGGGCAGTTGCCAGGGCAGCTCTTGGGGCATTTCTTTGGGTAGGTATTTTGGTAGGTCTTTGGGCAGTTCTTTTGGCAGGTGCTGGGGCAGTTGCCAGAGCAGCTCTTGGGGCAGTGCGTCTTTTCTTGACAGAAGGCCCAGCGTCATCACTAGAGCTGCTCTCACTTTCTGAAAACTGCGCTATGTCAAAATCTGACGCAGTGTCTGTTGCCTCAGAGTCAGACGCCAAAAAGGCATATGCCTCTTTAACGCTGTACCTGCGCTGCATTTTGCCCACTAAAAAAAACTTTTTTTTTTCTTACGCTATCCCTAAACCTAAATCTAACCCTAAAACTTACCCTAACCTACGTATATCCTGAACCTACCTAACCCAAGTGAACTACCTATCTAAACTGCACTTATTATATATATATATATATTATTTTTTTTTTTGGGGGGGGGGGGGGGTTTGGGTTTTTTTTTTTCTTACGCTATCCCTAAACCTAAATCTAACCCTAAAACAGAACAGTGATCAAAGGGTTAAATTTCTTTATTTAAACTTTTTTTTTTACTTTTTTTTTTTTTTTTACAGTAAGGCAGTAACAGCATGCCTCTCTGTCTCGCTCCACCTCAGCAGTATGCAAGGTGGAGGGAGGCAGAGAGATCTGACAGGGACAGTATTTACAAATACTGTCCCTGTCATTCAGGTTTTGCAACATGTAATTCGCTTTTGAAGCGAATCGCATGTTGCAACAATGTTTCTGCCGCTTGTTACTAAGTGTCCCGATACCGGGACACTTAGTAACAAGCGGCTTGAACTCTTCCATCGCTCCGTGCGGCCGCGATGGAAGAGTTTAACCCTTGACGTACCAGGACCGTCAAGGGTCGTTGGATCACATTTACCCTTGACGGTCCTGGTACGTCAAGGGTCGCTAAGGGGTTAAACTGCTATAATTTTTGAATAAAACATCTGACAGCAGTGGAAGTGACCTTGTTTTATTCAGCAGGAAAAGATCTATAAAATGTGTTTTCATAAAAAAAGTTTACTGCTCCTTTAATTCCTATGGAAGCAGTAAGGGTGTACTTAGTTTTTCACACATGGCTTCTCCATTTTGGCTTTATTTTTGTTAAAGGAACAGTAATGTCCCATAAAAATATTTTTTTGGTTTTGTAGATTAAAGAATAAAACATGTAGCAAATCCTATTGATTTTCGCCGCTAAGGTTCTCTCTCCTGATGGCAGCTGTAAAGCTGACAGAAGGAGATCTGAGGAGGCTCTTCAGAAGAGCCGCAATAGCACTATTTAAAAAGAATTACTTCTTTGGAACGGTCTAAAAGGTATGCTTGCAAACCAGGCACACTTTGTAGACTGTTCCAATGAAGTATTTCTTTTAAAATAGCGCTATTGCGGCTCTGCTGAAGACCGGGATCTCCTGCTGTCAGCTTACAGCTGATGTCAGGAGAAGGGGAGGGAGAGGGTAACTTTAGGACCGAATACCTCTCAGACCATAAAGGTTTGAGAGATATATTTTTTTTTAATCTACAAAACAAAACATTTTTTGGGACATTAGTGTCCCTTTAAATAAATCATGACATGGTACAATATGTCATGTGTTGTTGTTCCTCTGAAGTTGTATTTACCCAATTTTTAGACCTGCTAAGGAACAGATTATTGTTTTTATGTCTTCATATGTAAAACCTTAGGATTCAAAGAGGGTGTACTTTCTTTCACATGACTGTATATGTATATCTATATACGCAAACAATCTTGTATGCATCAATGATGTAATGAAACAGTCAATTTATAGTAAAAACATCTGACACAAACAGTTAAAACATGAAAACAGCACCACTTTGACTGGGCTAAATCACAAGTTATAATTAAAACACAAAGAAGAACATTATTTCAGATTACTGCTGTGTGCAGGCTAACAGAAGTCACAAAAACAATTATCCAACAACAGGGTGTGATGCCTAGAACTGCCAATTCTTTCCTGATCTGACACATCAAGCACAGTAAAATTCCCCTGACACACACACAGGCCCTTCACTTTGCAAAAGTACTCATGAAATAATGTGCACTATGAAGCAATATTCCGGGGGAATTGGCAGGCACCAAACACTTCTGACTGCAGTAATGCTGCTTTGAGATAACACGAAGCATTGGCCATCTTTCAAAGCAATGGTCAGAGAACATTTCATGTGATAATGACAAAACAGGATTCACCAAGCCTAAGGCAGTCAAAAGCAAAACAGCAACCTTTAACCCTTTAAAGAACAGACGGGTGTGCAAAGTATTTTTATTGTGATATGCCATGCACTAGTCTGGTCCTTGAAGGGTTACTGAATCAGCAGAAAGATACCTGAACCTAACAT
The DNA here is from genome assembly GCA_037306005.1 of Rhinophrynus dorsalis. Lineage (NCBI taxonomy): Eukaryota > Metazoa > Chordata > Amphibia > Anura > Rhinophrynidae > Rhinophrynus > Rhinophrynus dorsalis. Next base: position 328,134,360 of record CM074718.1, on the reverse strand, counting down.
GCCTCCGTCATTAAAAGAACAGCTTGGAAATAAATTTGGACAGTACAAAGCAAATCCCAGCTGTGTGCGTTCCCCCCCCCCCCCATAAAAAAAAAAAGAGCTCTCTAAACCTCAAGCACCCAGCTTACATTTAACCCTTTGAGTGCCAGAGGGGTACGGAACACATTGCAAAGCAATGTGTTCCGTACCCCCTGGCACTCAAAGGGTTAACCCATTGGATGTGTGCTCTCAAACAATGACGCTCATGTACCAAGAGGAAGTGGACTTATTCTGAAGTAAACCAACCACACCTCAGAGGACAAGTGAAAATTCCAAAGTCACCATCAATTTAAATGGAACTTTTATCCTCTTGTTTGCTACAGTGGTCTCCAATTTGCTGAACAATGCACTAGCATTCAAGTGTTTATGAAACTGATTGAAAATTTTGTTTCAAAATAAGGCCCCTATTACATAGGCAACGCCACCACAGTGATGCTGCATTGGTTATTTTGCCTGTGGTGAAATGTAACATGTTGGGTCTTTGGTGCCTTTCACATGGGACACCATCACATCAGGTCAAAGCTGCAATCTGACTGCATTCCCTCATTCAGTAATGTTATAGTAAGGTCTGCATGGTGGCCTATGAGCAATGTGACCAGATAGTAAAGTTTCAACCAAAAAAGCACCTCCGATTAATCATCATAATATTTCAGTCATGGACAGACTTATTTCAATACTGTCAGAGTAGTAATTTAAGAGTAACTGAATGATAACGTATCCCACTCTCCTGTCCCTTTTTACGGACATAATGCTGCTCTCCAAGCCAATCCGGATGGAGCACAGCGAGGGACAATCTTCAGTAAGCATAAGGAAAAACCTGCCCTCTTTCATCAAGTGGGCCAGGGTTTTTCGTATTCTCACAGCGTGAAGATTGTCCCTCACTGCAAGAAGTCTTGTCTGAGGGGAGGAGTTTTAGAATGGGTAAAATAGACAGGAGGAGGATAGTTTATCATTCAACTGCAAGTTGGATAGTACTGAAATAAGCTGTCCATGGCAAAATATGAAGATCAGAGGTGCTTTTTGGAGGAAACATTACTATACCTTTAATGATGGATGTGTGTTGAATTATAATTCTGCAGGACTGCACAGGAGCTCTGTAAGCTCTCACGAGCAAGGCCTTCCCATCCTTTTGCTCCATATTCGATTTGTACTATTTAACCCCTTAACGTCTACTGATGTGTCAAGACCGTCACTGCTGTTTTTCCCTTAAGTATCAGTGATGGTCCTGGCACGTCACGTATTTTTTACTCACAGTGTTCCTGCGGGAGCACTGAGTAGTAGTGGGGACCGAAATTGACCGATCCAAGACCTGAGCGATCATTATCAGTCCCCCATTCGGCGTGCCGGCACGTTAAACTTCTGTATCTTGTCCTTAAAGGACCACACACCCTGAGACTGCTGCTCCTTACAGGGTTAATATCTCTGCATGTCCATTTACTATTGTATAGTGCTGCTAAATAAGTTGGCGCTATATAAATATATAATAACAAGTGCAATCCTGCAACTTGTGTATTTTAATTAGCATCCTGCATAAAAATGGCACTCTGGTGAGTAGCTGGCAGACTTCACAAGAGCGTTAATGAAAGTTGTGATGGTCATTGCAACCTCCAAATCAACGGCTGACCCACATGTGTACCAGGCAGTAATACTGTCTGGTGTCCACTTGTGCCAGCTATGAAACACACCTCTACTGCATCTGGATCGGCAGTGGTGGGGCTGTTTTGTCGCCCATGTGTGAAAGAGGCCTTTTGCCACACCATCAAATAACACTGGATTTATTTCTTCGCAATGCACTGGAGACATCTTCTAGTATAAAAGGGGTTCAATTATGCTACATACTTGCATTGCCTATCTAACACAAGCACCATGTTCAGCCCTTTCAGTTCCACAATGACAATTCATAGGTTACATTCTTAGTTTCATGAAGGAGCAAAAATGATTTATAGTGACACGTTTAATGGGTTAAATGGTAATCCCCATGTAGGTCTACAGTGGCCAGCAACATACTGTAGTTGATTAATGGTTTGTTTTTAGTAGAACGGAAGCAACAGTTAAGTCAAAGGAAGAAGAATTTGGGGGGTTTCTCCACAACTTTGCTGCTCACTGCACTGCCAACAGAAAGAATTCCAAGGCAGAGGAGAGGTTACAGGCAGGTATAACACTAACATTCCACTGTATGGGGTTTCCTGGAGTCTACAGCAAATATTTTTGAATTCCACAAGAATGAATGTTTAAGACTCAGCGGGTTTCAACTTACAGGATTCCGGCTGTTCAAATCCTCCTGGAAATCTGTGGTGAGGCATTCGAATTTAGAGAATTCCTGAATTAAAGGGTCAGTTCCACCAATTAGCAATTAACCCTATGAGTGCCAGAAGGCGAGGAGCATGCAAAGGGTCAACCAGCCATTTAATACTTGAGTGCTAGAGGGATATGCAACACAATGGAACACAAACTGTTAACCCTTTGAGTGCCAGAGGGGTACGCAACGCATTGCAAAGCAATGCGTTGCATACCCCTCTGGGACAAAAAGGGTTAAAGGGACAGTAATGTACCATAAAAAAAGTTTAGAGTTTTGTAGAGAGTTTAAAAAATAAGCTAAATGCCACAAATCCTCTCTCTCAAACTGCTATGGTTTGAGAGATATCCTCCGCTAAAGTTCCTCTTCTCCGGACGTCAGCTGTAAAGCTAACAGAAGGAGATTCACGTCAGCCGACATGAGAAGGCTCTTCAGCAGAGCTGCAATAGAGAGATTTAAAAAAAATTACTTCTTTGGAACGGTCTAAAAAGTGTGCTTGCAAACCAGGCACACTTTGTAGACCATTCCAAAGATGTATTTCTTTTTAAATTGCGCTACTGCGGCTCTGCTGAAGAGCCATTTGTCGGTCCCCAGACCAGGAACTCCTGCTGTCAGTTTACAGCTGACGTCATGAGAAGGGAACTTTAGCGGAGGATATCTCTCAAACCATAGCAGTTTGAGAGTTAGGATTTGTGGCATTTAGCTTTTTTTTTTTTAACCCCTTAAGGACCACTGACGTGGCAGGACCGTCACACTGGTCCTGCACTTAAGGACCAGTGATGGTCCTGGTATGTCACGTACTTTTACTCACCGCGCTCCTGTAGGAGCGCGGTGTGTAATACCGGGGACTGAAGTTGATTGCTCCAAGACCGGAGCGATCTCTTTCAGTCCCCCGTTCGGCGTGCCGCCCCAAGTGATCAGTCACGTGGGACGGCACGTCAAAGTTTCCCATCTGGTCCTTAAAGGACCGCACACCCCGGGACCGCTGGTCCTTAAGGGGTTAATCTCTACAAAACTCTAAACATTTTATATGGGACATTACTGTCCCTTTAACATGCTAGTAGCAGAAATAAAAAATTACAGACTTCAAAAATTTGCTCCTCATGCCTACATTTGGGGGTTATTTTATATACATACATGTGTGTACACACACAGGCTACTTAAGTGCTTCCTAAAACTCCTAGGGCTGGATTCTGCTGCAGGTGCTAAATGTTACCACCCGTTTTATCAAATATTTTCCTATTGAAGTCTATGGGGAAACCTGGAGATAAAAGCAGAGATAAAATCAGCACCTGCAATAGATTCCAGACCTTAGTTGGTTCCTAAAAAAATGGTCTGGTGTCTAGGTTTTGTTTTATTACTTTTGCTCTACCCTGTTCATTCGATCACATTGGACCTTATATATAAAAGCAAGCTGGAGCAATTTGGGTGCAAACTGACTGCACTACAGGTTACAAATAAACATACCCATTCATTTAAACTTGGGTTTTAACTCCATGAATTCTTGAGGGGTTACCAGCACATTGAGGAGCAGTGTGTTTGAGACATCTGTAACATTCAACGGGATAAAAGCGCAATTTAAAACAATGGAGGTTTTGAGAGATGTATTTGGTTTGCTCCAGAATTGCTACACCATGTTTTTATACATAAGGCCAATTGATCATACATGAGACTGACCATTTCAGCAGGTAATCTACTGTAGCTAGCCATAAACTAGGCTCTGTGAACAAGTACAAGTGGGTTCCATGAACAAATATGAATAGTAGTGGACAGAAGAACAGAACAGTAGCAATGTATGTGTAGTTATAGGACTACCAATGGATACATGAAGATATACATTTTATTAAACTGCAATTTTAATTTCTGTTACATTTTGTAACGAGCAATAGAACCTAATAAACATCAGTTACAATTACCTTATACGTGATATTTTAAAAGCCGCAAATGTTTAAATACATGTACTGATCCTACCTTATCCCTTTAAAGGCAAAAATGATGTGCTGCACATTCATTAGTAATGCACTGAGCACCCCCTCTGCTCCTTAAAGGGTTAACACATTGGACGCTAAAGTAACCAACAAATTGGATCCATAAAAACACGACAGCACTCCAAATCCATACAGTAACAGTTGATCAATAATAGGTATAATTTTGAGCCTCCCAGATATTTAGCAAGCCCGCTGTGTCCAGTGCACTGGAGACCTCTGTGGCATCCAAGGAGTTAAAGAGTCTGAATCCTAGAGTTCCAATTGGGTTGTATTTGATAGGTTCCACCACAGAACAGATAAGTGAACTACTGTTCCACCGATTTAAAAACTATGTTAACATACAAAATGAGACCATGCAAAGAAAACCGTTAACCCTCTGGGTGGCTACTTCACTGTCACTCAAAGGGTTAATTAAAAGACAAACCTGTTTAATGTGACAGGTCTGCTTTAAGTGGGAAAACATTCAGTGTAAATTGTTGGGGCAGCGCACAATTAAAGGGTTAGGAAACAGTTTGGTGAGGAATATTTATGGAACTCCCACAAGTTTGTATCAAAAGGTGGAATATTCGTGCTACGAGTATTTGATCTAAATCATCAAGCCAAAGAAGCGGAATTCTGGAGCAAACCACGATCCCCATATGGTAGAAATTAAAACACAGTAAATTTAGTAGACTTAAATTCGACTTCACCCCTCGAATGCTAGGGAGGTCTCGCACTGTGGTAGAGATACATTTAACCTTTCAATAGGTTAAAATCATTATTTAAATAAAACGGAATTTAAGTTTACCCCCATGGCATAGTTCGTTTGCTCCAGTGTTGCACCTCTTCAGTCTTAAAAATACCACCCAATTTGTGGAGTCACAATGAGCTGAACATGAAATACAAAAGTTCACAACTGGGGGTGTCTGGGGTTTGACAGTTTTCCCAGTCACAATACTAACTGCTGATCAAATTATAATGGAAAGTGAAGATCATCAATGGGTGGTGACCTGTGGAAGAGGTAACACAGGTTCCTCACTAAAGATAGGATTTAACGTCTGCAATACGGTATAACATTGCACAGCCTACGAAAACAAGATAGCGCTAATAACACGAGTGCGTTGATCGCATGTCTAACAACGACATTTATGGATGTGGGGTAATTGAAGGTGGGGGGTTACCGGTGGCAATGTATGAGAGCAGGGACTCTAAACTTAGATTAAGTATTACTAATAAATGATGAAAGCAGAAGAGAGCAGGGTCCTGAGAATGCGATAAGGGTCACTCTGTAGTCGGTTTCTATAAAACAGGGCAGGGAACTTACTAAAGTAATGTTACACAGTTATTCCGTCCCAAAAAGATACTTATGGATTCAAAATATCCTCGATTCAGCTGTCATATCCACACATACGAACACACACAAACCAACTTACCTCCTGCACTCCCAGCTCTGCACTGAGCGAAAGCGCCACACCAATCTCTGTCAGAGGACTGACAGCACCGCCCACGAACCAGGACTGGACATTCCTCCAATCACATAAAGAGGGCGGGTCCTTAAGCTGGTTTATATAGACATATCTAAACACACTTGGATTTATAGGTAGTGAACTGTGATGTTTGGGTTGTGCATATATAACAACAGTAGCTAACAGGCGAAAATGGTATAAGGCTAGGATGTGAGATAGTCTATGTGTAATTTTATGCCTACCTCTCCATGACGGAACGTGGCTGGGGTGTCAAACGGTGTACTCAGACAGTGCATTTGGGGGTATTTTTGACTAAGAGTGCACTTAGGCTTGGGTATTACACAGTGCGTCTGTGCTTGCTTGACTTAAAGTTGTCAGTGGAATAAGCCTGGAGTGTCAGACAATGTATGTGTGGTTTTGTGATTACCACTGAACAGTGGAACAAAGCTTTAGTGTCAGACCCTGTAGATTTGGTTCTGTGACTACCAAAAGATAGTGGAACAAGGCTGGGGTGTCAGTTTATATGTGGTTTTATCACATCAGTGAAAAGCTGATCAAGGGTGGGGAAGCAATCAGTATATTTATGTGGTTAAGATGCTGCCTGTTGGCATTGGAAGGATGGGGTGTCAGACATTGCTAAGAGCTGTTTTATTCAAAAGGTATTGCAGCTAAACCTTGCATTATTTTGGGTGCAGTACTTCCATGGCCTGAAATTGGAGGCACTGTTGATTACACCAGTCCACGAACAGCTATGGTCCGTTGACCATAAACCTCAATAGAATACTGTAGCAACAGTGCTTCTATAACATTTTAGGCAGTGGAGGCACTTTGCCCAATAAATGCAAGTTTGAGCTGCAATATATTTTGAATAAAACATCTCAGCTGTAGGAGTACCATAGGATAAACCCTGCAATATATACCCATTAGTGACAGACGACTTACCTGGTAAGTCCAGGAAGTCATTCGCTATAATGGAAAAAAAAAACCCTGTCATTAAGGGGTTAAGCATCACTATCTGTTTAATTATTCATATGTTAGGCCACTAATATTATGATACTAAACTTGGTTTTTAAGACCTCTTTTCTACACAGGTGACACCACTGCATCGATGCTGCATTAGTTATGTCAACCATTGTTAAAAGTCACATGGGTCACTATCCTCTCATGTTAATGCACCAGAGTTCAGCATGATGCATCTTTACTAAGTTCACGCAAGAAAGTAGTAAAAATGCAGGAATGAAGGTCTGTACGGTGGCCTATGGGCTGTCAGCAGAACTTTCGCACAAATGCTGGTAGAGGGTAACCTGCTCATCACAACCTCCAATGAGCTGTTGGCCCATGTGGATGCCAAACAGTAATAATTGTTGGCGATCAGAGGTAGAATGCAGAAGAAGGTAAGTTAAACCGACACAGGCAATAGAACTTTTGCACAAGGCTGCAACGGTTCTTTCGCCTATGGTGCCTAACACTTGTAAACTGCACTATTCAGAGAGTTAATTTATTTTTATTGCTGTTTGTAATGGATGATGAGAGCTACGGTCAGTTAATTTGTTGGGGTTAGTGCCAGCTGCCTTTCTATTCAGCAAGGCTGTTATCTTATCTCACCCAGTTACAGACAATTTTAGACAATCACCTAAAAATTGCTGTGGTACATGGAGCCCAGGAAAGGACATGAATGGCTGCTCACTCAGAGCAATATGTAAAACTAGATTTTAGCCCTTGGAAAACTAATTGAGAAATGTTACATATGCTAGCATGAAGTACAGGGTATTTAAAATTGATTTGTAACCTTATTACAAATTTGTATGTTTTATAGAGAATCAAAGCCTGCCTATATTCTGTAATAGTCATTTTTTTCTCAAATAAATAGTTTTGGAGAAATTACCATTTATGTCTAAATGAAACAGACTGGCACTTTATGCTAATCCCATGCACAGTTTGCTAATTAGTTATGTTCAGGGCCAAAATTATCTTCTGTGCTATTAGAAATGCACCAGTGTGGGCTCTGGCTAGATTAATTCATAGCAGTGTATGTATTAATATTGGACTATCAGAAATTAATCAACACAAATCACTATGCTGTGTCACCAACAAATAGGTTATCTCCTTAAAGGGACAGTAATACTTTAATATTACTAATCCCCATAGTGTAGCTATTTAAAAAAGAATTCAATTGCCCCCAGGTTCATCTCTCAGACCTTTATGGTTTGAGAGATAACTGCAAGCAAAGTCCCCCCCTCCCTCCCCCTTCCCTGAAATCAGCGTTGTAGCTGACTGCAGGGGAAGCCTGTCATACGAAAGGCTTGCGGCTCTGCAGCTGAGCCGAGATCACGTTAGTGAAAAAGAATTTTACTAACGCGATCTCTGCTCAGATGCAGAGCCGCCTGATGCAAATAAGACTGGATATCCCTGTAGTCAATACAACATTGACTTGAGGGAGGGGGGAACTTTGAGAGCGGTTATCTCTCAAACCGTAAAGGTATGAGAGATGAACCTGGGGCAATTGATTTCTTTTTTTAAATAGCTACACTATGGGGATTAGTAATATTAAAGTATTACTATCCCTTTAAGGACCATGTGACGTACTATGGCTGTCACACAGCTTTATGCCATAAGGACCGGTGATGGCCATAGCATATCACATACATTTTACTTAAAGAGCTACTCTGGGAGCTCTGTAAGTAAAACTGGGGTCTGAAATTGACTGCTGCAAGACTGAAGCGGTCTCCCTCAGATCCCAATGCAGCGTGTCGGTACGAGTAACAGGTCATGTGTACCGGCGTGTCGGACAGGATCAAAGGGGTCCTAAAAGGAAGGTTACTTCCCAAGAACTAAAACTATTTGTATTACAAACAAATGTCTAGCACAACGTATAGTAGGCATTTTTTTTAATTGATAGGTCCATTTTACTTTTACATACCCAGAGTAAGTTTTTAAATTTTCAGATCACAGTATCTCTATAAATTTGTACCTAAAGAAATCCGCACAATTTAATAGTAAACACAATCAATGGATTGTGAGAAATATCTTGTTATGCTGAATTTACTTGTAGAAATGAGAAAATTACAAGAGTACAAATCAAAGAATCTACACATATAAGAAACTACACAATTTAAGGTTGTGTAATGATTTTTTTAAGTATTACTTCTCTGTAACCCTTTAAGGACCAGCACACCACTGATCCTTAAAGGATTAAGGAGAATGCAGCGCATCATCAAGCAATGTGCTGCACAGCTCTCTGGTCAATAACCCTTTGAGTGCCAGAGAGGTATCCAACGCATTGCAAAGCCATGTGTTAGATGCCTCTCTGGCACTTAAAGAGTTAACAGAAAATTTGCTAGATAGATTTTATTTATGGAAAAAAGAGGTAAATCTGTGTTCATAGTGAGTGTTTATTCCCTTGAGGACCAATGCATTGCTCACCCCGCAGTTGAGTAACAATAGGGATCACACCTGTGACTGGGCCCATCACTCCAGGGGCCCGGCCACCCCCTGCGACCCTCCCCACCCCCACCTGGCACCCACAACATTCTTATAGCGGAGGTCTGTGCCTTCTTCGGCACAGACCACTAGCAGCGGATCTCCCTCTGGCACTCTAGTAATGCAGAGCGCTGGGAGATTACATCATATCCCAGCGCACTGCATTATGTGAGAAACACGAGGGAGCTCCATCTGCACAGAGGTCTGTGCTTTAGGAGACACAGACCTCTCCTGCCATGCCACTGGACCACCAGAGAGGTAGGATATGGGCAATGTGGAAACTGGAGGGCAATGTGGCGATGGCCAGTGTGGTTGAGGGGGGCAGTGTCATGGGCGGGGGCCATGGCAATTCTTGCACCGGGGCCCAGTGGCTTCTAGTTATGCCTCTGTCACCCCTTCTAGTCCTCAAGGGGTTAAGATGAACTTGTTGGTAGCACCAAGATAGCTAACTCTGGTCCGCAAGAGCTACTAACAGTATTTTCGTTCAGGATATCTTTGCTTGAGTGCAGGTTCATCAATTAAAGTGACAAAGACACTCACTGATCCACCTGTACTCATGTAGAAATATCTTGAAAACATGCACTGTTGGTAGCACAAGAGAACCAGGGTTGGTTACACCTGGCATATTATGTAATGCTGTCTATAATACTGACATGTTAACTCTATTTTAACAAGTTGAGTTTTTTTTGCTTAGTTTGATCAAGTATATTCAAGCTTGCATGGCACATCAAGGGCTAATTGTAGGCCAGTTCTAAGTAAATCGACCTATAATATGCTGCTTCTTAATAAGAATTACAGCTACATTTTTATAGGCTTTCAAAGATTTGTCATTAGGGGAAATTGTGCAGTGAGTTGTCAGGGAACTTCAATGTTCTCCCTATTAGAACACAATTCATACCTGAAGACGGTCCCACCTATATAGTGCTAGTGCAGCAGGTCATTGACAAATTGTGAAGATGTAGCTGTAATCTGTATGATATGGCAAAATCTAAATATTTAAAGTGGAACTTTCAAGTGTATCTCTCCCATCTTAACTTTATGGTTATGTGTCAAAATTACTGCAAATCTGAGTAAGATAAAAAAAAAAAATCAATGCCTTTGTGTGAAAAAAACCTTTGAATCAGTAAGTAGCCAAAAGGGAGACTAGCACCATGTTGGTGACATTGAAGATGATGTGCACCGCTCTCTCATTACATGTAGTCTAATGGGCATTGAAATACTGCCCCTTGTGTCCTTTACCAGAGAGCTCTTAAAGGGATAGTAATGTTTCATAATAAAAGCAGCTCTAATTAATCATCATAGTATTTGGACTTTGGAGGGTGTTATTTCAATTCTGTCAGAGTTGTAGTTCAAGAGTAATTCAATGACAAAGTGTCCCTCTCCCGCCCCTTTTACTGATGTAACACTGCTCAGCCAGATCAGAAGGGAGGTGCCCAGGTAGATTGCAGAGAGGGACAATCTTCAATTAAGATAAGGGAAAAACCTGAAAAACTTGTCAAGGGGGGCAGGGTTTTCATTGTTCTCATAGGAAGAAGATTGTACCCTGCTGTTACCTGTCTGGTCTATGGACTGCATTCCACATCTGAGAAGAGATGGCTTACACTAGGTAAAAGGGGCGGGAGGGGAAACTTTGCTTGTGAATATCTCTCAAACCATAAAGGTTTGAGAGATAAGAGTTATATCTTTCTTCATGTTTTTTTAAAGCCTACAAAATAAAATAAAGAAAAAATGAAGTATTACTATCCCTTTAAGAGCACAAGAAACATTGCGCATGTAAGCAAGCGTCTGTAAGTTCTGTGACCGCGCTTCTTCCTTCACTGATCAATTCACAGTGCAGGAAGTCACTGCACTCTCACTATGTTTCTCTAACCTGGATGCTCATAAGACTGAGAGCACTCCAGGACAGAGATGCATGTCAGGAGGGGGGAGGGCTATAGCGAAGGGCAGAAGTGAGGACCAGAGAAGCTCTGCGGGACACTTAGTCCCACAGCGACCGTACGGATGATGTCAAGAGCACATAGCCAGCCAGGACTCATTATCTTCATAACCGATCAAATAAAAAAAAATGTATATATGGGGTTATTACATGTTAACTAGACCATTTAAACCTATTGTACATAACTTTAATATAGGTGAAAGTTCCACTTTAAGACTTGCCTAAAACTGGAGTACCTTGGTGTGACAGGTAAGCTTGAACACACAGTATTTTGGCGAAACTATTCAACAAAACCTTAACTTGAAAACAAGGTGAGTTAATATTTGAGTGTTACAGGAAATTATATATACTAAATATTACTTATAGCACTTTGATGCTTTCACAACATATTAGGCTTCTGTCTTTTTTTCCTTTTGTTCTATAATAGGATATTTTTTGAGAGTTTTTTTTAACCCTGCTACACACCATATTTAAGCACTATGTCTCTGTTTCATTCATATGTTTTAGGTGTTTTATCACTGGAAGTTTTTCCTTTCATAGATCTTATAAATAGTTACCTTTTGATCTTTAAATTAGTAGCATCTTCTACAACAAGAGGCTACATCTTAACAATTCTTCAGTGTGTTCCTCTTTCTTCATGTTAAATTTACAGGGCAAATATTTTCTAGGAATAAGTGCCTCTTAATATGTTTTACCTAGGCAGATGTTCTTCAAACCACACAGTGTGTATGTATGTGTAACGGGTTGTCCTTAGCCATCATTCCAGGGTCCTTACTCCTTGAAGCGGCTACAAAGGGTTAGCTGGTCCGGTGAAGCTGGATGGCTGTCTGGCACACTGAGAAAAACAAGCTGGAAACATCCACTGGAACTGCTGGAAACACAGGCTGAAGGACTGGAAACATAAAGCTGGAACTCTGGTCTCCTGAATGGGGGTCAAGTGAGACCCTTTAAACCATCCAGAAATTACACAGGTTGAGTCCCAAAGGAATACTGGTTTATGGATACCGTTGTCGTCTTCTTGCTGATAGATTTTATCCATCAGCGGTGATTTTTGGATACCGAGGCTTGAGCCTCATTACTCCATCTTCTCGGGTTGGGTATGTAGTCGCAGGTTTCGATTCTTCTTGGTCTGTGTTGACTTGTCACAGCTGGGTTGGTTTCACAGGGTCTTCGCTGTGATGGGCCGCGGGTAGCGGTCGAAGGGGTTTGCAGTGGTGGCAGTGAGTCTTCTGATCAGAGGGTTCGGGTTCTGATCCAGTCCTTGGCAGAAGTTCTTACTCAGCTTCGCTAGGTGTTCGTCCAACATCTCAATGTCCAGCTCCCTGTGAAGGTCAGCTATCCTTACGAATCTTGGAGCGCCAGACAATATCCGGAGGGCCTTGTTCTGGACTACCTGAAGACTCTTCGCTCATGGCAGGTGATCCATGCTGGGGAGGCATACGTCAGGGTAGGACTGGTTTATGGATGGCAAAAACAGCACTTTTATCCATAGGTAACAGTGTTAACTAGGGACTGGACACAAAGGAACCAAATGGTACAATGGCTAGGTAGATGGTGGAACAATAGGGAAAATGGCCATGTAAACTTAGCACAATGGGGCCAGACATGAGTGAATTAAGTCATACAATGTGGCTGGATGAAGGGCAGACAATGGGACAAAGGAATAGGGCTGGGCCCAGTTGTCACACAAGGGCTGAATACACATACCAGGATAATGCACTTTGCGATTAAGCATATTTTCCTATTTGGAATTCGCTGCTCCAAAACCTGGCCAATAGAATGTCCATAATCCTGTGGCCAATCCTGACCAAAAACGTCAGGCCAGCCTCTCAGCCAATGAGGTTGCAGAAGCTTGGACGGGTGACCAATTAGATGGCTGCCTAATTTTCCCCATGCAAAGTCAATGAAGGCCCTTTAACTCTGAATGGCCAATCAGGGACTGGACGACTTTTAAAACGAAAGGTGGCTTTCCATGGCAGTTCTGCTGGCAGTCCTGTTCTGTGTGCAAATAACAGTCTTTTAGAAGGGTTTCACATGGCTTTTAAAAGAGCCCCTGGTAACGGCCTATGGTCCGTTACAGTATGTATGTGTGTGTGAGTGTGTGTATATGTGTGTAAAATATAATTTCTTTTTCTTCATTTGATCTTTATTTTAAACTACTGGTAGTCTATTTCATTTTGTAGTTTGATAAAGACAGGTTACCCTTACAAGCCATTGAGTCTTACTGGAGCCTATTGTTTGCTGAGAGGTGGTGTTATAAAGAGGCAAACTTCAATACAGATCAGTATATACAGCCAACTATAGATACAGTGGAAAAAATATATATCTCCAACTACTGTACAAAGGGCCGGTAACTAGGTAAGTGCTTTAGTTAAACAAATTAGAAGCCTAGGCATATTTCCCTTTACAGCCATTTTTACATAGGTGACTTAAGCTCAGCATTTTTAATATTGCTCATAACCCACTTATATGAAATAAATTGACACAATGGTGCTGTTTACATGGGCAACTTCCATCTCACGTAATGCAGCTTACTACAGCTTGGGAAGTACTCAGGTGTTGGGCACATCCAGTTTTCAGTATACCTGATCTGTACCGCAGCTTATAGGCTGACACACACATCATTCTCACTGGAGACTTTAGAAGATACAGTGATATTTGCACTTTTCAATAACTGGCCCGTCCAAATGAGCAACCGCTAGTAACATATGAATTATGCCCATGTAGGCCGACCTTCTGGCACAACTTCTTCACCCCCTCATGCAAGAGAATCACCCAGGGAACTTAAGGCATCTGAGATAAATATATGTGGGCATACACTCAAGTAAAGAACAGCCAAGTCGCCCATGTGAACAAGGCTTGAGGAATACTTTAATCAGAAGGTTTGTATGAGGTAATTTCCTTTACCTTAAAACAGGTTATCTCAGTTCCATTACCGAAGTAATTCTAATGGCAGATTCTAATACTGGTTCTTCATGAGCAGTGTTTTTATTAGTGACATGCTCATTTTTGATAATTAATCTATGGCCAGGCAGGGATATTTATAAAACAGTCACTGATAGGGTGGTTTAAAAACTCAGGGGAACAAGATTTCAGGATATTTCCAACTTCAACAGAGGTTATTGTAAACTTAATCAAGGAAAGTCTTAACTTGTACTATAATAATACTTTGGTGCTCCTGTCATCTATAGTTAACTTCCCTATTTGCATTTGTGTTAGTGTTTACTTTACATTCATGGTTGAGAAACTAGATATACGTGGACAACAATTAAAGATATTGCCAGCTTGAACAGAGGTTAATCCTTATATTATTATTAATATTAGGTTTGATTGCCTTATCTCTCATAACTTATCCCATTTCTTGCTGGTAGGATGAGAATAAACTAGAAGTTTGTTGGTTAATTGGTCATGGAGGAAGCATTTGTAAGCTGTATTATCCAGAGAGTTTCTAGTTATGTCTTACTACAACTAAAGTCACTTTTATTGAAAACTTAGTCTATAAAAGTCTTCACTTGTATGATGATAAAAAAATTTAAGGACCCTGACACCTACAGTCAAGTTTTCTTGTTTGCAAACTACTGTACAACTTGGTTATTCTTTATGCTATTTAAAAAACGGCAAATAGATAGCTTAAAAGAAATTACTTTATCCTCACCCCCACCTTTGATTCTGAACTCGCCCACCTCTTTCACCGACTCTTTCTACAAAATGAAGCTCTGTGCCAGACTAATAGAGTGTGACATTAAAGGGATAGTAATGTTTCACAATAAAAGCAGCTCCAATTAATCTTCATAGTATTTGGGCCATGGAGAGTGTTATTTCAATACTGTCAGAGTTGTAGTTCAAGAGTAATTGAATGATAAAGTATTCCCCTCCTGCCCCTTTTACTAATGTAACACTGCTCACCTCAGAGCAGAAAGACTGTCTCAATAGATTGCAGAGAAGGACAATCTTCGTTGAGGTTTAGGGAAAAATCAAGGGTTGGGGTGTTCCTTATGCTCACAGTAAGAAGATTGTCCCTTGCTGTGAGCTGTCTGGTCTTTGGACCAGATTCCACATCTGAGAGGAGGGGGCTTACACTAGGTAAAAGGGGCAGGAGGGGGATACTTTATCATTCAATTACTCTTGAACTACAACTCTGACAGTATTCAAATAACACTCTCCATGGCCCAAATACTATGATGATTAATTGGAGCTGTTAGATGACTATTCTAGTTAACATAGTATTTTTCCCAGGTCATTGCATTTCATAGAGCTCTTTATTATTGGCTGGTGTCCCCCTTCCCCCAGAGACACTTTGGTGTGAATTGCACTAACAGAGTCTATGTTGTAACTGCTTTCTGTGCAGCCCCATCAGCCACGCTGCAAGCATATCATTCTATCTATATGACCAGTCATGAGTAATCTGCAGCTTACTAAAAATGAGGATGACCGCCACTGTTTATAGTTATCAGTTTATCTTTCCCTATGGGTTACAAGCCAATCTATTTTGAGTGAGTAGATATGTCTAAGTAGTAGGCCATATAACCTAGTCTTTGGCTGTATTATTGGAGTTGTGTATGCAGGTCTTAGGACAGAATTGCAGAACTGGGAAATCCCTTCATAGTATATATGGTTCTGGTCATTGCACAATGGGCTGGATTGCAGCAGGTGATCACATATTTTTATAAGGGTTAGTATTTATGAAGGTGCAAAATATCCCTATAAACTCTAAGATAAGTGAGAACATTATTGCAGTATTTACTTACTATGATGTACATAACTAGAAACTACTGGGGAGAAATATGAGGCTGCCTTCCCACATGGTCTGGTCTGCGTTGCAATGTGTAGGACACCCTGCTGGTGCTCAGTGGGTTAATGAAGAAAAGAGAAGGCGCTCGCAGACATTATTCTTAAAGGGATAGTAATACTTCGTTTTAACTTTATTTTATTTTGTAGGCATTAAAAAAACATGAAGAATGATATAAGTCTTATCTCTGAAACCTTTATGGTTTAAGAGATATTCACAAACAAAGTATCCCTTCCCTGTTCAACCAGATCAGAAGGGAGGTGCCCAGGTAGACTGCAGAGAGGGACAATCTTCTATTAAGATAAGGGAAAAACCTGAAAAACTTGTCAAGGGGGGAAGGGCTTTCATTGTTTTCATACAAAGAAAATTGTCCCCTTCTGTTATCTGTCCTATCATACAACCAGACTCACATTTGAGAAGAGATGGCTTACACTAGGAAAAAGGGGCGGGGAGGGGAACTTTGCTTGTGAATATCTCATACACCATAAAGGTTTGAGAGATAAGACTTATATCATTCTTCATGTTTTTTTAATGCCTACAAAATAAAATAAAGTTAAAACGAAGTATTACTATCCCTTTAACTAACTGGCTAGCAGTGGCCTTGTGTTGATCGTAGCAGCCTCCAGTCAAGATAAGAAACTGGTCTGACTGAGAGGGCTTACAGGATAGTGCTGAGTGGCAGGGCTACATCACAACTGCACACTCTATATCCCCTGCTGGAACGTCCCTGATTATTGTACTAAGCATGAGACTCTCCCACATTACCACCTGCAAATCCCATGACCCAAAATGCATGGTGGCAATATGTGTGAAAAACTACTTTTTGCAAATATTGCTTCATAAAAGCTGACTGCCTCGTTCTTTCTGTGAAACAATTCTCATGTAGAAAAAAGAAAGTGTGACATAGATGTTCTACCAAAAAAGCGCTGGGACACACATATTCAAATAATAAGATATTGTCAATGGTACTCACAGTATTAGCCTTATCGGTGTTCTTCTCCCACAAGTCCAGATTGTCTGTTTTGCATATAAGTGCTTGACAGACCAGTTGTAAATGTGAGTACCATGTAATAAGGGTTTGCTTAGAGGGTTCTCTGTGTTGTTGTTTCGGATATACTACTCTGTGAGGCGTATCCTCTTTTGTTTGTTTGTCAATCCTCATGTAGACCTTTTTATTCACTTATTAGTAAACTAGTGTAAAACCCGTGTACACGGGCAAAGGTCCGGATGATGTTAACCTTTGACTGCCAATGGCACTCAAAGGGTTAAGAAGCCGGCCCTGCTCTGCGTCCCGACCACCAACGAAGTCATGCACTGTAGAGACTGCCCGAAAGCACAGAATGCTCCCAGCACAGAACTCCCAGCATTCCTACACCTCCCAGCATTCTGTGAGTTCAGGCAGTCTCTACTGTGCATGACGGCTTCTGACAAACATCCTAGCGAATTATTATATAAGATGGTTTTCTAGTCTGCCATTTAAAATTTTGAATTCCAGGGGGGTGCACAACATAACACATTGCGAAGCAATGTGTTATGCTCCTCTCTGGCATGAGTGGTAATCTGTATCTAACAATGAATAAATGTGACCTAAAATCAGGTACTACTGGCATTGTAGGAGTTAAGGACACAGTCAGTTTCAAGTTCTCTGAAAATATTTTTGCATGCCTTGTTATGTCCAAGTAATGAACACATTCTGGGTTACCATGGTAACCTTATGTTCTTTTCCACAGTGAAATAGTGAAGTATAAAGAGATCTACAGATTGCCTAATGTTTACTTTCAGTGCACACAAAAAAGAAAACCTTTGGTAGGTATGCACTACCATTAATAACAGAACTGATCACCACACAGTCACAGTGTGAAATGAGAGGGAAAAGCACTTGACCCTATGGTGATGTTCACATGGGGGTCATTTGCACAGTCATGTCTCCATGCTAGTAGCTGTGCTGAGCATGGAATAGCTTTTTGATTGAGTGGTTCGTATTTGCAGCTATCATTGCTAATGTTGCAATCCAGATCCGCATACATTTAATCTGCAATCAAGGAAGATTGGAGGAATTTGCAGTAGGAAAGACCTGCTCTGCAGTCTCTGGGGCCACTGAACAGGTTGTTCATATAGGTAATTCTGACATTGTCAGGGGCAAACGCCATTGCAGATCCCTGAGCATTGCTTGGCAACATGCAGCCTGCATTTACACAGTTGATTTTGGACTGCAATTTTCAGCATCCTCAGACGGTCAATGACTATCTGAGGTTGATGGGAGCTGTAGTCCAACAATAGCTGGAGACAGGCCCATATGTGCAATATAATTTAACCTTTTAAGTGCCAGAGGGGTCCACAACACATTGTTAAGCAATGTGTTGCGTACATCTCTGGCACTCAAAGCGATATATTATATATGTCCCAAAATTCACACTAATTTAAATTAAACTTTAACCCTTTAAAACACAGGAAAGCAATTCATCAAAGAGGTCTTTAACATCCAGTTTGCACCTCCTTTCAACAATGAGCTTTATACATATGTTCTGCATGTTTTGGGAAGCAATTGGCTCTGTGCGTCATATCAAGCATGTGGGCTAATTCTTATCTCCAGCACATTTTGTTACTTTAAAGGGGAAACTTTATTAGGAAACCTATGTTGCTTTGCACTCTAGTACAACACAGAACAATATCGGTAATCAACTTAGTCAGGTTATTTATTTTGTCTGTTTGCCACAGCTTACTAATTCCTATCTTTTTATTCAGTTTTATCTATACAATTTTATCTTGGGGTGTCCAGTATTTCATGCAATTTTAAGTACATGTGGTTTGCTGTAAACCAAATAATCCTGTATCAGAAAATGGCAAGTAAATTGCTACTCACCGAAAGAAAGTCAGCAACAGGCAGTGTTCAAACCATTCAAAGTTAACATTTTTTAATGTGCATCACAAGAAGTTGGTCTAACAAACCAGTTTCAGTGTTCACAGCCACCATCATCAAGACCACTAGACCAGCTTCTTGTGATATGTTTTCCAAAAAGGGAAAATTTGCTTATATATATTTCCTTTTCTTCTGTGTCCCTTCCTGGCAGAATATAATGGGTTAATCTCCCCCGTTCAGCTGGTAGGACCAATCCGCTTACAAATTGGTCATCCTCACTTGGCTGCCTCAGTTACACATTGCCATACCTGGGAGCTCTCTGGATTTGCCCTGGAGACTCCGGTTTTGACAGAGCTTTACCAGGTCTCCGTGGCAGAGAAAGATTCCTCCGGATGTGAGGAGTTTCTTTTGAAACTCTGCCCACATCTGCTGTTTCTACCGGTGTTCCTGCTTCCCCAGCCTTCTGTGTGTCACCTTTAAGCCCTGCCCCTCGACTTGTGTCAAGCCCTGCCCCTTTTTGACACGATTCGCGTCATTATTGTCACCCCCTGCTGCACCAGACGACTCCCCTCTGGGCAGACCTCAATTGAAAGTTCCCAGGTATGCCCATTGCCCAATCTAGAACAGAACACAAACAAGATTAAAGGGTTTGGTGTGCAGTGGAGGGACACAAAAGAAAACAAGATATTGGTAAGCACATTTCCCCTTTTCTTCGGCATCCACTCCACAGCAGAATATAATGGGTGATACCAGAGCAATAACTAAAACGGGAGGGAAAACTAAGTGAGGACCAACTAAGGAACACTCAAAGGTTGATAAGCCAGAATCTCCCTCATAGAACCAGATAAGATAAGGAGAAGAAATGGAAAACATATAGAGTATACTACCGTCTATGTTGGAACACCTGCTGCAGAACCTTCTTTCCAAACCTTGCTTCAGAAGAAGTATAGACATCCCCCCCCCCCAGTAATGTTTGATGAAGGTCGAAATAGACGACCAAGTAGCTGCTCTGTAAATCTCCTCCAGGGATGCAGAAGCCTTGCACATCCAGGATGTGGATACTGTTCTTGTAGTGTGTGCCTTTACCAACAGGGGATGTTGTAAGTCTGCTTCCTGGTATGAAAATGTAATACAGTCTCTGATCCATCTGGCCAGGGAAGCTTTAGAGACCCTTGGATTTCCCAAAAAATGCACAAGAATAGAGTCTGATTTCCTAAAGGATTCTGATCTTCTAAGGTAATGGGAACACATCTGACTATATCCAGATTATGAAACAGTCTCTCCACCTAGCCCTTCAGATCTGGGCTGAAAGAGTGGAGGGCTATTTCTTGATTAAGATGGAAATCTGAGACCATCTTGCTTCGAAAAGAAGGCTTGTTCCTAAACACAATTTTGTCCTAGTAGAAAACCATATAAGGAGACTTACAGGACAGGGATTGTAATTTAATCACTTTTCGTATTGATGTGATGGCTATTGTCATGCCAAGGCATGAGTTGGCCCTCTGGGCTGTATAATTCATTTGTTTGTTTACTGACCTGTATGTTATTCAAAGTGCACCAGTCCTAGGCCATAAAATGAGCGGAGTAGATAACATCACCAGAAATTGAATGAGTAGATCATCGGAGCAGGACAGTGTGTCATAAAATATATTGGACCATCTGCTCTGATGGGGTTCATCCAGTGGGCAGTCAAATATTATGAAATAGGGAGAACATGTATATATAGTGTAAAATGGTTCAATAAAACTATATATTTAAAATGTCCAGGTTTTATCCTTTTGGTAGGTACCAAACATACCAGGGGGAGGTGTTCCTGCCATGAGTTCCAAGAATAGCCACTTTGCAACCAGTTAGACCCAGCATGTTTAGTGTCCAGATATTCACACAGATATGAGGAATATGATTATTATAACATCATAGATGTGTGCTGTGGATTGCATGTTTTGGGAAGCCTTATGATTTTTCAGGTACAACTCTGCAGTAACATCCCTGACAGGTCTGACTGAGTGGGCCGTAACTGTCAGACCAAACCTCCCCCCAGGCAACACCAAGGGGGTTTGGCCTCTTAGAAGGAACTGTGGAAAGTATTTAATATGGGTTTTTTTGGATAAAACAGGGAAATTCTTTGTAACAACTGAAGGGGGAAATACCATCTGAAGTTCCCGCAAGGACTCTTAAAATATTGGTAATTGTATTTAAGGATTTCTTGTGTTTCTCCCACTTTATTTTATGGACTGTTTTGCCAGTGTGTAATCTTTATTTGTGTATGTCTTTTATTTCTGTATTTTTGTAACTAGCACTGTGAAGCCTTTTTTCAGATTAAATGTTCAATTAGTCAGCTTTTGTCTCTGTTCTCTAATATGAACTCACTACTCTGAAGGAAGCTCAGGTAGCACACATTACTAAAGGGTTAATTATATATGTCTGATTACTAAGATGATTTTATACTGTATTCTATTTTGTTTGGGGTAACCTAAGATGCCCAGATATAATATATTTGTAGTGGCAGTGAATTGTAGTACTGGGGTGATAGTGCAGGAGGGAATTCAGGGGTTAATTTGGTGGTTGCTAGGAATAGTAACAGGTAACCAGGGGTCTGGTGGTGTTAACCCTTTCTCTCCCACACTCTCCCCATTGTCTCAGCAGGGCCTATAGCCCTCACTTGTGACATCTATCAAGAAGACTATTTTAAGAGTCAGGTTCTTAACAGGGATCTCTTTAATAGGCTCAAAATTAGGAGACCAGGATAGTTGATCCAAGACCACATTAAGGTCCCAGGGAGGAATAATTTCTCTTATCCTTTGTCCAGATTTTTCAATTGCCTGAATTAATCTTCTGACCGGATCATTTTCTGTAAACTGTGTGGCCAAAATAGTTGATAAAGCCAACAGTTGTACTTTGATGGAGGCTGGCTTAAGGCCAAAGTCGAAACCTTCCTGCAAAAAATCTAGGATCTTGGCTACTGAAATATCTAATATTGATACCTTCTAACAAATACAACATTTCCTAAATGCAGTCCACAATCTACCATTATACCTTATCAGTAGATGACTTTCTACCTAAGGGAATAATTTTAGCTACTTTGAGGGAAAGACTTCTTGACTGTAGAGACTGCCACTCATCCTCCAGGCCGTTAACCTCAAGAATACCAGATTTAGATGGAAAATTGGACCCTGGCTCAAAAGATCTGGAGACAGCCACTGGCTTTGGTGGAGTTACTGAGACCTGGACCAACTGGGAGAACCATATTGTCCTTAGCCAATTCGGGGCTACCAGAATAACTTTCTCTTTGTCCAAGCGGATTGTCCCTAGGACCCTCAATAACATTGGAACTGGGGGAAAGATATATGCTAGGGGAAAGTTACAACTTATCGTCATGACATCCAGACCTGCTGCTGCACTTTCCCACCATCTTGAGAAGTACATTTTGCCTTTGTTGTTGAATCTTGATGCCATCAGGTCTATTACAGGCATCCCCCATCTTGAGACTAGCTGACTGAATCCCTTCTGACATAGGGACTATTCTCCCTGGTCTACCTGAGTGTGACTTAGAAAATCTGCCTGAATATTTGTCTTCCCAGACATGTGAGAAGCTGTAATCCTGCCTAGATTGTGCTCTGCCCGAATCAATATTTTTAGAACTACCCTGTCCAGGGAATTGCTTCTTGTCCATTCTTGGTTCTTTAGGTACATGATAGATGTCATGCTGTCTGTCCTGGCCAGGACTGGTTTTCCAGACAGATAAACCTTGAACATTTTCAGGTAGTTCTTTATTGCCCCTTATTTCCAGGACATTGTTTTGCAGACTTGACTCCCTTTGCAACCACTGACCTTGAGTTGATAAGTTGTTTCACATGCCATGCCAGCCCCTTGGGCTGGCATCTCTGGTGACTATCTGCCAGTAGGGATAGTTGAGTGGAGAGTCCTGCCATAGATTCTCCATGTTTAACCACCAATCGAGGTCCTTCTTGACTAAATTTAGGAGTGGTATTCTCTGAGATGATACTTCCATATCTCTGTTCCAGAATCTTAGGAAATTGTTTTACAAATTTTTCAAGTGGAACTTTGCCCATGGTAGAATCTGAATGGTGGAGGTAAGAAACCCTATTAAGCCCCTGAAGTCCAGAGTTATATGAACCTTTAGTTTTATAAACAGCCCCACCTTTTTCTGTCATCTGATAGGTAAACCATGTTCAATAGGGAGTCTATTCTCAAGTCCAGGAAGATGATCTCCTGGGAAGGGGTCAGAATACTCTTCTTGCTGCTCAACAATCAACTTTGATTTGATAGGTGCTTATGGTTGTTTACATAAAGGCCAGTGTTTGGCTTTTTGAATTGCCCACAATCAGAAGGTTGTCCAGATGTGGAATGACTGTTATCCCCTCCTGCTTTAGGGTCTGTAGAGATACTGCCAATATCTTTGTAAAAACCATGGTGCCTTTGACAACTGGAACAGCAGGGCTCTGGACTGGAAATGATGATGCTGAAGGGCAATTTTCAAAAACCTCCTTTGGGCTTTGTTACTAGGATATGATGGTAAACATATTGTAAGTCTGTTTTAGTCATGAAAGCCCCTGGAGGTATCGTTTTGAAGACTGAAGCCAGATTCTCCATCTTCCTCAACAATTATATAACAAGCAGAGCTGGATTTGCCATAAGGCAGAGTAGGCATCTGCCTACAGGCGCACCCTACAGAGGGGCGCCTGTCATTGAAATTAAAAAACAAAATTATATATTTTTGTTCACAGCGCTGTGCACAGTAACAACCCGCTCACTGCGTGGTAAGGTCCGTGCCTTCTTCGGCTCAGACAGAAGGCACAGACCTGTAGCTGCTGTTGATCCCTCGTCGGCTCTAAAGCAGAGCGCTGGGAGATGACATCATCTCCCAGCGCTCTGCATTCCTAAAGAGACCGCGTGGGAGCAACAGCAGCTACAGAAGGAAGCAAAGACATCTGCCGCTTGACCACCAGTGAGGTAGGAAACGTATGCGGGAGGCAAAGTGGGGGCAATGTGAAGATTATGTGGGCAATGTGGAGCTGATAGCAATGTGAAGATTATGTGGGCAATGTGGAGCTGATGGCAATGTGAGGGCAAGTTGGAGCTGGTATAGTGGCTATGTGGAGATGATGGGGGTAATGTGAGGGCAAGCTGGAGCTGATGGGGCAATGTCAAGATGATGGGGGCAAGTTGGAGATGATGGGGGCAATGTGAGGGCAGTATGGAGCTGATGGGGGATACGTTGGAGCTGATGGCAATATGGAGCTGATGGGGGATAAGTTGGAGCTGATGGAAATATGGAGCTGATGGGGGGCAATGTGAGGGCTATATGGATATGGGGGGTAATGTGGAGATTTGGAGCATTGTGGAGGTGTCCAGTGGAGATGGCAAATGGGGGGGGGCGCTTCAGATTTCTGTGCCTACAGGCTCCTGAGATGTAAATCCAGCCCTGATAACAAGGTACACTTTTAGAAGACTTTATCATAACCCTCTGAGTGCCAGAGGGGTACGCAATGCATTGCAAAGTAATGTGTTGTGTACCCTTCTGCCATTCAAAGAGTTATAAAATATAGCAATTAAAAAACAAAACAAAAACTTAGTCAGTTTTGCCTTCTGATTTACAGGGAACTAAGTTGGTTACAGTTGAAAGGTCCACTTTGATGCATTGCATTTGGTAGAGGGGACCAGATATGAGACATAAGAGGTGGTGGTGATAGAGCATGAAACAAGGGGGTACTACACAGGAGAATGTAGTGGGGACCAGGTATAACAAAAGGGAGGTGTCGGGTGCAGTAATGATTTTGACATGATTGGCCAGGGAGGGCTTTTCACTGAGAGAGGCTGGGGAAAGATGATTCTTTCAGGAGGTAGGAGTAGGGGGCATTTGTTTGATAATATATATTTATAATTATTTAACCCCTTATCAACCCATGACGTGCCAGGACTGTCGTAGGTAAACTTCCCATAAGGACTCATGACAGTCCTGGCATGTCATGGGTTAAATGATAGCAGCGTGCCTCGGTGCACACTACTATCATTCTGCATAGGCTGAGACTGAGCTCTCCAGGACCACAGTGGTCAGTTTCAGTGCTTCTCTCTTCTGCCGGTACATGTGATTGCTTCTGGAGCAATCATATGTACCGACATTTTCATTCAGAAAGGCAATGTGTTTTACACATTGCCTTTGTGACTGCTCTCTGCCTCTCTCTTCCTTACTACGAGAGTAAGGAAGAGAGAAACAGAGAGCAGACACAAAATCAAATAAAAACATGCAACAGATGGGGGTATTTACTTTTTTGGTCAGTTTTACTCAACTTCTGCCCAAGTATTTTGCCTATGGCGTCAGATGTATGTTTAGTGCATAGTTACATAGTAGTTTAGGTTGAAAAAAGACTTGCATCCATCAAGTTCAACCCTTTTCCTATTCTTTTACTGCTGTTGATCCCAAAGAAGGCAAAAAAAGAGAACATTTCAGCAATTTTAAAGGGATAGTAATACTTAAAATGTAAAAAAAAATATGTTGTAGGGTTTATCCCCCTGAGTAAAACAAGAGTACTCCCACTGCTGAAAGGTGTTTCATTCACAAATTATTAATTTTCAAAGTTGAATTTTTTAGGTGCAATATCACAGTGGCCTGAAATTGTACAGTGGCGCTGTTGCTACACGATCCTATGGACAGCTCTGGTCAGTTGACCATAAATCTCCATAGGATGGTGTAGCAACAGCGCCACTGTACAATTTCAGGCCACTGTGATATTGCACCTAAAAAATTCAATTTTGAAAATGAATAACTTTTGAATGAAACACCTTTCAGCAGTGGGAGTGCCCTTGTTTTACTCAGGGGGATAAACTCTACAACATATATTTTTTGACATTTTAAGTATTACTATCCCTTTAAATTCTGCTTTCAATGGGGGAAATAATTCCTTCTTGACTCCAAATGGCAATCGAATTTCTCCTTGGATCAACAAGCCCTAAATAAATATTAATCCCAATACTAACATACATGGCCCTCTATTTTCTGCTGTTTTAAAAAAAAGTATCCAGTCCCCTTTTAATAGCATCTAAAATACACAATTTTATATATCTGATAAATTATGCAGATGTTACTGTTATACATGGCAGAGACATAGTGACAGTTACAAAGTAATATAGTTGATGGGGTAGAAAAAAAATAAATATGTCCATCAAGTTTTGCCTTTGCCTCATCTCCGTTCTTGATCCAGAGGAAGGCAAAAATAAACAACCATTGAATCCATTTCCAATTATGGCCCACGTAGGTAAAGAAAATTCCTTCCTGACTACAAAAGGCAATCAGATTTTTCACTGGATCAACATTATATCTGCATTGTAAGCAGCTGTCGTAGTTCTATAAATTATTATTATTATTCGTTGCTAACACAGCCCTTTGAAACAAAGAATTATATATATATGATTTCTTTCATGAGTGACTAATTTTTTCCTTTGCTCTCTGACTAATTTCTCCAGAGAGTTCTCTGTATTGGCCTTGAATTTATTTGTAAATCTTAATTATGCTTCCCTTTACATGTTTCTTCTCTAATGTAAACAAGCTCAGGTTGGCTAGTGTCTCTTTAAAATGAAAATCTTCCAAACCTTTTATTAGTTTTATTGCAAATCTCTATACTATTTCAAGTGCATTTATGGATTTTTAAGAACTGGTGCCCAGAACTATATATTATAGGTGAAGTCCTACCATGGGTTTATTAAAAGGTAGAAATATACTCCCATCCCGTGCATATATACCCCTTTTTATATATGATAGTTTTGTATTGCCTCTTGAAGCAGCTGAGTGGCACTGCACTCTGCTGTGAAGTATACTGTCTAAGAATACTCCTCAAACCTCCTTTAAAGGGGAAGTAATGTTTCACAAAAACAGCAGATCCAATTAATCTTCATAGTATTTGATCCATAGAGAGTGTTATTTCAATACTGTCAGAGTTGTTGTTCAAGAGTAATTGAATGATAAAGTATCTCCCTCCCGCCCCTTTTGCCTACTATAAGCCACCTCCCCTCAGAGGTGGAATCAGCTCACAATAAGGGACAATCTTCTTACTGTGAGAACAATGAAAAACCTGCCCCCTTTGACAGGTTTTTCAGGTTTTTCCCTTTTGTTAATTGAAGATTGTCCCTCTCTGCAAGCCACTTGGACACCACCCTGCTGCTCTGAGGTGAACAGTGTTACATCAGTAAAAAGGGCGGGAGGGGGATACTTCATCATTCAGTTACTCTTGAACTACAACTCTGACAGTACTTAAAGTACTCTCCATGGCCCAGATACTATGAAGATTAATTGGAGCTGCTTTTATTATGAAACATTACTATCCCTTTAATAGGGTCTCCCCATTTATTTCCCATTTAGTGTATATGTTGCATACTTGTATCTGCAACCCAAATGCATATCCTTAAAGGGATAGTAATACTTAAAATGTAAAAAAAATATGTTGTAGAGTTTATCCCCTTGAGTAAAACAAGGTCACTCCCACTGCTGAAAGGTGTTTCATTCAAAAGTTATTAATTTTAAAAGTTGAATTTTTTAGGTGCAATATCACAGTGGCCTGAAATTGTACAGGATCATCTTTAAACCTGTAATTTCAGCCAAACCTTGAATGTTTTTAAATTACACAAGTATCCCAGCTAGTTGTTCTATTTAGTTACTTTTTACCCAAACTTGTATAGGGGTGATAGTTCCCCTTTAAAGATGTGTCAAATGTATTGCTATGCATTGTGCATTCAAGTGATTAAATCCCCTTTTAAATGAATGGGAAATGTTATATGTCCCCTATAGATCAGTTGGTTAACCCAGGATTGCTCCCTGTTTTTCTTTATACGTAAAGCCTAATGTATAGAATTCCATATTGAACTTAATATTTAATCCCATTAATCATACATAAAAATAGATGACTCGTAAAATGATGAAACTTTGTATAACTTCTAAATGAATGCCATAAGTGACTGTCAAACAAAAAATTAACTTCAGACCTCATATGTACGTTGAGGACTGAATTTATATATATATTTGTATAATATACACACATATATATATATATATATATATATATATATATATATATATATATATATATATATACTAGCAATGTGGGACGGCGTTGCCCGTCAGGACATATAGGGAATTAATGCACACACATGGATGCGAGACAAACACAGAGACACACAAGCAAATGCACACGCATGCCCTGAGATGCTTAAAGAGTGACAGTCATACACACATACATGCAGACACAGAGTGTGACACAGACATGCAACACACACAGTGAGAAACACACAGGCACACACAGCGACACACACACACACAGAAGTGAGTCATAAGGGATTGACTTATGTGTCATTGTAATGTGTTTGTACTTATGCCTCCACTGTGGCATTCATTCATATAGTTGAAATGCATGTGGTAATTGCACATACTATGGTGGAAGGTGGATCGTGCTGGCTCCCGGGATGTTAGTGACTGGCATTCATTCATGTAATTGAAATGCGTGTGGTAATTGCACATACTATGGTGGAAGGTGGATTGTGCTGGCTCCCGGGGTGTGATTACGTGTGACTGATTGCGTTTGAGTGCGAGATTGAGTGATTGTGTGTGAGTGATTGTGTGTGAGTGATTGTGTGTGAGTGATTGTGTGAGTGTGTTAGTGAGTGTATGTGAGTGAGTGTGTTAGTGTGTGTGATTGAGTGAGTGTGTTAGTGAGTGTGTGTGATTGAGTGAGTGTGTTAGTGAGTGTGTGTGATTGAGTAAGAATGTGTGAGTGATTGTGTGTGAGTGATTGAGTGAGTGTGTTAGTGAGTGTGTGTGATTGAGTGAGTGTGTTAGTGAGTGTGTGTGATTGAGTAAGAATGTGTGAGTGAGAGTGTGTATGATAGTGAGAGGGTGTGAGTGTGATTGAGGGTGTGAGTGTGATTGAGGGTGTGAGTGATTGAGGGTGTGAGTGATTGAGGGTGAGAGTGTGATTGAGGGTGAGAGTGTGATTGAGGGTGAGAGTGTGATTGAGGGTGAGAGTGTGATTGAGTGTGAGTGTGTTATTGAGTGTGAGTGTGATTGAGTGTGATTGTGATTGAGTGTGACTGCGAGACTGTAAGTGTGAGAGTGTGATTGAGTGTGAGACTGTGAGAGTGAGGCTGTGTGAGTGTGATTGAGTGAGACTGCATGAGTGTGTGAGTGTGATTGAGTGAGACTGTGTGAGTGTGATTGAGTGAGACTGTGTGAGTGTGATTGAGTGAGACTGTGAGAGTGTGATTGAGTGAGACTGTGTGAGTGATTGGGTGTGAGACTGAGAGTGAGAGAGACTGTGTGAGACTGAGAGTGTGAGACTGAGATTGGGAGAATGTGAGTGTGAGAGACTGTGAGACAGAGTGTGAGAGACTGAGAGTGTGAGAGACTGAGAGTGTGAGAGACTGAGAGTGTGAGAGACTGAGAGTGTGAGAGACTGAGAGTGTGTGAGACTGAGAGTGTGAGAGAGTGTGAGAGAGTGTGAGACTGTGAGAGAGTGAGACTGTGAGAGAGTGAGACTGTGAGAGAGTGAGACTGTGAGAGAGTGTGAGACTGTGAGAGAGTGTGAGACTGTGAGAGAGTGTGAGACTGTGAGAGAGTGTGAGAGCGTGCGAGACTGAGAGCGTGCGAGACTGAGAGCGTGCGAGACTGAGAGCGTGCGAGACTGAGAGAGTGCGAGACTGAGAGAGACTGTGTGTGAGACTGTGTGAGTGCGAGACAGAGAGTGCGAGACAGAGAGTGCGAGACAGAGAGTGCGAGAGTGTGTGTGAGACTGTGTGAGAGTGAGAGACTGTGAGACTGAGTGAGAGAGAGACTGTGTGAGTGTGAGACTGAGACTGTGTGAGTGTGAGACTGTGTGTGAGACAGAGTGAGAGAGTGTGAGACAGAGTGAGAGAGTGTGAGACAGAGTGAGAGAGTGTGAGACTGTGAGAGTGTGAGAGAGAGTGTGAGAATGTGAGAGAGAGTGTGAGAATGTGAGAGAGAGTGTGAGAATGTGAGAGAGAGTGTGAGACTGTGTGTGAGTGTGAGACTGTGTGTGAGAGTGAGACTGTGTGTGAGAGTGAGACTGTGTGTGAGAGTGAGACTGTGTGTGAGAGTGAGACTGTGTGTGAGAGTGAGACTGTGTGAGAGTGTGTGAGACTGTGTGAGAGTGAGAGACTGTGTGAGAGTGAGAGACTGTGTGAGAGTGAGAGACTGTGTGAGAGTGAGAGACTGTGTGAGAGTGAGAGACTGTGAGACTGTGTGAGAGTGAGAGACTGTGAGACTGTGTGAGAGACTGTGAGACTGTGTGAGAGTGAGAGACTGTGAGACTGAGTGAGAGTGAGAGACTGTGTGAGTGTGAGACTGAGTGAGAGAGAGAGAGACTGTGTGAGTGTGAGACTGTGTGTGAGACAGAGTGAGAGAGTGTGAGACTGTGAGAGAGTGTGAGACTGTGAGAGAGTGTGAGACTGTGAGAGTGTAAGAAACTGTGAGAATGTGAGAGAGAGTGTGAGAGACTGAGAATGTGAGAGAGAGTGTGAGACTGTGTGACTGAGAGTGTGACTGAGAGTGTGAGAGAGACTGTGAGAGTGTGAGACTGTGTGAGAGTGAGACTGAGAGAGTGTGAGAGAGAGTGTGAGACACTGTGAGAGAGTGTGAGAGTGAGACTGTGTGAGACTGCGTGTGTGTGAGAGTGTGAGAGACTGTGTCAGTGTGAGGGACTGTGTGAGACAGAGAGACTGAGAGACACTGAGAGTGTGAAACTGTGTGAGACTGTGACTGTGACTGTGTGAGAGACTGTGTGAGACAGTGTGTGAGAGAGTGTAAGAGACTGTGTGAGACTGCGAGAGAGACTGTGTGAGACTGCGAGAGAGACTGTGTGAGACTGCGAGGGAGTGAGACTGTGTGAGACTGTGACTGTGTGAGAGAGTGTGAGAGTGTAAGAGACTGTGTGAGACTGCGAGAGAGAGTGTGTGAGACTGCGAGTGTGTGAGACTGCGAGTGTGTAAGACTGTGAGACTGTGTGAAAGTGTGAGACTGCGAGAGAGACTGTGAGAGTGTGAGACTGAGAGTGTGAGACTGTGTGAAAGTGTGAGACTGGGAGAGTGTGAGAGACTGTGAGAGACTGTGTGAGACTGAGAGTGTAAGAGACTGTGAGAGTGTAAGAGACTGTGAGAGTGTAAGAGACTGTGTGAGACTGCGAGAGAGAGTGTGTGAGACTGCGAGTGTGTGAGACTGCGAGTGTGTGAGACTGCGAGACTGTGTGAAAGTGTGAGACTGCGAGAGAGACTGTGAGAGTGTGAGACTGAGAGTGTGAGACTGTGTGAAAGTGTGAGACTGGGAGAGTGTGAGAGACTGTGTGAGACTGAGAGTGTAAGAGACTGTGAGAGTGTGAGGGACTGTGAGAGACTGCTAGAGAGACTGTGTGAGACTGCGAGAGAGACTGTGAGTGTGTGGGACAGAGTGTGTGGGACAGAGTGTGTGGGACAGAGTGTGTGGGACTGAGAGTGTGGGACTGAGAGTGTGGGACTGAGAGTGTGGGACTGAGAGTGTGGGACTGAGAGTGTGGGACTGAGAGTGTGGGACTGAGAGTGTGAGGGACTGAGAGTGTGAGGGACTGTGAGAGACTGCGAGAGAGACTGAGAGTGTGAGAGACTGTGTGAAAGTGTGAGACTGAGAGTGTGAGACTGTGTGAAAGTGTGAGACTGAGAGTGTGAGACTGTGTGAAAGTGTGAGACTGAGAGTGTGAGACTGTGTGAAAGTGTGAGACTGAGACTGTGTGCGACTGTGAGACTGAGACTGTGTGCGACTGTGAGACTGAGACTGTGTGCGACTGTGAGACTGAGACTGTGTGCGACTGTGAGACTGAGACTGTGTGCGACTGTGAGACTGAGACTGTGTGCGACTGTGAGACTGAGACTGTGTGCGACTGTGAGACAGAGTGTGTGAGACTGCAACTGTGTGAGAGACTGTGTGAGAGTGTGAGACAGAATGTGTGCTTTGCAATGCGTTGCTTACCCCTCTGGCACTCAAAGGGTTAAGTTGAGCTAACATAGCAATATAACACACGGTGGCTCTTCAGTTGAGGCAACGTAGCAATATGCTGAGGAATCAAATAGAAAGTGGTGTTTGAGGCTTGCCCTCTGTAACATACAGCAAAGCATATCTCTCCCTTTAAGGAGAAAGGGTGGGAATCAGGAAGCAGGAAGTGGAGGAGTGACAGTTGAGACTGTGAGGTGACTGA
Organism: Rhinophrynus dorsalis; assembly: GCA_037306005.1. Classification (NCBI taxonomy): domain Eukaryota; kingdom Metazoa; phylum Chordata; class Amphibia; order Anura; family Rhinophrynidae; genus Rhinophrynus; species Rhinophrynus dorsalis. The sequence goes on along the minus strand of CM074718.1, from coordinate 328,102,280 downwards.
AGAGATGATGAGTTAAATAAGAGTTGCTATTAAGTTTGTATTTTATGGGAACATTACACCCTCATACTGAAACAGAGTGTATGGAGGGTTACAGTTATCTGTGGGAGGTGAAACAGTGTGTTTGTGGGGTCATGATCCTGAGTGAGAGTGTGAGTGGACCGGGAGAAGTTACTGGTATCCCTACCTCAGGAGCGAGTGGCAGTTATATATATATATTTTTTTTGTCAGTTGGATACTGGTGGGCGGGCTGGAGGGGGCGGGCCAACTCCCTGTATGATAAACACGCCCCCATTGAATCACCCAATGAGAGCAGTAAAGTCCCCATTCAATCACCCAATAGGAGTTGTGTCTCCTAATGAGACATAAATTATGTAATTAGACATTCTGTTCAATGCGAGTTTCTTTTCTGAGGAGACATAAATTATGTTCTGTGTGTGGGGTACCATAAATTATACAATGAGGCTTATTCTTTTATATATATAGATAGATATATAAACATCCTCGTTGTGCACTCTGCTCTTAGTGGTATTATGTCTGGGTGCCAATCCCAAAAATGAATTTGTATCCAAATATAGAAAACAGAGAAAGCACTCACAGGACTTCTTTATGGTGATGAGCAGTTGTGAAGTTTATTTCATCAACGTTTCGGCCCTGTTGTGGGCATCTTGGCAAAGGCCCACAACAGGGCCGAAACGTTGATGGAATAAACTTCACAACTGCTCATCACCATAAAGAAGTCCTGTGAGTGCTTTCTCTATTTTATATATATATATACTAGCAATGTGGGACGGCGTTGCCCGTCAGGATATATAGGGAATTAATGCACACACACGGATGCGAGACAAACACAGAGACACGCAAATGCACACGCATGCACTGAGATGCTTAAAGAGCGACAGTCATACACACATACATGCAGACACATAGAGTGTGATACAGACATGCAACACACACAGTGAGAAACACACAGGCACACACAGAGACACACACACACACACACACACAAGTGAGTCATAAGGGGGTGACTTATGTGTCATTGTAATGAGTTTGTGTTTGTACTTATGCCTCCACTGTGGCATTCATTCATATAGCTGAAATGCATGTGGTAATTGCACATACTATGGTGGAAGGTGGATCGTGCTGGCTCCCGGGATGTGAGTGACTGGCATTCATTCATGTAATTGAAATGCATGTGGTAATTGCACATACTATGGTGGAAGGTGGATTGTGCTGGCTCCCGGGGTGTGAGTGACAGTGAGACTATGGTAGAAGGTGGATCGTGCTGGCTCCCGGGGTGTGAGTGACAGTGAGACTATGGTAGAAGGTGGATCGTGCTGGCTCCCGGGGTGTGATTACATGTGAGTGATTGTGTTTGAGTGTGAGATTGAGTGATTGCGTGTAAGTGATTGAGTGAGTGTGTTAGTGAGTGTGTGTGATTGAGTGAGTGTGTGAGTGAGAGTGTGTATGATAGTGAGAGGGTGTGAGTGAGAGGGTGTGAATAATTGAGGGTGTGAATAATTGAGGGTGTGAGTGATTGAGGGTGTGAGTGATTGAGGGTGTGAGTGTGATTCAGTGTGAGTGTGAACTGAGTGTGAGAGTGTGATTGTGATTGAGTGTGACTGCGAGACTGTAAGTGTGAGAGTGTGATTGACTGTGAGACTGTGAGAGTGATTGAGTGATTGAGCGTGAGAGTGTGATTGAGTGAGAGTATGATTGAGAGTGTGTGAGTGTGATTGAGTGAGACTGTGAGAGTGTGATTGAGTGAGACTGTGTGAGTGTGATTGAGTGTGTGAGTGAGTGGGTGTGAGACTGAGAGAGTGAGAGAGACTGTGTGAGACTTAGAGTGTGAGAATGTGAGTGTGAGAGAGTGTGTGAGACTGTGAGAGTGTGAGAGACTGTGAGAATGTGAGAGAGACTTTGAGAGTGTGAGAGAGAGTGTGAGAGACTGTGAGACAGAGTGTGAGAGACTGAGACTGAGAGTGTGAGAGACTGTGAGACTGTGTGAGACTGTGAGACTGAGAGTGTGAGAGAATGAGAGAGACTGTGAGAGTGTGAGACTGAGAGAGTGTAAGAGAGTGTGACTGTGAGAGTGTGAGAGAGACTGTGAGAATGTGAGAGAGAGTGTGAGAGAGACTGTGAGAGAGACTGTGAGACTGTGAGAGAGACTGTGTGTGAGACTGTGTGTGTGAGACTGTGGGAGTGTGTGAGACTGAGAATTTTTGAGAGTGAGAGAGACTGTGAGACTGTGTGTGAGACTGTGTGTGTGAGACTGTGTGTGCGAGACTGTGTGTGAGACTGTGAGAGAGAGACTGAGAGAGAGACTGTGAGAGAGAGAGAGACTGTGAGAGAGAGAGAGACTGTGAGAGAGACTGAGAGTGTGAGACTGTGAGAGAGAGAGACTGAGAGTGTGAGACTGTGAGAGCGTGCAAGACTGAGAGCGTGCGAGACTGAGAGCGTGCGAGACTGAGAGAGTGCGAGACTGAGAGAGTGCGAGTGTGTGAGACTGAGAGTGTGAATGTGAGAGACTGTGTGAGAGACTGTGAGAGTGTGAGGGACTGTGTGAGACTGTGAAAGAGACTGTGAGAGTGTGAGACTGAGAGAAAGTGTGAGACTGAGACTGTGTGAGACTGCGAGAGAGACTGTGTGAGACTGCGAGAGAGACTGCGAGAGTGTGAGACAGCGAGAGTGTGAGACTGAGAGTGTGAGACTGAGAGTGTGAGACTGAGAGTGTGAGACTGAGAGTGTGAGACTGAGAGTGTGAGACTGTGACTGTGAGACTGTGACTGTGTGAGAGACTGTGTGAGACGGTGTGTGAGAGAGTGTGAGAGACTGTGAGAGTGTAAGAGACTGTGAGAGTGTGAGGGACTGTGAGGGACTGTGTGAGACTGCTAGAGAGACTGTGTGAGACTGCTAGAGAGACTGTGTGAGACTGCGAGAGAGACTGTGTGAGACTGTGAGAGTGTGAGACTGAGAGTGTGTGAGACTGTGAGAGTGTGAGGGACTGTGTGAGACTGCGAGAGAGACTGTGAGAGACTGTGAGACTGAGTGTGTGAGACTGAGTGTGTGAGATTGAGAGTGTGTGAGATTGAGAGTGTGTGAGACTGCGAGAGAGACTGTGAGAGACTGTGAGAGTGTGAGACTGAGAGTGTGAGACTGTGTGAAAGTGTAGGACTGTGAGAGTGTGAGAGACTGTGTGAGACTGTGAGAGTGTAAGAGACTGTGAGAGTGTGAGACTGAGAGTGTGTGAGACTGTGAGAGTGTGAGGGACTGTGTGAGACTGCGAGAGAGACTGTGAGAGAATGTGAGACTGAGTGTGTGAGATTGAGAGTGTGTGAGATTGAGAGTGTGTGAGACTGCGAGAGAGACTGTGAGAGACTGTGAGAGTGTGAGACTGAGAGTGTGAGACTGTGTGAAAGTGTAAGACTGTGAGAGTGTGAGAGACTGTGTGAGACTGAGAGTGTAAGAGACTGTGAGAGTGTAAGAGACTGTGAGAGTGTGAGGGACTGTTAGAGACTGCGAGAGAGACTGTGTGAGACTGCGAGAGAGACTGTGTGAGTGTGAGACTGTGAGAGTGTGAGACTGTGAGAGTGTGAGTGTGAGACTGTGAGTGTGAGACTGTGAGTGTGAGGGACTGTGAGTGTGAGGGACTGTGTGAGACTGCGAGAGAGACTGTGTGAGACTGTGAGAGAGACTGTGAGAGTGTGAGACTGTGTGAAAGTGTGAGAGTGTGAGGGACTGTGTGAGACTGCGAGAGAGACTGTGTGAGACTGTGAGAGTGTGAGACTGAGAGTGTGAGACTGTGAGACTGCGAGAGAGACTGTGTAAGACTACGAGATAGACTGTGTGAGACTGTGAGACTGTGTGAAAGTGTGAGACTGTGAGAGTGTGAGAGACTGTGTGAGACTGTGAGAGTGTAAGAGACTGTGAGAGTGTAAGAGACTGTGAGAGTGTAAGAGACTGTGTGAGACTGCGAGAGAGACTGTGTGAGACTGCAAGAGTGTAAGAGACTGTGTGAGACTGTGAGAGTGTGAGACTGTGTGAAAGTGTGAGACTGTGAGAGTGTGAGAGACTGTGAGAATGAGAGTGTAAGAGATTGTGAGAGTGTAAGAGACTGTGAGAGTGTGAGGGACTGTGTGAGACTGCGAGAGAGACTGTGAGACTGCGAGAGAGACTGTGAGACTGTGAGAGAGACTGTGTGAGACTGCGAGAGACTGTGTGAGACTGTGAGAGTGTGAGACTGAGAGAAAGTGTGAGACTGTGTGAGAGTGTGAGACTGTGTGAGACTGTGAGACTGAGACTGTGTGAGACTGAGAGTGTGTGCAACTGTGAGACTGCGACTGTGAGACTGCGACTGTGAGACTGCGACTGTGAGACTGCGACTGTGTGAGAGACTGTGTGAGAGACTGTGTGAGAGACTGTGTGAGACAGTGTGTGAGAGACTGTGTGAGACAGTGTGTGAGAGACTGTGTGAGAGTGTGAGAGTGTGAGGGACTGTGTGAGACTGCGAGAGAGACTGTGAGAGACTGTGAGAGTGTGAGACTGAGAGTGTGAGACTGAGTGTGAGACTGTGAGACTGCGAGAGAGACTGTGTAAGACTACGAGAGAGACTGTGCGAGACTGTGAGACTGTGTGAAAGTGTGAGACTGTGAGAGTGTGAGAGACTGTGTGAGACTGTGAGACTGTGAGAGTGTAAGAGACTGTGAGAGTGTAAGAGACTGTGAGAGTGTAAGAGACTGTGTGAGACTGAGAGAGAGACTGTGTGAGACTGCGAGAGTGTGAGACTGTGTGAGACTGTGAGAGTGTGAGACTGTGTGAAAGTGTGAGACTGTGAGAGTGTGAGAGACTGTGAGACTGAGAGTGTAAGAGACTGTGAGAGTGTAAGAGACTGTGAGAGTGTAAGAGACTGTGAGAGACTGTGAGAGTGTGAGGGACTGTGTGAGACTGCGAGAGAGACTGTGAGACTGCGAGAGAGACTGTGAGACTGCGAGAGAGACTGTGTGAGACTGCGAGAGACTGTGTGAGACTGTGAGAGTGTGAGACTGAGAGAAAGTGTGAGACTGTGTGAGAGTGTGAGACTGTGTGAGACTGTGAGACTGAGACTGTGTGAGACTGAGAGTGTGTGCGACTGTGAGACTGCAACTGTGAGACTGCAACTGTGAGACTGCGACTGTGTGAGAGACTGTGTGAGACAGTGTGTGAGAGACTGTGTGAAAGTGTGAGAGTGTGAGGGACTGTGTGAGACTGCGAGAGAGACTGTGAGAGACTGTGAGAGTGTGAGACTGAGAGTGTGAGACTGAGTGTGAGACTGTGAGACTGCGAGAGAGACTGTGTGAGACTGTGAGACTGTGTGAAAGTGTGAGACTGTGAGAGTGTGAGAGACTGTGTGAGACTGTGAGACTGTGAGAGTGTAAGAGACTGTGAGAGTGTAAGAGACTGTGTGAGACTGCGAGAGAGACTGTGTGAGACTGCGAGAGTGTGAGACTGTGTGAGACTGTGAGAGTGTGAGACTGTGTGAAAGTGTGAGACTGTGAGAGTGTGAGAGACTGTGAGACTGAGAGTGTAAGAGACTGTGAGAGTGTGAGGGACTGTGTGAGACTGAGAGAGAGACTGTGAGACTGCGAGAGAGACTGTGAGACTGCGAGAGAGACTGTGAGACTGCGAGAGAGACTGTGTGAGACTGCGAGAGACTGTGTGAGACTGAGAGACTGTGTGAGACTGAGAGAAAGTGTGAGACTGAGAGAAAGTGTGAGACTGTGTGAGAGTGTGAGACTGTGTGAGACTGTGAGACTGAGACTGTGTGAGACTGAGACTGTGTGAGACTGAGGGCTCGATCCAAATGTTGGAGTTAAAACTAGCGTGAAGAAAAAAACTGGCTTCGCGAGTTAAACCAAACTGGGTAACGTGAGATTCAAATCTTCCATACCCAAAAGAGTTAACGCGCGACGGCCTACAAAACACACGAAGACTACAAAACTGGAGTCGCCAAATATTTGACCTCATCGTCGACGCCAAACACGCGAGAAACGCGAGAAACGTCTCCAAAAGCAAAAAACAAGCGAAACGTCCAACGTTACCAAGCGCTCCAGCCAATCACAGCCCCCCAAAGTATCAAGTTCAGTCGAAAAAACTATAAATAGACCCAAAATCACCTACGCACCTTTGTCTGTTATCGAGTTCACAGAGCTAGATCTCAGGACCCAAGGAGCGGAGGTTAGTTTTACAGAGTGAGAGGTAGAGAGGAGCACAGCACACAGATAGGAGTTGGAGAGCATTGTGACACCATAATAATACACATAAAACACTTTTGCATATATCCATCACACACATCCAAACACAAACACACATACACACACATAGCTCATTTTTATTTTGATAACACATCACACCTTTATTTTTCTTTTGACAGTGTGAGTCTGTGAGTGCAAGTGAGTGACAGAGAGTGAGTGAGTGAGTGTGTGAGGGCCTGAGTGAGTGCCTGTGTGTGAGTGTGTGAGAGCAATGGAGAGGAGAGGAGAGGAGAGAGGGGTGGGGAGTGTAGGAGGAGAGGAGGAGGAGATGCAGGGGGGCATCCCTGGTCAGGGTAGGGGAGGGAGAAGGAGATCACTGGGGCGGAGGGGCAGCCACCTGAGGGCAGGCACATCCAGTGCAGGGGCAGAGACAGTGGGACGAGGGGTAGACCCCCTGCACCACACACAGCCAGGGCCAGTGCAGGCAGGGCTGGAGAGCCACAGCCAAGGCTCACTACAAACTGTTGGTGGTGAGGAGGAGGAAAGGGCGAGAGAGCCCAGGTTCTCTGAGGAGGAGAACCTTGTCCTCTGTGAGGCTGTAGTTGCAAGGGAGAGGGTCCTGTTCTCCAAAGGGCCCCTTGCTGGTCTGAGCTCCAGGAGGAAGGCAGCCTGGAAGGAGGTCGTGGCTGCGGTCAACGCTGTATCCAGCCGCAGCCGGTCAGTGGAGTCCGTTAAAAAAAGGTGGACAGACTGCAAGGCCAAGGTAAGATAGTAACATAGTAACACAGTAATTCATGTTGACGATAGACTTGTGTACATCTAGTTCAACCCTTTTCCCATTTCTGTCTCCCATTGTGAAAGTGAAGAGGAAGATGGGTGAGCAGTAGTGATGAGCGAGCACCCCAATGCTCGGATGTTCGGGTGCTCTGACCGAGCACCCCCTGAGGCTCGAGTGCTCGGCCGAGCATCCGAGCCCCATTGAAGTCAATGGGAGGACTCGAGCATTACACCAGGCACCCCCTGCTCTGATGAGGGGAGGGTGCCTGGTCCATAGGAAAAGGGCAGAAAAAGATGGAAACACTACAGAAATGGTTCAGGGACAGCATAGGGAGGATGTCTGGATGCACCTTGGACTCCAACATCGCTGCTGGGAACGATCTTTCGCCCGTAGTACGCCATTTTTACAGACTGACCATAAAACACACAAAAAGGAAAATAAAAACGACTTTAGGCGAAAAATTGTTACCAAACAATATTTGCTGTATATTTACTTGTATATCATCTGCAAATTCTCCCAAAAATTTCCTTGATTTTCAGAACTGAGGCCATGATTAAGAGGGAAACGTGCGCAGAGGCAAATTCTCCCAAAAATTTCCTTGATTTTCAGAACTGAGGCCATGATTAAGAGGGAAACGTGCGCTGAGCTGACCATCTAAAACATTATGGGTGAGGGTCTGCTGCAGAGCTGACCATCCTAAACATTATATGCGAAGGCCCGCTAGTGAGCTGACGCTATAAAACATTATATGAGAGGGCCCGCTAGAGAGCTGACCCAATAAAACATTATATGAGAAGGCCCGCTGGTGAGCTGACCTATATAAAAATTGGCAAACAGGGCCCGCTGGTGAGCTGGCCCTATATAAAAATTATATCACAGGGCCCGCTGGTGAGCTGGCCCTATATAAAAATTATATCCCAGGGCACGCTGGTGAGCTGGCCCTATATAAAAATTATATCCCAGGGCATATGGAAGAGGAGGAGGAGGATGAGAAGATTAAGAGTCAACCATATACCCGTTTTTTGGGTGGAAGGGGTGAATGGGAATACAGAGTATTCCCATCATTGTAAATAACATATATAAAGTGAGTTTATGTTCCCCCGGGGCTTTCCTCCAGTGGAGTGGAGAAGTCAGGGGAAATCCAGGCCTTGTTCATTTTTATAAGTGTCAACCTATCAGCATTGTCGGTGGAAAGGCGGATACGCTTATCTGTTATGATGCCACCAGCAGCACTAAATACCCGCTCAGACAGAACGCTGGCGGCAGGGCAGGCCAGCACCTCCAAGGCGTAGAGTGCCAGTTCATACCACGTGTCCAGCTTGGACACCCAGTAGTTGTAAGGCACAGAGGGATCATTGAGGACGCTGACACGGTCTGCTACGTACTCCTTCACCATCTTCCAAAACTTTTCCCTCCTTGTGACACTAGGCTGCGCATCAGGGTGAGGGTGCTGCCGGGGTGTCATGAAGGTGTCCCACGCCTTGGAGAGTGTTGCCCTGCCTTTCTCGGAACTGCTGTGTGCTCCCCTTTTCTCCCCTTCTCGGTTGGCCAAGGTAGCACGTACTCTGCCGCCAGCGTTGTCAGATGGAAAATTTTGGAGCAATTTTTCAACAAGAACCTTCTGGTATTGCACCATTTTGCTTGTCCTCTCCACCGGAGGAATGAGAGATGAGAAATTCTCTTTGTAGCGGGGGTCCAGAAGGGTGAACACCCAGTAATCCGTGTTGTCTAAAATGCGTACAACGCGTGGGTCACGGGAAAGGCAGCCTAACATAAAGTCAGCCATGTGTGCCAGAGTACCAACAGTCAAGATTTCGCTGTCCTCACCAGGAGGCTGACTCTCAATATCCTCATCCTCTTCCTCCTCTTCTGCCCACCCACGCTGAAGAGATGGAACTAAAGTTCCATGGCTACCCTCTGTAGCGGAGGCAACCGTGTCTTCCTCCTCCTCCTCCTCCTCCTCCTCCGCCTCCTCCAATTGTCGCTGAGAAGACGAAGTGAGGGTGCTCTGGCTATCACCTTGTGTAAGCTCTTCCTCCCCCATTTCCACCTCTTCCACATGCAAAGCGTCGGTTTTAATTGTGAGCAGCGAGCGTTTCAGTAGACACAGAAGTGGGATGGTTACACTGATAATAGCGTTATCGCCGCTCACCATCTGTGTCGATTCCTCAAAATTGCATAAAACCTCGCAGAGGTCTGACATCCATTCCCACTCCTCACTTCTGATTACAGGAAGTTGAACGGAGAGGCGACGACCGTGTAACAGCTGGTACTCCACTACTGCCCTCTGCTGCTCACAAAGCCGGGCCAACATGTGGAAGGTGGAGTTCCAGCGCGTGCTCACGTCACACAGCAGCCGGTGAGCTGGCAATTGTAAGCGCTGCTGCAGCTTCAACAGGCCGGCCGAAGCTGTTGATGACTTACGGAAATGTGCACACACGCGGCGCACCTTGGTCAAGAGATCATGCACATTGGGGTAGGTTTTTAGAAATCGCTGCACCACTAAATTAAATACATGCGCTAGGCATGGTACGTGTGTGAGCTTGCCGAGCTCCAAAGCCGCCACCAAGTTACGCCCATTATCACACACAACCATGCCTGCTTGCAGGTTGAGTGGCGAGAGCCACTGCTCGGTCTGGTGACTAATCCCCTGCAACAGCTCTGAGGCCGTGTGCTGTTTGTCCCCAAGGCAGATCAGCTTCAGCACGGCCTGTTGACGCTTCCCCACTGCAGTGCTACACTGCTTCCAGCTACTGGCTGATGGGGGAGTGGCGGTGTGTGTAGAGAATTCGGAGGTGGAAACGGAGGAGGAGGAGCCAATAACGTAGGTGCTGGTGGAAACCCTGATGGAGGTAGGGCCCGCAATCCTCGGCGTGGGTAGCACCCGTGCCATCCCAGGGTCCGAGTCGCTCCCAGCCTCCACGACATTCACCCAGTGTGCCGTCAGGGAAATGTAGCGTCCCTGGCCACAAGCACTTGTCCATGTGTCAGTCGTTAAGTGGACCTTCCCAGTAACTGCGTTGGTCAGGGCACGGGTGATGTTACGGGACACATGGTGGTGTAATGCGGGGATGGCACACCGGGAAAAGTAGTGGCGGCTGGGGACCGCGTACCGAGGGACAGCTGCTGCCATCAGGCTGCGGAAGGACTCAGTGTCCACAAGCCTAAATGGCAGCATTTCGATGGCCAGTAATTTTGAAAGGTGTGAGGTTAGTGCTATGGCCTGTGGGTGGGTGGCTGGGTACTTTCTCTTGCGCTCAAATGCCTGGGGTAACGACATTTGGACGCTGTGCTGGGACAGGGAAGTGGATGTGGTCGCTGATGGTGCTTCAGATGGTACAGGTGCAGGGCGGGAGGTATGCGGGCCTGCGCCTTCGACAGGCGATTGGCCGGCACCGAAAACAGGGGAAGAGGAGGCAGTGGTGTGGCCTGCAGACACAGGTGGGCGATCCAGGCGTTCCTCCCACTTACTACGGTGCTTGGATGCCATGTGTCGGATCATGCTGGTGGTGGTGAGGTTTCTAGTGTTCATGCCTCGGCTCATTCTGGTGTGGCACAGGTTGCAAACTACAATTCTTTTGTCGTCCGCACTTTCCTTAAAAAAACGCCATACCGCGGAACACCTACCCTTTGGCAAGGTAGATTTACGCAAGGGGGTGCTCCGTGGAACATTTGCGGGCCAGTTTGGTGCGGTCCGCCTTCTTTCTGTAGCCACACCACTGCCTCTTCCAGCCTGTTGCGGTGCTGCAGATGGCTCACCCTCAGGACTGCTGTCATCGCTCGGCTCTACACCTTCCCAGGTGGGGTCAGTCACCTCATCGTCCACCAAGTCCTCCTCCACTTCCTCACTCTGATCATCCTCCTCAAGTCTTGATCCCACCACATACTCAGTCATTGACAACTGTATAACATTCTCCTCAACAAGGTCTTGAGACGGAAATAGTGGTTGATTTAATGGCAACTGTGTCTCATCATCATCATCATCATCATCCACTACTTCCTTTGACCTTAAATGCCGTTCACATCTGTCATCTTCTTGTGATTGGGTAGCCTCTAGAGGTTGTGAATCAGGGCACAAGATGTCATGTTCCTCTGCAAGCGTGCTTGGAGAGAGGGTCAAATGAAGGATTGGTGATGAGACGAGCTCATCACTATATCCCAGTGTGGGATCACTTCTTTGACCAGACCGTGTATGGTGGGAGGAAGGATGATCAGAGTGAGGATTATGTTGACCAGACTCTTGGCTACTGAGAGTGGACTTGGTGGAAGACAGGGTGGTGCTTAACCGACTGGAAGCAGTATCAGCTGTCATCCAACCGACCACCTGTTCGCACTGGTCGGACCTCGAGAGTGATGTCCTGCGACGCCCTGTGAAATCAGACATGAAGCTAGGTATGGTGGATGTCTTTCTTTCTTGTGCTCTGGCACCAGGCACAGTTTCTCCGCGTCCTGACCCGCGCCCTGAACTTTCAGGATCACGTCCACTTCCCCGTCCCTTTTTACCCGCCTTCTTCATCTTACACAGAATATGTGACTTTAATATTTGAGTTTGAAAACTTAACAGTATTTCTTATAATTCTGCAACTGTACAGAGTACACAGAATAGGCTGTTAAACGGCGTTGAAACACACTGAATGGAATATGTGACTTTGATATTTTAGTTTGAAGACTTAACAGTATTTCTTCCTATTCTGCAACTCTGCACAGTACACAGAATAGGCTGTTAAACGGCGTTGAAACACACTGAATGGAATATGTGACTTTAATATTTGAGTTTGAAAACTTAACAGTATTTCTTATAATTCTGCAACTGTACAGAGTACACAGAATAGGCTGTTAAACGGCGTTGAAACACACTGAATGGAATATGTGACTTTAATATTTGAGTTTGAAAACTTAACAGTATTTCTTATAATTCTGCAACTGTACAGAGTACACAGAATAGGCTGTTAAACGGCGTTGAAACACACTGAATGGAATATGTGACTTTAATATTTGAGTTTGAAAACTTAACAGTATTTCTTATAATTCTGCAACTCTGCAGAGTACACAGAATAGGCTGTTAAACGGCGGTGAAAGACACTGAATGGAATATGTGACTTTAATATTTGAGTTTGAAAACTTAACAGTATTTCTTATAATTCTGCAACTGTACAGAGTACACAGAATAGGCTGTTAAACGGCGTTGAAACACACTGAATGGAATATGTGACTTTAATATTTGAGTTTGAAAACTTAACAGTATTTCTTATAATTCTGCAACTGTACAGAGTACACAGAATAGGCTGTTAAACGGCGTTGAAACACACTGAATGGAATATGTGACTTTAATATTTGAGTTTGAAAACTTAACAGTATTTCTTATAATTCTGCAACTGTACAGAGTACACAGAATAGGCTGTTAAACGGCGTTGAAACACACTGAATGGAATATGTGACTTTAATATTTGAGTTTGAAAACTTAACAGTATTTCTTATAATTCTGCAACTCTGCAGAGTACACAGAATAGGCTGTTAAACGGCGGTGAAAGACACTGAATGGAATATGTGACTTTAATATTTGAGTTTGAAAACTTAACAGTATTTCTTATAATTCTGCAACTGTACAGAGTACACAGAATAGGCTGTTAAACGGCGGTGAAAGACACTGAATGGAATATGTGACTTTAATATTTGAGTTTGAAAACTTAACAGTATTTCTTATAATTTTGCAACTCTGCAGAGTACACAGAATAGGCTGTTAAACGGCGGTGAAAGACACTGAATGGAATATGTGACTTTGATATTTTAGTTTGAAAACTTAACAGTATTTCTTATAATTCTGCAACTGTACAGAGTACACAGAATAGGCTGTTAAACGGCGGTGAAAGACACTGAATGGAATATGTGACTTTAATATTTGAGTTTGAAAACTTAACAGTATTTCTTATAATTTTGCAACTCTGCAGAGTACACAGAATAGGCTGTTAAACGGCGGTGAAAGACACTGAATGGAATATGTGACTTTGATATTTTAGTTTGAAGACTTAACAGTATTTCTTCCTATTCTGCAACTCTGCACAGTACACAGAATGTGCTGCTACACTGCGGCGAAGCACACTGAATGGAATATGTGACTTTGATATTTTAGTTTGAAGACTTAACAGTATTTCTTCCTATTCTGCAACTCTGCACAGTACACAGAATGTGCTGCTACACTGCGGCGAAGCACACTGAATGGAATATGTGACTTTGATATTTTAGTTTGAAGACTTAACAGTATTTCTTCCTATTCTGCAACTCTGCACAGTACACAGAATGTGCTGCTACACTGCGGCGAAGCACACTGAATGGAATATGTGACTTTGATATTTTAGTTTGAAGACTTAACAGTATTTCTTCCTATTCTGCAACTCTGCACAGTACACAGAATGTGCTGCTACACTGCGGCGAAGCACACTGAATGGAATATGTGACTTTGATATTTTAGTTTGAAGACTTAACAGTATTTCTTCCTATTCTGCAACTCTGCACAGTACACAGAATGTGCTGCTACACTGCGGCGAAGCACACTGAATGGAATATGTGACTTTGATATTTTAGTTTGAAGACTTAACAGTATTTCTTCCTATTCTGCAACTCTGCACAGTACTCAGAATGTGCTGCTAAACTGCGGCGACGCACACTGAATGGAATACGTGACTTTGATATTTTAGTTTGAAGACTAAACAGAATGTGCTCTAATCTGCAACTTTGCACACTAAACAGAATGTGCTCTAATCTGCAACTTTGCACACTAAACAGAATGTGCTCTAATCTGCAACTTTGCACACTAAACAGAATGTGCTCTAATCTGCAACTGTGCACACTAAACACAATGTGCTCTAATCTGCAACTTTGCACACTAAACAGAATATATATATATTTTTTTTTTTTTTTTGTTTTTTTCCCCCCACACCAAATAACCTGCTGCCCCCACACACAGTAGTCCTAAAAAGGACTTTTGGTTCTTTTTTTTTCACAATTTTTGTTTTTTTCCTCCCTACACTGCCTTTCCCTTCCTATCCTCAGCTCTCCCTGGCTCAGACTGAGCCGAACTCGCTGGTCAGGTGCTATACAGCACCTGACCACGGGTTCTGGCCAGCGAATCAGTGTAATGCCAGCAGCCAACATGGCTGCTGGCATTACACCGATGTCAGAGCCTCCCTGCACGTTTATTGGCTGCGCAGCAGCCGCAAAACGTGCGGGGAGGAGACCCGAACATGGCGGGCGAGCACATGCGGTACTCGTACGAGTACCGACATGTGCCGAGCAGAGCGATGCTCGAGCCGATCCGAGCATCGGCCGAGCATGCTCGCTCAACACTAGTGAGCAGGCCTTGCATGCTGCTGGTACAGGAGGTGGTCCGCCCCTGCGTGTGGAATATACCCAGTGGGAGGAGGCTGTACGCAGGACAATCTCCGCCATCACGGTCCATGGTGTTCCTGGATGGAGCGACACTGGGGATGAAAGGAGCCTCCAGTCCACTGGTACGTGCATCAAGGCCCACACACATCACACATAACTGACACCTAACAGACAGAGACAAACACAGTGACACCTGAACACATGGACAGCATTCCACATCACAATCCAGCCACACAGCTTGGAGGGATGTCAAACAAGGACAGAATACCTGACGAACCCAGCCAGAATGGTAATGCTAAAGTCCCTATTGAACCCTCTTCATGCTGTCCAAAACAACATCATACACAGCACAAATCCAGTGCACACTGTCATGTGTCAGTCACAGATCTAAATGTTCTGTGTATCACAATGTCATACAAAGAGTGACAAAGAGGTCAGCACACAACCCCTTGAGTGCCACAGGGATAAGCAATGCATTGTTCAACAAAACACTGTCTATTCCCCTGGCACCCAAAGGGTTATCAGAGAATAGCAAGGAGGGGAATTGGTGTGTTTCATATTGTATTGTTACTGCATGTCAGAGGTAGGTGTTGAACATGTAGGTAGTTAGTACAAGTGGAAGTTTCAGCATTCTGCATCATATGTAGACTGCAGGGTGTTGCTGGCCAGGGGACATTCCCCACCATCACCACTCTGCAGGACATATGTGATTCACAAGGCTAAATCCTGATGGGGGGGGCATTCACTAGGGTGTCAGAAAGAGGTGGCAATGTTTACATGACGACAACAACAGTGTCATCACACCTGCAATCCCTGTGTTATCCTTGGGAGACAATGCACTGAGATCTAAACAACATGTGATACACCAGTGCTTAGGCTCAACATCATGACATAGGAAAACAAAGAGGTAACCCCTAACAGTACAGCATAACCATGCACATGTTTGCTGTGTGTTATGATCATGTCTGTCCTGGGTTGTGTGTGTGTGTCCTCCAGCTGATTAGGTTGTTGGGTACCACAGATCATGTTGCTTGGTGTGCTTGGTCTGTTCCTGTTGCTGACACCATCGATTGGACTCTGTAGTCATCGTTCACCACTGGTGCATTGTTGTGTTAAGAGGTCACAGTGTTTCTGTTGTTGAAGCTAAGTGTATGACATGTAATAGGTTTGTGTCACTCAAGGTGTCATGTTTTATTTTTGGTCACCACATGTATTATGATGAATGGGGATAGCAAGGAGGTATATGCCTTGCCATCCCCACTGCTCAGGATACACATGATGACCAAATCTACAACACTGTAGGTTAGAACAATCAATGTATGGGATCACATCAAGCTAAGCAATGTGTGTCAGGATGGTAACCAATGCATTGCCAAGCTATGCAATGGATACTATCCTGCCACTCAACGGTTCACATGTCATTGTAACAGTAGTGCAGCACTCCTGTCACGGCTCAAATCACTAATTCCATCATGTCATTTGCCCCCACAGCTTACCAAACATCCCGAGCAGAGGAGTCCGGGGAAACCTCCTGTGAGGAGGCCACCACCTCAGGAGTGCTGCCACCACCACCACAGCAGCAACCACAGCAGCAGCGGCCCCAGCAAGGCCCCCAGCAGCAGCAGCAGCGGCCCCAGCAGCAGCAGCAGCGTCCCCAGCAGCAGTGGCCCCAGCAGCAGTGGCCCCAGCAGCAGCAGCAGCAGTGGCCCCAGCAGCAGCAGTGGCCCCAGCAGCAGCAGTGGCCCCAGCAGCAGTGGCCCCAGCAGCAGCAGCAGTGGCCCCAGCAGCAGTGGCCCCAGCAGCAGCAGCAGTGGCCCCAGCAAGGCTCCCAGCAGTGGCCCCAGCAAGGCTCCCAGCAGTGGCCCCAGCAAGATCCTGGCGTCCACGTGTCTCCACCACTGCAGCCTATGGCGAGGCACAGAATGCCACAGGTTGTCCAGATGCCAGGACATGCAGAGTCCAGCATGTGGGCTAGGCCTCAGCCCACCCTAAGGAGATCTGGAAGCCAGGAGGCATCCCTGATGTGGCCCCTGGACTACCAACATATTGGCCTGATCGGGGAGCCACAGCAGCCACAGGGGCGCACAGTTTTCACCCCACCACCACCACCAACGCCATCCCCCCCAACCACACCAACAGATGTGCCCCATCCTGAGGCTGCGTTAACAGAGGGTAGTGAGGGGTCCGGGGATCGGTTCTCCACATCCCCCCACAGCCTCCATGTTGCAGTCTCTCCTGAGGCACCCCATGGTCGTCCGCTCACACCACCACCTCTGCCAGCCTCCATGCCCACCACGCCTGTGTCACCTGCGCCCACAGCAGCCCTCGATGCGGCATGTGTGGCTGTCCAGGGTGAGCAGGTGACAGTGCTACGGAGGTGTGCCCGATCCCTGCGTAGGATTGAGGTGGATATTGGGAGGATCATGGGGTGCCTCCGGGCCATGGAGGCACAACAGGTTGTCGCCAACACCCAGCAGGCGCAATTCAACACCGGCATGATGGAGGTGCTGGGACACATGCTGGTGGAGATGCGGGAAACAAACAGGCGGGAAAACCAGCGCCACAACATGGGCCAGCCATCAGTACAGGGGTCCAGTAATGCATCTCCAGCCAGCAGTGATCCACCACCACCACCACCACCACCACCATCCACCAGACACCCACGGGTAACCCGCCGCAGTCAGAGGCAATCCACCTCTGCAGCCCCCCCCCCTTACCCTCCCAAGAAAAAGAAGTAGGGCCAACCTTCTTCAGGCCCGTTTAATAAATGTTTGCACTTTTTCACTACATCTGTGTCCATGCATGTTTCTCATCCAATATGTGGTTTGTTTGTCCGAGTTGTCTCCAATGCATTGCAAAGCTATGCAGTGAACACAACTCATTCACATCTAACATGGGTGTCAGGGAATGAGTTGTCTCCAATGCATTGCAAAGCTATGCAGTGAACACAACTCATTCACGATGAATGGAGTCACAAGCTTTTACAGCAGGGGTGAACACACACACATCACATACACATGTTTGTCCAAGTACAAATCACAGACATTTGGAAGTCAAACAACATCAGGATGTTGTTCCATGATGTGACTTGAACTTGAACAACATGAACACATTACATACATCAACAACATGATCGCAATTAAGGGGATAGTAATGCTTGGAATGTGTCATGATATATGTAGTTGGGTTCACCACCCTGATTGGAACAAGGGAACTCCCACTGCTGAAAGGTGTCTCTTTCCAAGGTTATCCGAGCTCAGAGCTTGAAGTCATGGGTCAAATATTACATTGTCCTGAAGGTGTTACATGGCGCTGTTGCAACTTCATCCTATGGGGATTCATGGTGCATGGACCGGAGCTGTCCATAAGATGTTGTATCAACAGCGCCACATGACACATTCATGCCACTGTGATATTGGATCTATGGATGTAAACTTTGAGCTGTAACCACTTTGGAATAAAACACCTGTCAGCAAGGAAGTTCACTTGTTTTACTCAGGGTGATAAACCCAACTACATGGATTTCCAAACATTACAAGTATCACTATCATCTATCTCTTTGAAACCCTGATGGGAAAGGTAATCAGTGACACAAGATATATAGTCATATCGCATGTTTTATTGACATCAACACAAACAGATTATCCTCATGGACGTCGAGTCAACATGTCACCGGAACAAACTGCTGGACCATGAGGAGTCATGCCATAGATGCCTGCAGAGAGTGAAAACGAGATTTGTAGATGCACTATCAACACAACAGTCATGCTATTGCTTTACCACCATCATGCCCTTGAGGTACACAACACATTGATCAACAATGCTTTGGAGACCTTACTGGCACTCCACGGTGACAGCTTTGTTATGTGACAGGGTGAACAATCTATTTGTTGTCAACGTGTTGTGTAGCCATCATGACCTTATTTTGTTTGGATAAAGGTGTTGGCTAGCAGACATATGTATATGTGTGTGGACACACACATCATATCGTAAACCAAGCCCCCTGGAACAGGTGAACTATTTCATGGATCTCGATCTACATACTGATGAGGTGTGTGTGCTCAGGGTCCGTGTCACATACATACATATGTCTGCTTGCCATCCCCTTGATGAACACCTCATATGGTCATAACACATGGACAACACACATTGTCAAACAATGGAGTGGAATATTCCTTGTGCTATATACACACACACAAACAAGTCAGCATGGCAGGCCTTGCAACCTGACTAACGGATCATTACTGCCATACCTTAGCCAACACCACACACAACCACCATCCCCATTCAGCTACATTGGGCATTGCTCACATTCTAGCTAAGTCTGATCCATTATCCCCTGAACCATTTGAGTGACAGAGGGGTACACAACTGAGTGCCTTGTAATGTTTTGTGTGCACCTATGGCCCTCAAGGGGTTAAAACATGGTATTGCTATGTGGCATCCATTACATGTCATTGCATTGGGTATTCCTCTGTGACTCACAGGGTTCCACATGTGTCATGGCTTTGCTCAACTTAGTAGATGTAGTTTCACATCAGTACAACTCAGTATGTGATAGACATGGACCATATGGTTTACCTTTGATGCGAGGATGAAGGATGATGTCCTTGACATGGTAGGACTATGCTGTTGGGTCATCCTGTGGAGTGGAACAGATAATCATTGTTGGTTTACATGTTTGCATGCATTCCACGAGCACATCCACAATCACACATGCATGGTACTCACAGGTGAAGTAGTCCCTGATGAGCCTGTTTCGCATCTGTGTCCCTGTCAACAGATCCTCCCCTCCATCAGTGGGAACAGGGACCTCCACAGGCTGGTGTGGCTGCACATCCTCCACGAGACGTGTGTCCACAGCTATGTTATGCAACAAGGCACATGCCTGGACGATGTCACATACCTTAGCAGGTGTATACTGCAGAGCGCCCCCAGACTGATCCAGGCAACGGAACCTGGATTTGAGCTGGCCAAATGTGCGCTCAATGACATTCCTGGTCCGGACATGTGCCTCATTGTAGCGCTCCTCAGCAGGTGTCTGTGGATTTGCGATTGGTGTGAGCAGCCAACACTTGCACCCATAGCCAGCATCACCTGTAGATGAGTAGTAACATGGTGTCATGTTACATGGATGATGTATTCATGGGGTGGGGAGTCACAAAGCAGTAATGTAGAGGTGAAGTGATGGAGATGACTTCTCTGGTCCATCACTTCTCCAAATTCCATGTTATTCTATGGAGCCTATGCACAGAGATGTCCACAGTTGAAGGGACGTGGGCACATGACCAACATGTCATTACATGGAAGGTGCAGACGTGATGACATGGTAGAGTCATCTGATCTTCATCACCTCTTCATCAACACTTGGTGTTTCCCCCCCCCCTTTGTGTCATGCACATACTGAAATGGGTATGTACATGCGTCATGTGCATGCACCTGTGGATGTGGGGGTGTGTGTTCTCTGTTGACTCACCCAACAGCCATCCTCCTGTATGTGTACCGTTCTCAAAATCCCTGTGTACAGAGGAGTTGGTGAGGATGTGTGAGTCGTGACAACTCCCAGGGAATTTTGCACACACATTGGTAATCCTCATCCCAGCATCACACACCATCTGTACATTGATTGAGTGGTAACTCTTCCTGTTGACATAGAGATGTGGATGATGTGCAGGGGCTCTTAATCGGATGTGTGTGCAATCAATGGCCCCCATGACCCTGGGCATTCCTCCCCTGGCGTAGAAGGCCTGCTTCACCCGTGCCCACTCCATGTTTGTTGTAGGGAAGTGGACGTAGGCACTTGCCTTCCTCTTCAGTGCTGTCAACACCTGTGTCAGTGCCCTGGAGCAGGTGGACTGGGACATTCCAGACACATATCCCTCTGTGGATTGGAATGATCCACTTGCCATGAAGTGGATGGAACACATAAGCTTCTGCAGTCCTGTCAGGGCACGGTTTGCAGAGTAAACAGGGTCTATATCATCTTTGATCACCTGATACAGGTTTAGCAGGCTCTCGGATGTAAGCCTGTATCTGTCCCTGACTTCTTCCTCAGTCATTCCCAGCAGCGTTACCCTGGTGCGATATATCCGGGGCCTGGGCATTTGTCTGCCAGCCCTCTGCTGCTCCACAGGTCCCTGTGGCAGCTGGGGGGCATCCTGTCGTTGCAGCTGAGGTGCTGCTGGTAGGTGCTGTCCTCCAGGTGGGGATGGCTCTTCAGCTGGAGCATGAACAGCTGCAGGAGGTGACGGCTGTTGCACAGGGGTGCTTGGAGGGGGATGGGGAGCCCTAGCCCTCTCACGCCTACGCCTCCGCTGTCGCCTCAGGTAAAGGTATGTGTACATACTGTTGTTCTGTTCTCTTCTGTTGTGTTTTTTTTTTTTTTTTCTCTCTCCATCTGAGAAGGGTGGGCTGTAACTTTTAAACAGCAGTAGGGTGTTGTCAATGAGCAGTCATGTGGTCATAATGGACTAATGATAAGGTGTGTGTGTGTTATCCAGGTAATTGTTTTCTGGTGTGTCTGTGGTTAGTGGTGTGATTATTTGTAATTGGTATGTAGCTGTCAGGTGTGTGTTTTGTCTCCATGTACTGCTAAGGTTACATTGGTGAGTTGATTTGATGTTGGAGTGACAGGTGTGCATGTGGTGTTGTGTGTTAACCTCTGTTGGTCCAAGGTGTTTTGGGATGTCTTATGTTGTGCTGCTTTGTGTTCCCCTTGTCCCTGTGGAGTTGCTCGATTGTTATTGTTTGTCTGTGACTTGTTTGTATGGTGTAGGCCAGTGGTTCACAAGCAGGGTGTCATGTGATGTTGGTGTGCCATGTGTACCAGCTCAGGGTGCGTCACTTTTCCCATGTTGTTATGTTCTGCATTGGTGTTTGATGATATTGATTTTACACATTTTTGGGTAGATGTGCATATGTGACATTTGAGGCACCATTTCTCCACATTGTCATTGACACAGTTGGACCTGATGTTGGGCATATGTTATTTTAATTTGGGTATTCCCTTGTGCCCTCAGGGGATGTCCTGGAATATCCAGATTGCATGTTAGGTGTGTTTTGGGTGGAGGGGTTGTGTAGCACTGTTGTGGGCCTTGTTGTTGTATTTGCTAGGCATTGCAGGGGTTAATATTGACTTCTGTATGCTTGGCTTCTGTCCTTGAATGACCTGCTTCTCTCTTTTATTTTCAGCGAAGGTGATTTTCTAGTCTGAGTTGTGTGTTTTTCTCCAAGAAAAATAGGCGTTAGATTTCTGGAGAGAAATGTTGCAATTTAACGCGCGTTAGCCCTAACTCCAACATTTGAATCGCTTTTGGCGTCGCTTGTACATTATCCTCTATGGGTGGAATCTTGCTGTTCTGGCGACGGGCGACGTGTGTTTCAGACCTGGCGTCACTTGTTTCTTGTGGAACATTTGCATTGCTCAATTGACGTTAAAACCAGCGTCGCCAGTTTTTTCTGGCGACGCCAACATTTGGATCGAGCCCTGAGAGTGTGTGCGACTGTGAGACTGCGACTGTGAGACTGCGACTGTGAGACTGCGACTGTGAGACTGCGACTGTGCGAGAGACTGTGCGAGAGACTGTGTGAGAGACTGTGTGAGAGACTGTGTGAGAGACTGTGAGAGTGTGAAACAGAATGTGTGCTTTGCAATGCGTTGCTTACCCCTCTGGCACTCAAAGGGTTAAGTTGAGCTAACATCGCAATATAACACACGGTGGCTCTTCAGTTGAGGCAATGTAGCAATATGCTGAGGGATCAAATAGAAAGTGGTGTTTAAGGCTTGCCCTCTGTAACATACAGCAAAGCATCTCTCTCCCTTTAAGGAGAAAGGGCGGGAATCAGGAAGCAGGAAGTGGAGGAGTGACAGTTGAGACAGTGAGGTGACTGAAGAGATGATGAGTTAAATAAGAGTTGCTATTAAGTTTGTATTTTATGGGAACATTACACCCTCATACTGAAACAGAGTGTATGGAGGATTACAGTTATCTGTGGGAGGTGAAACAGTGTGTTTGTGGGGTCATGATCCTGAATGAGAGTGTGAGTGGACCGGGAGAAGTTACTGATATCCCTACCTCAGGAGCGAGTGGCAGTTATATATTTTTTTTTTTGTCAGTTGGATACTGGTGGGTGGGCTGGAGGGGGCGGGCCAATTCCCTGTATGATAAACACGCCCCCATTGAATCACCCAATGAGAGCAGTAAAGTCCCCATTCAATCACCCAATAGGAGTTGTGTCTCCTAATGAGACATAAATTATGTAATTAGACATTCTGTTCAATGCGAGTTTCTTTTCTGAGGAGACATAAATTATGTTCTGTGTGTGGGGTACCATAAATTATGCAATGAGGCTTATTCTTTTATATATATAGATATATATATATATATATAATTGATTTTGTTTTTTTCTTCCAAAGATCGTCACTCACAGTGCCTGGGTGCAATATACTTGTATCCAACACGTCCAACACGAAAGACGAGCACTCTCAGGACTTAAACATCTAAATGCTTTGAATGAATAAAGTATTTTGATGTTTAAAGTGATAGTAATGTTTCAAAGTAAAAGCAACTCCGATTAATCTTCATAGTATTTGGGCCATGGAGAGTATTATTTCAATACTGTCAGAGATGTAGTCCAAGAGTAATTGAATGATAAAGTATCCCCCTCCCACCCCTTTTACTGATTGTAACACTGATCACCTCTGAACAGAAAGGTGGTGCCCAGATGGCTTGCAGAGAGGGACAATCTTCAATTAGCATTAGGGAAAAACCTAAAAAACCTGTCGGGGGGGGGCAGGGTTTTCATTGTTCTCACAGTAAGAAGATTGTCCCTTGCTGTGAGCTGTCTGGTCTGTGGACCAGATTCCACATCCGAGTGGAGGTGGCTTACACTAGGTAAAAGGAACGGGAGGTGGAAACTTTATCATTCAGTTACTCTTGAAGTAAAACTCTGACAGTATTGAAATAACACTCACCATGGCCCAAATATGATGACGATTAATTGGAGCTGCTTTTGTTTTGAAACATTACTATCCCTTTAAGTCATGAGAGTGCTTGCCTTTCGTGTTGGATATATATATATATATAATATATACAGTGAGGGAAAAAAAAATTTGATCCCCTGCTGATTTTGTACATTTGCCCATTGACAAAGAAATGATCAGTCTATAATTTTAATGGTAGGTTTATTTGAACAGTGAGAGACAGAATAAAAACAAAAAAATCCTGAAAAACGCATTTCAAAAACATTATACATTGATTTGCATTTTACTGAGTGAAATAAGTATTTGACCCCCTATCAATCAGCAAGATTTCTGGCTCTCAGGTGTCTTTTATACAGGTAACAAGCTGAGATTAGGATCAATCTCTTAAAGGGACTGCTTCTAATCTTAGCTTGTTACCTGTAAAAAAGACACCTGTCCACAGAAGCAATCAATCAGATTCCAAACTCTCCACCATGGCCAAGACCAAAGAGCTGTCCAAGGATGTCAGGGACAATATTGTAGACCTACACAAGGCTGGAATGAGCTACAAGACCATCACCAAGCAGCTTGGTGTGAAGGTGACAACAGTTGGTTTGATTATTCGCAAACAGAAGGAACACAAAATAACTGTCAATCTCCCTCGGTCTGGGGCTCCATGCCAGATCTCACCTTGTGGAGTTTCAATGATGAGAATGGTGAGGAATCAGCCCAGAACTACATGGGAGGATCTTGTCAATGATCTCAACGTGCAGCTGGGACCATAGTCACCAAGAAAACAATTGGTAATACACTACACTGTGAAGGACTGAAATCCTGCAGCGCCCGCAAGGTCCCCCTGCTAAAGAAAGCACATGTACAGGCCTGTCTGAAGTGAGACAGTGAACATCTGAATGATTCAGAGGAGAACTGGTTGAAAGTGTTGTGGTCAGATGAGACCAAAATCGAGCTGTTTGGCATCAACTCAACTCACCGTGTTTGGAGGAGGAGGAATGCTGCCAATGACCCCAAGAACACCATCCCCAACGTCAAACATGTAGGTGTAAACAGTATTCTTTGGGGGCGCTTTCTGCTAAGGGGACAGGACAACTTAACCGCATCAAAGGGACGATGGATGGGGCCGTGTACCATCAAATCTTGGGTGAGAACCTCCTTCTCTCAGCCAGGGCATTGAAAATGGGTCGTGGATGAGTATTCCAGCATGTCAATGACCCAAAACACACAGCCAAGGCAACAAAGGAGTGGCTCAAGAATAAGTACATTAAGGTCCTGGAGTGGCCTAGCCAGTCTCCAGACCTTAATTCCATAGAAAATCTGTGGAGGGCGCTGAAGGTTCGAGTTGCCAAACTTCAGGCTCGAAACCTTAATGACTTGGAAAGGATCTCCAAAGAGGAGTGGGACAAAATCCCTCCCGAGATGTGTGCAAACCTGGGGGCCAACTACAAGAAATGTCTGACCTCAGTGATTGCCAACAAGGGTTTTGCCACCAAGTACTTAGTCATGTTTTGCAAAGGGGTCAAATACTTATTTCACTCAGTAAAATGCAAATAAATGTATAACTTTTTTGAAATGCGTTTTTCAGGATTTTTTTGTTGTTATTCTGTCTCTCACTGTTCAAATAAACCTACCATTAAAATTATAGACTGATCATTTCTTTGACAGTGGGCAAACGTACAAAATCAGCAGGGGATCAAAATAATTTTTTCCATATATATGCTAGGAAGGTCTTCAATGAATTGCTAAGCAATGCACAGGATAACTCTCTAGCATTCAAGGGGTTAAAAGCCCCATTTCAGTCATTGGGATTTCATATTTCTTCCTTCTGGTTCAGCTGATTTCTCCCAGAATTGTAACTTTTTGGCTTGATAAACATGGCCTAAATGTTGTTCTTAGATGTAAGAGGTAATAGAAAGATATTGATTCTTCTGACTTCTATATGGGGATGTAATGAAGCCAAAACAAACACAATGAAGAATAAAACAGTCTCCTATCTGTTTACTTTAAATCCTTGATAACGTCTAATAGTGAATTTTCCCTGAGATAAACTCTTCCAGTTCAACGACATCCTGTTATACCTAGATTAAGCTAGCAAGACTTCTCAGGTCAGGGTTAAAGGGGTTGCTGAACTTTCATAGCTCATTCCTTGTAGTGAGTAAAAAAATATATATTCATGTCATTGTAAAGATTAAATTCTCCTTCAAGTTACAATCACACTAGTATCCTGTGAAAAATATTTGCTTTGCGTTCCTGTGAGAATATTAAGGGATGACTAGTCTACAGAGGAACAATTCTGGAACAAACCAACTGCACTAGAGGGGAAAACTAAAAATTCACAAAATTCCTATTGATTTAAAAGGGGGTTTTAACACCTTGAATGCTATAGAGGCGTCAAACACAATAAAAAGCAATGTTTTTTGAGACCCGTCTTAGCATTCAGTCAGTTAAAAGCCTGATTTAAATAATTGGGAATTTTAATTTCTCCTTGTGTAGATTCAGATTGTCATTGTTGCATTTGGTAGGCCATGCTGGTATGTGTGTAATGTGTCAAGTACACCGGGGGGGATTCACTAAGCGGTGATAAAGAGGTGATAAAATGGAGATGACTTCTCCAGTTTATCACTTCTCCAGTTACTATGTTATTCTATGGAGCCAATGCACTAAGATTTCTTCAGCTTTGGAGATCTTAGTGCATAAGCTCCATAGAATAAGATATGAACTGGAGAAGTAATATCACTGTGGAAGTCATCTCCAGTTTATCACCTCTTTATCACCGCTTAGTACATCTCCCCCCTTGGGTACCTCAATAAAAATCTAATTGATTTAGTGAAGATGTTCGCTAACTAAACTTAAATAATGTAATTTATAATTTTTAAGAACGGGACAACCAAGTTTTTCAGTCACGGACCACATGATTAGAAATTAATTTATGGGAGGGCTTTTTTGATCTTAGCTATTCAAAAAATATGTATTTTTTTAGAATACAAAATCTCAGATATGTATTTTTTTTTAGAAAATAGAATCAGTATATAAAGAGCCTAATCAACTTTATGTAACAAAAGTGCACAGCTGTAGGATTAGTCATAGTCATTGATCAATTCTGAACAAGTCACTGAGAATGCTGGTATTTAACAGACTGAACTATTCTTGAGAACTGTGGAGTGTCTCAACTGTAGTCCTCAAGAATCCTTAACAATACAGTGCAGATTTTAGTATTTCCCTGCCTGTGCATCGGTGTGTTTAATAATGGATCTTTCATTATGGTTAGTTCACCTGTGCACAAAAGAGAAATCCAGAAAACCTGCACTGTCCAGGGTACTTGAGTACCACAGCTGACAAACTCTGCTGTAGTGTCAGTTACAAAGTGGCAGCTGTGGGCAGGTGGTTAGGCACTACTGACATATTAGTTCATATGTGTTAAGTGATAATTAGGTGAAAAAAAAAAGTGGGTCAAGTGGGCCAGACGTTGGCTTTAGACAGGCAGCATTTGGCCCACGGACTGTATGTTGGATGTCTTTTTTGAAGTTTTTTAATTGAGTGGCAAACAACCCCGGCTACAGCCACCATATTTTCAAGAGACCTTTCAACTGAATAAAATACTTATGGGAGATTTTTCATTCAAATGTTATTATAGCTGAAACTTATTCCTTTTAATCAAACTGTTAGCAGTAGTGCCAATTGGTGCCCAGAAGGTAATTTTCTTTGTATAATGTACTCTATGGGTAGACTATGGCTTTCCATTGTAAGTGATAGGAATAGCACCATCTGGTGAGCATAACAGAAAATTGCAGTTTAATTTAAAAAGCTTCCTGCAGTGGGAGTACTCTACAGGTGAATAATTACAATACATATTTTTTTCATAAAATAGTCTAATTCTGCCTTGGCTGTTGTTGAACTACAACTCCTTTCATCCCCACCCTCCTATTGGCATACCTGGGAGTTATCATTTCTGCTGATTCTGCTGGGGAGTATAATTGCCGCAAAATCACTGCAAAAGGGGGGTGGGGTTTACCCCTGTTTGGGGGTGGGGATTTCCAGGGCATCACACACAAGTGGGCGGGAAGTGGGAGGAACTGGGTGGGAAGGAGCAGAAGTGGGCAGAGTTTTGAAGAAAGCTCCCCACATCCGAGAATCAGCCTCCGCCCTGGAGACCCGGTAGTGCACTCTCAAAACTGGAGTCCCTGGGGCAAATCTGGAGAGTTCCCAGATATGTCCATTGGCCTAGCTATGGATAATGGCAATTGCAGACTACAGCAGCTGGGGGCCACAGGTTATCCACAAATGGAATAGGAGGAACATTGACTTTAAAGGCATAGTACAACGCTGACTTCAGGGATGGGGGAGGGAGGGGTTAACTTTGCCTTCTGTTATGTCTCAAACCATAAAGATTTGAGAGATGAACCTGGGGGATATTAATTTATTTGGCAAATATGTACAATATGGGGGGTAGTAATAATAAAGTATTACTATCCCTTTAACTAGGTTATCATTTTGATAGGCTCATGGTGTACGTGTGTATGTACGCACCACTAGCAGTTTATATTGTATGACTGTCCCAATTGTGTTAAATGCTGACTTGTTTAGACTAGGTAATACAAGCCCAGGAAAGAATATATATAAACCCTGCATTTTTAGTGTTATTAGAGAACTGCAGTTAAAATATTCAGACATATGTATATCAAGGCAAAGGTTTGTTGAATATGCTCCCCACACAATAATACATGTAATTCAAAGAATGATGCAATTGTTTTGTACCAGTTTTCTTTAAACTGTGGTTTTGATACATTCACCTCAGTCAGTCCTAAATCTTGAATGTCTAGCAGCCTATTTTGGCTTTCCTTTAACATCCTTTCCTAACAGAAAACATTTATGCAAAATTCTGCCTAGCGTTAAATGTGTTATGTTTCATTTGTAAATGCTTTCTTCTACTCTGCACAGCTGGAACTAATACTGCTGCTTAGCTTATTCTCTATAAATATGTAAAATTGTCATATTTCACTTCAACATACAGTTTTAATGTTACTCTGCCTGACTGACTGCAGTCCCCGATCTATCTTCTTTCTGCCTGCTCCTTTCACTAACACATATCTGGAATCACAACTTCATCAGGATTATTCTGTTAATCACGCTGAGGGGTCTGTATGTAGCCCCTAGACCCATATTAAAAAAAGCAGATGACACCCCAGTATAGGTGTATGGAGCTTGAACCTGATCAGAGTAAACAGCTAGTGCAAACTATTTTTCAAGCAGCGAAAAAAACGTCCTGTTTCAAAATAATCACGTTTATTAAATCCTGCCATGCACTTACTGTCTGCTGCTCTACACACACCCTGCAGTCTCCAACTCAGAAAGCATGATCCTTCCTTCTCTCAGCTTTGAAAAATCTCTGTGTCCTACATAGGGTATGGTAAGCCTCTATGGAAACATTCGTAATAGGTTGACCATTCAAACCTGTTTTCCTAATTGTGAACTATGAGTCTGTCCCACTATGAGGAACATAGTTGACGTGGCTGAAAAAAGACGTGTCAATCAAGTCCAGCCCATGCCAAAAACACCCCTGTTGATCCAGAGGAAGGCAAAAAAAACAACAAAAAAACAAACAGTGCAGCAATTTCCAATTTAGCCCCAAGTGGGTAAAAAAAAATCCTTCCTGACTCCACATGGCAATCGGATAGGTTGTTGATCTGGGGAACTATCTGCAATGAAGCTATCTATGATAATTTTCCAATATTGTTCTGTGCTTCATAGGCATCCATTGCTTTTTTGAAAGCAGTTACATTATCTGCAAGTACAATATCCCGAGGCTTTGAATTCCATAGCTTTACCTCCCATACTGTAAAAAATCCATGCCTTTGTTTTAGTCGAAAGCACCTTTCCTCTTAATGGATTACTTTTTGTTCTTAGCTCAGCTTTGCTTTGCGTAAATAATTAATTGGATAGTTCTTTGTATTGACTGTGAATGTATTTCTAAATAGGAATCATATCACCCCTTAGACATCTCTTCTCTAATGTAAACAAACCCAGTTTGGCTAGTCTCTCTTTATAACTTAGAAAATATTATTATTGCCCAAAAATATGTAGTGTATATTAGTAACTGGCCAGTCACCTTAGTGAATACTGTTGTTGCCTCTCTTAGCCAATCATAACTATTTTCAACTCTGCAGGCATATATATTTGTGCAGATAATGTGCTGTAACTTTGCTGCCCTATCTGTTGTTCTCCCAGATTACTTGCCATCTGAACTCCTCCTCATATTGTAAGTAATAGTATCGTGATCTGGAGCAGTGGAGCTGGCTGGTGATGAAAGCAGAACCATAAGGATAAGGAGGGAGACTACAGAAACTATGTGATATCATGGATGGAAAAAGATAAAAATGATGACACACAGACAGAGATGTGAAGTGAAAAAGAAAACAATGCAAAAGAGGCTGATTTGTACGTTAGAGGAAAAAAAATTGCTAAAAGTGCAAACTGCCCTTATGGCACATTAAGAGACTGGACAGACAGTACTGGGAAATGGCAGGAGTTTTAGGTTTAAAAGTAGGGCCAGAATAAGTAGGTATATAAATTAAATTTTCTTTTCGTTTTCCTTCCCTCAAAGGCCATCACCATACCTGGGAACTCTCCGGATTTGCCCCGGAGACTCCGGTTCTGACAGAGCTTTACCGGGTCTCCGGGGCAGAGGCAGATTCCTCCGGATGTGGAGAGTTTCTATTGAAACTCTGCCACATCTGCTTTTTCTCACGTTGTGCCTCCGTCCCCAGCCTTCTGTGTGATAAATTTAACCCTCTGAGTGCCAGAGTGGTACGGAATGCATTGCTTTGCAATGCATTCCGTACCACTCTGGCACTCAAAGGGTTAACACTCGAGCTAAGCCCCGCCCCTTTTTGACACGATTAGCGTCATTTTTGTTACCCCATGCTGAACAGAGGACTACCCTCCGGGTAGCCCTCACCTGAAAGTTCCCAGGTATGGCCATCACTCTGCTTCTATTGCCAAGGATCTACAGTAGCTTCAGCTACAGAAGAGATCACAATTAGGTCAACAGCTTACCCCGATGGCCGTTAGCTTACATCTTAGGACCAGTAATGTGGAGTTTCTGGGCCCAACCAATCCTGTTGAGCAAAGACAGTTCTGGTGGTTGCAGTGAAGGAGCATAGGTAGCTTTTAGAGTGGGCTATTTCTATTCATACAGCGTGGTAAGTGGAGGTGAATAGGGCCATGTCCTTGCAGTCTGAAACTCCAATTTCATATTCCTGGGTTGGGGTCTGCCTTCTACAAAGGGTCTGGTGAGATTATTATGCCTGATAATTCTTTACGCTCATTGTAACGTTCAACTGGACATGGGTTATGGCAAATGCTGGGGATCAGTTTCAGGAGTGCCTCATTAGGTGGTGGTAGGGGGGTCATCCTCATCATCTAAATAGGTCTATACCCATTAATAAAGCTGTAACCTATTATTTGCCACCATATACTGTTGTCTTTGCTTTTATTTAAAAAATATGGTTTGTTTTCATTAGTTTATGTGGGTGCTCAGAGATATCTTAATACCTATCCTAAGGCACAACGGATTGGTATAAGATGGAAGTGATGGCATCTTAATGCTAGAGAAGTCACTGCAATGTAAATAGTGGGGTAAAAGCATGAGATAGATAGAAAAAAAGAGGTCCTATAACAATGAAAATCGAACTCTGACGTCACAGATGTGAAGTTTAAAGTGAAGGCAGGCAGAGAGGGAGATAAGAACTAAATCATCTAAGAACAGAACTTCAGGAAGCAAGTTCTCACACTAACTTAAAGGAGCAGTAAACTTTTTTTATGAAAAAATATATATTGTAGGGATTTTCCTATTGAGTAAAACAAGGGTACTCCCACTGCTGAGAGATTTATATTTCCAGAGTTATTACAGTTTAAACCCGTTTTTTTTACATTAGCAGTGCCCTCTAGTGGTCAAATTCTAATTAGATTTCCTGTTAGATTCTAATGGAGAAGAAAGGCAGAAAAGTCAAAGACATACAGTTTTCCATAGAATGTGATAGAAACTGCCTGTCACTTCCTGTCAGTTAGAACTATCAGGAAGTAAACACAGTAAATTCACTTCCTGATTATTTAAACTGCTATAATTTTTGAATAAAACATATGACAGCGGTGGGAGGGCCCTTGTTTATTCAGCAGGAAAAGATCTATAAAACACGTGTTTTCATAAATAAAAGTTTACTGCTCCTTTAACCCCCCCCCATTAGCAAACTTCAGCAGTCCCAGGCAATGCTTAGATGGAAATTACAGATATGATGCTTACTTCAGGGCAGTAGCAAAAACATCTTAGTAGGTAACCAAGAGCATATTTCCGAATTATAGGCCTTCCAATTCAAAAGGTTCAGAAAAGTGCTCCTACAGAAACGGGATTTATAACTCTTGATTACTGAGCATACTACATCCCTGCACAGACACAAGAGACCCAGGACTATTAAGGGGTAGAGAAACTTAAAGTTTAACCTGGCCCTGTCTCCAGGAGCATACAGTGATGATTAATGGAATCTGGTAGCTGCTCTCTTTAGACATGACTGAGCAACAGGAACACTAGAAGGGAGAGGTTGAAGTGGATCCTTAAGCTTAAAAATGTTTTGTAATAGGACATAGGCAGTTACTGGGAGGCCTTCTCAGGCCTATCATATTTTCAAGGATAAAGCATGAGATTCACGGACACAGAAACTCATCCAGGCGGCAGGGATATAAGGGACACTGCCACCTTAACTCTGAATAGTAGGAGCGCCCCGAATTGGCCGCCTAGAGCTATGACGTAACTGGCAGCCTGAACTGCATTGTAAAGTTGTATTGGACAGGTAGGCAATTATCTGATTGGTCTCCGCCTGTACCATGGTTGTCACTCTGGTTCCTACTGTCTGGGGAACCAGAGTGACATGATTGAGTTATGTGGCAGACCTGGGTAACTCACTCTCCTATGGGGAGTAGTAGCCTGGGTCCTGAATGGTTGCCTGTTCCTTGTCGCTCCATTTCCTATTGGTTGGGAATTAGGAATTAGAGAGGCAAGATTGAATTATGTAAAATGTACTGCTCCTACTGTGTACCTTTACCCTTCCATTGTCCCATGTGTATTCACCATTGTTCCGCAAGCATTGTATTAGTGTGTGCCTCTCCCAGGTCCTTACGTTGACACCAAGTATTGTCCCATTGTATGTGGTTTTATTTTAAAAAGTCTGATGTTCCAGAAATAAAGTGTTAGCCATTTGTAATTACAAGCGTGTCCTGTGTATTTCTTTCCTGGATGGTTTGAAGGGTCCACTCTGACCCCCATTCAGGAGATCGGCGTTCCTGTGACCCAGCAGTTATCGAAAGTGATCAGCTTGGCTGCCCTCTTGCAGCCGACATCCACAGAGGGTAACCTGGAAAGACGGCTCAGGACAACCAGCGTCCTTAGTTTCCATTACAGGCTTACAAAAGGGTTATGCATAAATAAACAAAGTCCAATAGACACCCTCAGAATCCAGTAGACATCCTTAAAAAAAGCCACTATGGGGTACTCCTATGTAGATATGGTTTTGTATCTATGTTTTTTTCTCTTTTTTATGTTTTAGTTTTTTGTATCAATAAATTTGTATTGTTTTATATGCACTCATTTGTTTTCATGTGGAATCGGTGGTATATAGGTAGTGGGAGTACCATTACTGTTGAAAAGTTTCATTATTGTAGTCATTTTGTAATGTATATAAACCAAGTTGTGTGAGTTGTACTTCTTTTTTCCCCTCAGTTAAAAGCTCAGCCACTGGAACTGTGGGACTGGAACTGAGGAGCAAGCAGAACTGTGAAACGTGGTAGAGTTTTCCCATTTGCAAACTCCCTCTCTCTCTCTCTCTCTCAGAGCAACTCTCATTAAGGTGTTCTGACAATGGAATCTTAGGGATTGTGCAAATCATGATTCTAGACTGGATGAACTTTCTATTTATGGTAGGTGTAGATGTGGGATGGGATAAAGTTGATCAGAAGGGACTGAAATTGATAACTAGCTTCTTCTTTTGATCCATTTCTTTTATTTGGATTGATTCTAATCCCAGCAGTATTCCCTGCTGTTGCATAGATTTGAAACCCCTGAGCGGTCAGCAATCACAGCTCTTGTATACCTTCTAATGGACTGTAGCACAGAATGAACAAGGATTCAGACCTGATGGGCAGATGTGGAATACCAGTAGTGGTGCCTGCCACTACTGCTACAGACAAGAACAGGAGGGTGGGTGGTACCACTACAGCTAGGGCATAAAGGACAAATGGCACTACCAAATATGACAAGAACAAGGCACTAGACAATGCAGGATGTCCCAATATGCCATTGAGATAGCAGCTGAAAAGCAGACATCTGGAAAGCCTCCGCTGCAAACACCTAGAGCTGGAACAAATAGAGGCAGGAGCAATGAACAAGATCAAAATCTATGAGCCAACAACTCTGGACAGTGGAACATTGACTCAGTGCAAGAGAAGAGGTAGGCCTGAGTTGCATGTATTTAAAGTACTGGAAGGTGTAGTCAGGTGAGCAATAGCACTGCAGGTAATCTGAGACATGGATCTCTGGTAGCAGGTGTGTGCTGGTGCATAGACAGAACAACAATAATCTCCAAACAGGACATCAGGAAGTGGGTTCTCATAGGAGGCAAGGGGGGACATCTGCCTTTGGGGGTTGAAGGGGTGTCTGTCTTTTATGGAGGAGGGATTAGGAGGTGATATATATTTTGTCTAGGAGGATAGAATGGGATAGCTTTAATTTCTAGCGTTAGCATCTGTATTTGTATAATTTTATTTTCATTGGTTGCAGTGAAACTGTTCTCTTGTAGATTTCATGATCAGAATGTTAGTTTCACTACTGATTGCCGGCTTTGTGATTGTATATGTAGTTTAACTTAGTGTTTCAATCATTAAATGATTACAAGCTCTGAACTGACTGTTGATTGCAAATTTCCTGGCCTGGCTACATATTTATTTAGAATTGTGACACACAACAGCTTTATGAATTACAAGCTCTATGGTTCAGTGTCACTTTTGACTGAAGCACTGTGTCCCGAATTGTGTCCACACTGTAAACTCTGTGGGTCATTTCTATAGATTGTAGGCTATGTGGGTCAGTTTAAATGTAAATACTCCTATTAGTGCATGCTTCTCAGCAAACCATAATGGTAATCTTAATATTTTGCAAATATTAGAAACTAGTTGAACAGCCCGTTATACGGGCCACAGTGCCTCTGGCAGCCGGTCGCGGGGCAGTCACGTGCAGCAGAGACTGCCCGCCACACTGCTGATACAGAGCTGGACGCTCCTTCGGAGCGCCCAGCTCTGTATCAGCCGCGGCACGGGCAGTTTGTACTGCGCATGACTGCCGCACGCGCAGCAGTGTCTACTGCGCATGTCGGGCATTACACACAACTTAGCGAATTATTATATAGGATATGACATAGTTAAAGGCATAGTAATGTTTCAAAATAAAAGCAGCTCCAATTAATCTTCATAGTATTTGGCCATGGAGAGTGTTATTTCAATACTGTCAGAGCTGTAGTTCAAGAGTAACTGAATGATAAAGTTCCCCCTCCCGCCCCTTTTACTTAGTGTAAGCCATCTCCCCTCAGATGTGGAATCTGGTCTTAAGAACAGCTCACAGCAAGGGACAATCTTCATACTGTGATAGCAATGAAAACTCTGCCCTCCTTGACAGGTTTTTCCCTTATGCTAATTGAAGATTGTCCCTCTCTGCAAGCCATCTGGACACCACCTGTCTGTTCTGAGGTGAGCAGTGTTACATCAGTTGAAGGGGTGGGAGGGGGATACTTTATCTTTCAATTACTCTTGAACTACAACTCTCTCAGTATTGAAATAACATCTCCATGGCCTAAATACTATGAAACTTAATTGGAGCTGCTTTCATTTTGAAACATTACTGTTCCTTTAAGTTAGATATATGTATAGTATATATAAATTATGCACATAATGCCTGTTTTTACACCTCGACCTAGACAATATTTTACATTTTAAAAAAGCTGGTCAGTTTACTTCAGTGGTGTAACTAGAAGCCACTGGGCCCTGGTGCAGAAATTGCTATGGGCCCCCCCATCACATTGTCTCCACATTGCCACCCCAAAATCATCATATTGCCCCGTGTTCATCTCCTACCTCCATCACCTTCCCTGCTCCCGCACGGTTCTCAGTAATGCAGAGTGCTGGGAGATGATGTTATCTCCCAGCACTCTGCATTACTAGAGCGCCGGGAGATCAGCTGAGTTGCTGCGGGCGCGTGGTGATGGGGTTGCAGGGGGCGTCCGGGCCTCTAGAGTGACGGGCCTGGTCGCAGGTGCGACCCCTATTGTTACCCCACTGGCTTACTTTAAAAGAGCAGTTATAGAGGGCAGCTAAGGAAATATTCTATAGTGTCATAGAAATTATAAGGAGTATTTAGGAAAGGTAGGTAACAGTGAAGTGCAGTTAGCAGAAATTGACTAGGCACGCGGCACCTTTGTAGAATGAAAAAGATTTGTAGTGTTTTGGAGGTTTTTTGCTTGTTTTTTTTTTTTACATGTATCCCCTATGAAAAATAAGGAAATAATAATGAAATATGAAAAAAGGAAATAATAAAATATTTCACATTTGAAGAAAGAAATGGCATACAGAGGATTTTTTTTACCCTGTCAAGGTACAAATTGCATGATCCTTGCACGGAAAAATAGCAGGCTCCCTGGTATGAGACAAACAGCTGGGATACATTGGTCTGAAGGGCAATGACATATTCCTGTATCAGTCAGCATTTCTAACATGTGGGAGAAGTGTAGGAGGAGAAACACTTCCAGTAGAGAAGGAGAATAATTTTAATCCAAACATAAAGAACATTCACTCATGAGTTTGCTGACTAATATTGTTAGTTCCGCTGAAAAAATGTGATTTCAATGTGTCAGCTAATACTTAAAGGGAGAGAGGGGGAGAATATCTTGTGTGCAGGATATTGTACAATTTTGCTTCCAGAAGAGGTATACATAGTATGTATGTATGTATCTTTATTTATATGAATCCTTACATGTACACAGCACTTAACAGAAGTTGAAATAATACAATACAAAACTGGGTTAAGAGCATTAACCCCTTAGTGACGGCCGCGTGCAGACGCGGCCTTCACTTAACGCCCGTCTAACATTTTTTTTTTTTTTTTCAGAAGAATCCGGAGTCCCCGAACGGCATGCAGCCGCGCGGGGATCCGGATTTCCTGGACGTACATGTACGTCCTCTGTCACTAAGTGACAGCCACAGAGGACGTACATGTACGTCCATTGTCGCTAAGGGGTTAAGCTAATGTGTGATCATTGCAATATTTGTGGTGGAAGTGCAGAAAGGGAATCATACACTGGGAAAGGAACCATACCCCAAGGAGCTTACAATCTAATTGTAAACTCCTTGCACATAGTGGTGCATTCATTTCAAAAAGGCTAATAGATGGCCATGTATAGCAAATGGTACCTAGTGTGTCTGATGGTGTTACAATACTGCACAAATTTACTAATTAAAGATCTAATCTTTATAATTGTGTGTGTTTCAGTGTTAGTAATATGTATCTGAGAGTACAATGTTATATGGATCTATCTGGGATGTTTTCCATTTCCTCTGATATTAAAAGACTTATAATTTCATTGACATTTCTCGAGTTGGTTCTTTCTGTTACTAGAGTGTGGCAGTAACCGTCTATCCAGGGATGTAAAAGAAAATAACATGGATATGTTCTCCTAGTGTGAATAAAGTGAAATTTCAGATGGAATATTATCTACAAACAAAGAGCATAATTTAAGTAAGGTATCACAAAAAAAGCAGCTCTGATTAATCTTCATAGTATTGGAGCCATGGAGAGTGTTATTTAAATACTGTCAGAGTTGTAGTTCAAGAGTAATTGAATGATAAAGTATCCCCCTCTCTCCTCTTTTAACTAGTGTAAGCCACCTCCCCTCAGATGTGAAATCTGGTCCTGGGACCGGACAGGTCACAGCAAGGGAAATCTTCTTACTGTGAGCATAAGGAAAACCCACTTTGACAGGTTTTTCCTTATACTCACTGAAGATTGTCCCTTGCTGTGATCCATCCAGACAGTCTTGCTGCTCTGAGGTGAGCAGTGTTACATCAGTAAAAGGGGCAGGAGGGGGATACTTTATCATACAATTACTCTTGAAATACAACTCTGACAGTATTTAAATAACACTCTACATGGCCCAAATAATATGAAGATTAATCGAAGCTGCATTTTCTGTGAAACATTATTATCTCTTTAACAATTTACTTACTAGAAGGGTGTGCAACACATTGTGAGGCAATGAATCGCACATCCCTAGAGTACTTGAAGTGTTAAGAATATCATGTAGATGAATGATCTAGGAGATATAAACATTCAACAATAAAGGCAACTTGATTTGAATGCTTATGTGGTTGTAGAGCTGCACAAAGCTGTAATTTGTGCAGCTGTGCTTAGGAAAATATTCAGCTGTTCTTTGGATCATCTGTCCCTCCCCAGTTGTGGATAAAGAATCAGTGTGTGCCAGGTTTACTAATTTTCCCTAACAATTTGTCTGTGTTTACTAGACTGCAAAGCCTGTGCAGATGGGTTGTATTTTCAAAGCGGCACAACTTTGGATAATATCACTTCCTTAAAATTCCTCCTGTTACTCAATAAGACGTGGTTTGTAGCCATGTTGTTAAGAGAGTGAACTGTGTGTAGTGTAGGTTGTAGTACATTGTAATGAAGAAATATGTCAGTCTTCTGTAGCACCCCTATATTTATTCAGGTTCTGTCCTGGAGCCAACCTGCCTTTCCAATAGGAATTCCGAGGCTCTGCACTGTTGTTGGGAGTTGATGGGATGAGACATACTTTCTAATCTCCTTGCACAGTGTCTTCCCTATCTAAGTGTCAGCCTGTAATCTAGTGATTTAATCTTGACAGACCTTGCACTCAACTAACTGATAGACAACAAAGCATTCTTTCAATGTACTGTATTAAAGAACTCACACAAATAATAACACTCTACTTTAGGTATCATATTAAAGCACTATATTAATAAACTATGAAATATAGATGCAAACCTAGTCAAAATATCTTTGGACAGTCAGAGGTACTGCAACTCCAAACCTATGACTGTGTCCATACTGACTAAGTGCCCAGGTTATGTCTCGCTAGGCGTACCACAGAAGATGGCGACCTTGAAGGAGTTAATCCTGCCTTTGAGCAGTGCTTACGGTTCTACCTGCCTGTTAGGATGGAATGGATGCCACATGACCCACTCTCACGCCTGGGGACCACAGCAATGTAATCTAGGCTCAGGGGTTCTTTGAGATACTTCTCAAATGTTCTAAATCATGAGGTGTAAACCTCTCTCTCTCTCTCTCTCTCTCTCTATATATATATATATATATATATATATGTTAAAAAATCCTCCTGTCACCATCCTATGATAGGCAGAATATGCCATTTGCAATAAGCTGCTACTCCCACTCCATAATCCTACCACTAAATGCCCACTAAATAGCAGCAGGCTATTATGTAAATAGCTGTAGCTTCTGCAACATTTCACTCCATAAAAATATCCTTTTTCTGTCTTCCACCTCTGGCCTAACATAAATCTCCAGGGATTGGGTTTCCATTCTTAAATCATGATCAAACAGGATATTGCAAGGTTTAAGTGATATCAGGCAGATACCCTAGTGCAGCCTAAATGAATGGCAACCCTAAATCTGATAGTGGGGTCCTCCAAAGGAACACATCATGCCCTTTGTGAGAGCCAACAACTAGAAAGGGAAAGTCCCTTCTACATATGTTTTTGAGATTCATGATCGCTGAAATGTTGAAATCTTATGTAACAAAACTATATTGGTCCATGTTCCCCTTCACTAAATATTCCACTATTGGTCTATAGAGTACTTTAATTGCTTAATAAACCTTTCTCTAGCACTCATATTGTTTGAGTACCTTTTTCCTTCCTACTACATATGACTGTTTACAATAGCTTGTCAAGTTATTCTATATCAGGGCTGCCCAAGTTCAGCCCTCAAGGGCCACTAACAGGCCAGGTTTTAACCCTTTGAGTGCCAGAGGAGTACACAATGCATTGCTTTGCAATGCATTGTGTACCCCTCTGGCACTCAAAGGGTTAAGGGTTTCACTGATTAATAGGTGAGTTAAAGCAGAACTTTCATCAAAATTAAATTGCCCCCCAAATCCTCATCAACATAGAGATACACATATACATACTTTTATTATGCTGAATAAGTCCGGAATTATTGAGAAATACAACTTTTTCTGCCGGTATCAGTGGAAGGGATCTTGCTGTAGGCGCTCTCCATGCCTGCACCATCAGTCTCATCCAGTACATTAAAGTACAAAGGAATTCCACTCACCAATCATGGAGGTGAATGGGACAGACACTACAGCCTTTTCTGCAAGATGTCTGCACTGTTGCCTGCTGATGTCTGCCAAATGAGTTGTATTTCTCAATAATGCCGGAGTAATTTAGCATAATAAAAGTATGTATATGCGTAAAGCTATGTTAATTAGGATTTGGGGGACAATTACATTTTGTTGAAAGTTCTGATTTAATCAGTGTGTCATTCATTTTGACTGACGCACCTACGATTAATCAGGGAAATACTTAAATCCTGGCCTGTTGGT
This sequence comes from Rhinophrynus dorsalis, assembly GCA_037306005.1. NCBI lineage: Eukaryota > Metazoa > Chordata > Amphibia > Anura > Rhinophrynidae > Rhinophrynus > Rhinophrynus dorsalis. The sequence goes on along the minus strand of CM074718.1, from coordinate 328,062,221 downwards.
TGGCCTTGAAGACTGAACTTGGACAGCCCTGTTCTATATACTATATCTTTATACCTCCTTCAGTTATTAAGTACAAGCCCTCATTAGAACTTCTTCTATTGCACTAAAGAAACCTTCCCTACAAATCATTGAGTTAACTCCAAACATTATTTTATTAGCCTGCCAATTTATAGTGCTGTGTCTGTCTGGTATACGGAGGGGTGGCCAAAAAGAAAAACATTTATTTGGGACTTATGGCCTAAGTGAATTCTTGCCATGGATTGGCCACATTGGCAGTGGTCACTCCCATGCCAGAAACCAGGTTAAATTGATTATTTGGATTTCGTTGTCCCACATTCCCTTCTCCTTCTCCAAATGGAATGGTCTCACCCTCTAGCTAAGCAACCAACTAATCTTTTCAGCTTCATGAGGAAGTAAGCAGCAACCTCGACAGTGGCAAGGCAGTAGATGTAGTTTATCTAGACTTTGCAAAGGCATTTGATAGAGTGCCACACAGGATGGTGTATAAAATAAGGAAATCGGGGCTAGGAGATAACCTTTGCAATTGGATACAAAACTGGTTGAAGGATAGGGAACAGTGTGTGGTTGTAAATGGAAAATTCTCCAGTACAGTTAAAGTGGAGAGTAGAGTACCTCTGGGCTCAGTATAAGGTCCGCTGCTTTTTAACATGTTTATAAATTACCTGGAAATAGACATAGAAAGCAAAATATCAATATTTGCAGATGATACTAAATTATGCAAGGTCATTAATTTAGAACAGGATATTTTATCTCTACAGAGGGACTTATATACAATGTCAGATTGGGCAAACAAATGGAATATGAAGTTTAATGTGGGGGAGTGTAAAGTCATGCATTTGGGAGGAAACAATCCCAAGGCTACTTATGAACTTAATGGAATAATTTTAGGGGACTCATTGCTAGAGAAAGACCTGGGTATCCTTGGCAACTACAAACTTGGAAACAGTGACCAGTGTCAAACAACAGTAGCAAAGGCAAACACAATCCTGTCTTGCGTAAAAAGGGGTATTGAAGCAAGAATGGATAACATTATTTTGCCGTTGTACAAATCATTGGTAAGACCTTACCTGGAGTATGCAGTGCAATGTTGGGCACCGGTTCTGAAAAAGGATATACTAGAACTAGAGAGGGTACAGCGGAGAGCAACAAAATTAATTAAGGGAATGGAGGACTTGACATATGAGTAACGACTAGACAAACTTGGTTTATTTACTCTAGAGAAAAGACGACTAAGAGGAGACCTTATCACATTGTACAAGTATATGAGAGGTCAATACAAGGATCTCTGTGGTGAGCTATTTATTCCAAGGCCTGATCAGGTGACCAGGGGACACCCCTTGAGATTAGAGGAAAGAAGGTTTAGACTTCAGCAGAAGAAGGTGTTTTTTACAGTACGGTCTGTTAAATTGTGGAATTCATTGCCCAAGGAGGTGGTTATGGCAGATACAATGGATACATTTAAGAGAAGATTAGACACATTTCTTTCAAAAGAGAACATACAGAGTTATACTGTTCATCAGTAGGCAGATCAGGAAGGTCTGATAAAGACTAACTTATTTGGTAGCAGGAAAGCTATAAAATTACTGGGGTATGAGGAGGAGGTTGAACTTGAAGGACTTGTGTCTTTATTCAACCTAATTTACTGTGTTACTATGTCAGATACCCAACTATTCAACATTTAGATGTTCATTTAGAAATGGACAACATATATACTTTACACCACACAATTTACATGAAAAAGTACAACAACCTGTGTTAGTCTTCTTTGTTAAAACACTTCTGTACTATTAAGTGCCACTGCCAACATACTGCACTTAGAATGCATCCTTACACAAAATTCAAAGTAGAAAAATAGGATCTCCTTTCCTTTATTAGCCTAATGTCTTCTGCTCTGACATACTTGAAAGAGTTTACACTGTACATGCACTCAATTTAGAATGCTATTACTTAGACTTCTTCTACATCACATCAAAGGACCTACAAGTTTCAATGCATTCAAAACTATTAACAACATTACATACAACACTTTTAACCTAGCATGTCAGGCCATAATCTTTTAGAAAATGACAATAGCAAAATGATGACCAAGGACACAATGATGGCCAATGCCATCACACTATTGTTAGGCTACTATAAATCAGATATACAATATAGTACAGGACAGAATACATTGGGACATAGTGCATGTCCCAAAACTCATTGTGCCACACAAAAGTAAAGCAATTCAGGGGCAATACAAATGCACCATACGGAATACATTAAAGGGATAGTAATACTTTAATATTACTATTCCCCATATTGTAGTTATTTGAAAAATAATTGAATTGTCCCCAGGTTCATCTCTCAAACCTTTATGGTTTGAGAGATAACCAAACGTAAAGTTCCCTGAAGTCAGCGTTGTACTGACTGCAGGGATATCCTGTCTGACTTTCATCAGGCGGCTCTGCAGCAGAGCCGCGATCACGTTAGTGAAATAAACCAAGCACATGTAGAAGACCATTTCAGTGAAATAATTCTTTTTCACTAATGCAATCACGGCTCTGCTGCAGAGCCGCCTGATGAAAGTCAGACCGGATATCCCTGCAGTCAGTACAATGCGGACTTCAGGGAAGGGGGAACTTTGCGTTCTGTTTGAAAGATGAACCTGGGGGCTATTAAATTATTTTGCAAATATCTACAATATGGGGAATAGTAATAATAAAGTATTACTATCCCTTTAAAGGGATAGTAATACGTAAGTATTACAAATCCCTATATTAAAGCCCTTGTAAAAAAAACATATTGCCCCCAGTGTCATCTCTCAAACCTTTATGGTTTGAAAGATGAACGCCTCTAAAGTTGCCCTCTCCCTCCATCTTCCCCGTAGTCAGCATTCTAGATGACTCAGGGAAATCCGGTCAGAGATCATCAGGCGGCTCTGCAGCAGAGCCGCAATCGCGTTAACTAAAAAAGAAACTTTCACTAAAACGGTCTTCTATGTGTGCTTGCAAACCAAGCACACGTAGAAGACCATTTCAGTGAAAGGTTTTTTTTTAGTTAACGTGATCCGGCTGTGTTGGAGAGCCGCCTGAAAGTCGTACAACTCTGTCCCCTGCAGTCAGCTAAAATGCTGACTACGGGGAAGGGGGAGGGAGAGGGCAACTTTAGAAGTGTTCATCTCTCAAACCATAAAGGTTTGAGAGATGACACTGGGGGCAATACGTTTTTTTTAACTAGGGCTTTAATATAGGGATTTGTAATACTTAAGTATTACTATCCCTTTAAAGTTCCCCAAATGAGCATTTATTGAACCATTTGAATGCATTGCCCACCCCCTGGTACTCAAAGGGTTAAATATTGGTTTTTAACACTTTAAAGTTTAGAAACTAAAGAAAGCTTCTGAAGAAAGTTTATAAACTTGGTATGTTTACATTAGAGAAGAGACATCTAAGGAGTGATAAGATTACTATTTAAAATATACTCAAGGTCAATATAAAGAACTATCCAATAAATTATTTACTCAAAGAGCTGACTCAAGAATGAGAGGTCATCCATTAAGACTAGAGGAGAGGTGCTTTCTACTAAGATAAAGGCAGGGATTTTTTACAGTAAGAGGAGTGAAGCTATAGAATTCTTTGCCTGGGATGCTGGCGGGCAGATAAACGTTTTGCCTCAGACAAGTAGGTTAAATTTTTATGGTCCGTCAGGATCAGAATAGGAACCTTGGTTCCCTCCAGAAGGTAGCGCCATACCTTGAGAGCCAAAATGATGGCCAGCAGCTCTCTATCACCAATGTCATAAATCTGCTCTGCCTTGGATAATTTCTTAGAAACGTATCCACAGGGGAGAAATGCCTCACCCGGGGCCGATCGCTGAGACAGGAGGGCGCCTACTCCCGTCTCAGACGCATCCACCTCCAGGGTAAAGGGCAGGGCAAGATTAGGGTGTATCAATACTGGTGCCATAGAAAATGCTGTCTTAAGCTTTTCAAAGGCCAATAGCTCTACGGAAGACCAGTCTGAGGCATCAGCGCCCTTACAAGTCATATCTGTAAGCGGCTTGACCACAGATGTTTTTGATAAATCTCCTGTATTAATTCGCGAAGCCCAGGAATCTTTGGAGCGATTTAAGTCCTACCTGACGGGGCCATTCCAAAATGGCAGATAGTATCACGGTGCCCGTGATTGCCTTCAGTGGTGATTGCTATTCTGCGATGTTGTTACTGCCTAGCTGTCGCTCTATGCTGAGTCACTATTCTTATAGGGCACTGTGCTGATGATGTCATCTCTCCTCCCACCTGCTAGGTCTTTTAAATCCCAGCATGTCTCATTACCTTTGCCCTTTCGTGGTGTCCCTGAGCTTTTTGCTGTGTTGGTCCATTACTGTTCCTGTGTATTAATTCTGCTACGTCTGACTACCCGATCCGGCTCTGACTCCTGGCTACGTCTGACTACCTGTTCTGGCTTTGACCCTTGGCTTCGTTTGACTACCCGATCCGGTTCCGACCACTGGCGACGTCTGACTACCCGATCCAGATCTGACCCTTGGCTGCCTCTCGTTTCTCTCTTTGTTGTGCTCAATTGCCATTCCTTGCCTTGGTTTGCTATCCTTGCTGCCTGTGCCTGCCTCTCAGCGCTTGCTTCCGCTACCGGCGCTTGTCGGTCATTCAGTGTGTCTGACCTCCCGTGGCCGTCCTGGTTGGTGTGTTGCCTTACCTAGCCTCAGTACCGATTACCTTCTCGGTTGTATACCATACCATTGGGGTATAGTTGCACTCCATATTTTCTGCCGACTGTGTGTGCGTGGAAGTGCTCTGCACTGTCCTCCCAACTAGCCTGTGTGAGTCCCAGGGCCATTCCGCTACTGCTCGCCTGCCTAGTGAAGGGTGAGGAAAGTGAGTTCACTGTTCCTCCCTGGTCTTGTGAAGGTGTGCCAATCATCCTGTGTGCGTGGAAGTGCTCTGCACTGTCCTCCCAACTAGCTTGTGTGAGTCCCAGGGCCATTCCGTTACTGCTCACCTGCCTAGTGAAGGGTGAGGGAAGTGAGTTCACTGTTGCTCCCTGGTCTCGTGAAGATGTGTCACTCTTTGCTGCCATGTTTGTTTCACTCATTACTGCCACTGTTGTGTCATTTGCTGCTATTATTATTGTGTCATCATTGCTGATACTGTTTGTCAGTGTTGTTATTTCCAAGTCACTCCATGACAGATAGCTTCTGGGGGTCCGTCGCAAAGCCAGATGCGGATATAATGTACCCCAGGAACGTCACTTGTGACTTGTGAAATTCGCATTTCTTTAGTTTGCAGGACAGCCCATTTTCCCTCAATAGTTGTAATACCCTGGACACAGCTGTAAGATGAGTCTCCAAAGTGGGGGAATGGATAAGTATGTCATCTAGGTATATGACAACCGAGGATTGTAATAAGTCTCTTAGCACATCATTGATTAGTTCCTGGAAGATAGCCGGAGCATTACACAGCCCAAAGGGTATAACCAGGTATTCATAGTGACCGCTCCGAGTCTTCCACTCATGTCCCTCCTTCATATGGACCAAACTGTATGCTGCCCTCAAGTCCAGCTTGGGAAACACCTTAGAACCCTTTAATCTGTCGAAGAGCTCCGTAATCAAGGGTATAGGGTAGGCGTTTTTATCATCAATCTATTGAGTCTGTGGACGTCAATACAGGGGTGCAGAGGTAGATTTGCGGATTATACTTCTAGCAAGAGCATCGGACACAAATTCCTCCATGACCCTATTCTCCTCCACAGATAATGGATATACTCGGCCCTTGGGGGGAGTTGCTCCTGGAATCAGGTTAATCTCACAGTCATAAGGCCTATGAGGAGGCAACACAGCTGTTTGTGCCTTATCAAACACATCACTGAAGGCCCTATATTCCTCAGGCAGGACTGAGGCAGAAGTATAAAGTAGTCTCATAGGAGTGAGACAGGTGTTCGTACAATTCGAGGCCCAGGACAAGATATCACAATTATGCCATTCGATCCTGGGATTGTGTTCCAGAAGCCAAGGAAAACCCAGGACAATGGCATAATGAGGAGAGTTTATAACCTGGAATTGTAGGGTTTCAGTGTGAAGGGCCCCTACTCTCAGGGTTAAAGGCAGCGTTTCCTGAGTAATGTGGGAGGATTGTAGGGGCCTACCATCAATGGCTTCGATTGCCAAAGGAGAGGCACGAGACTACAAAGGAATAGCGTGCCTGTTAGCAAATTCAGCATCAATAAAGAGACCTGCCGCTCCAGAATCCAGCAAAGCAGGCACAGATACGGAAGTGTTGGCCCAAGATAGAATAATCCCCAACATAGGTTTGCCCTTTACCATCTCCGGGGACTGAGTGATGCCACCTAAGATCTGTCCCCTACAGGATCTTTGGTGCGGGCGTTTCCCGGACGCACCGGACAAGACCTTAACAGGTGACCAGGTTTCCCACAGTACAAACAAAGACCATCCCTCCTCCAAAAGGCCCTCTCCTCCCCGGTAAGGCGAGTGGCCCCCAACTGCATGGGCTCGCTGCCGGAGGAGTCAAATCCAGGAGGTGTGGGAGGCAAGGGAGGAATGGGTGGGTGAGTAAAACTTGGTGCCAAATGAGAAGGAAGCCTACGCAGGTGTTCCTTAAACGAAGGTCTCTCCCGTATACGTGCGTCTATCAGAATAATAAAAGAGATGAGTTTGTCCAAATCTCTAGGCAGGTCACAGGCAGCGATTTCATCTTTGATCATATTGCACAAACCTTGGGAGAAAGCTGCCACCAATGCCTCATTATTCCAATTCACCTCTGTTGCCAATGTGTGAAACTCTATCGCGTACTCGGCCACAGTACGAGCGCCCTGGAGGATGGTCATTAAATGCTTGGAGGCAGAGACCTGACTCCCTGGTATGTCAAAAACTCTACGGAATGTGCCCACAAATTCCGTGAAGTTATAGATAATAGGCTTATCCATCTCCCATAGCAGATTGGCCCAGGCCAAGGCCTTGCCAGACAAGAGAGAGATCAGGAATACCACCTTACTGCGCTCGTTTGGGAAACTGTGAGGTACCATCTCCATGTGTATCCCCACTCGGTTGAGACACCCACGACAGAGAACTGGGTCCCCATCATACCGCTGTGGAAGCTGAGCATGACTGGAAAATCCCCTGATCACGCCTGCATCAGGAGTAGTGAGTGTAACCGGTGCTGAGGCAGCAGCAGAGGAGGCCATTGGTTGTTGGACGGAACGGTCAAGGTGAGCCATGCGATTCAATAGAGTTTGCAATGCTAGCATCATGTGATCAATACGCTGATCCTGTGCATCAACTCTGGTCAGGATATTCTGTAAAGAAGGGTTACCAGTATCATCCGAAGACATGGCCCTTTCCTACTGTCACGATCCCAGCAAGGAAACTCAGGACAAGTACTTAAGGTAACACCAACTTTATTAAGGCAGCAAGTATACAGATATATCATAAGACAGTAAATCAATATGCAAGATTGAAGAGAAGCATACAACGCTGCAAGGAACAACTACCAGGAATAGAAGCCTGCTACCGTGTGATTCTCTAGAAAACCGTGTCCCAGCAAAGGAACAGGAGAGTCTGCAATTCCTCAGGTCCGCACCTGGGAGTAGCCAGACAGAGATAAGGGTAACCAAGGTCTCAGGTCCGCACCTGAGAGAGCCGGCAACGTAGTGAGGCAACAGGAAGGTGTCTGCCAGAGCCACAAGCCTGCACCAGATTGGTTATCTATTAAGTGGAAGGCCACATGCAAGGTAGTAGATAGAGCCACAGGTCAGCATTAGATTGGGTGGTCAGACAAGCCAGAGATCATGCACAGAGTGGGTCGTCAGCCAGAGCCACAGGTTTGCACCAGAAAGGATGTCCACTGAAGCGTTGGTATGCTGGATACGCAGTGGACAGAGCCCTAGGTCAACACCAGAATGGATAGTCAGACAAGCCAGAGGTCATACATGTAGCAGGTAGTCAGCCAAAGCCAGGAGCAACACACGGAACGGTTAGTCTGCCAGAGCTGCAGGTCTGCACCAGAATGGATGTCCAACAAGCCAAGGGTCATACATGGAGCGGGTACTCGGACAGAGCCACAGGTCAGCACCAGATCAGTTAGTTAGACAAGCCGAATCATACACACAGCCCAAAACACTAGAACTGCACTGGACACAAACGAAAGGGCAACTAAGCCCTGTGTCCAGACAGTTTACATAGGAGATGTAGCAGGAAGAGGAGGAGCAGTCAAAAGGTGACTGTCCCTTTAAATGGAACGCACGTCCATGCTTTTGGACATGCATCCAAAAATGACCTCACCCGCCGTTGGAGCACCGCACCGCAGTGGCTGAGCCGCTAACGGGAAACTTGCCTCAACGGAGGCACTATGAGATGCGGACAATGCGGCTGGAGCCGCTAACGGAGAATGCGGTCGGCTCGAGCAGCCGCGGCGGCGGTATGTAACAGGAGTGGAATGTGGGAAAGAATGTTTTTTTCATTAATTTCTTGCAAACATGAGAACTGTATAGCTTTCCTGCTACCAAATAAGTTAGTCTTTATCAGACCTTCCTGATTTGCCTACTAATATACAGTATAACCCTGTATGTTCCCTTTTGAAAGAAATGTATCTAATCTTCTCTTAAATGTATGCATTGTATGTGCCATAACCATCTCCTTGGGCAAGGAATTCCACAGTTTAACATACCTTACTGTAAAAAAACCCTTCCTCTGCTGAAGGCTAAACCTCCTTTCCTCCTTTCTCAAGTGGTGTCCCCTGGTCACCTGATCAGGTCTTGGAATGAATAGCTCACCACAGAGACCCTTGTATTGACCTCTCATATACTTGTACAATGTGATAAGATCTCCTCTTAGTCATCTTTTCTCTAGAGTAAATAAACCAACTTTGTCTAGTTGTTCCTCATATGTCAAGTCTTCCATTCCCTTAAAAGGATAATAATACTTAAAGAGATAGTAATACTTGGAAAAAAATTGTATTTTATATTGTAGCCCTTAAAAAATATGAAAAATTATATAAGTCTTATCTCCCAAACCTTTATGGTTTGGGAGGTATTCACAAGCAAAGTTTCCCCCTGAGAGAAGTCATCGTTCTAGCTCGCAGATTTGGAATCTGGTCCTTTGACCAGCCGTGGCTCCCAGAAGTACCGAGATCATGATCTTTAAAAATCATTTCTTCATTGGAATGGTCTACAAAGTGTGCTTGCAAGCCAGGCACACTTTGTACACAGTTCAAATTAAGTTGTTTTTTTTAAAGATCGTGAACTTGGCACTGCTAAAAAGATGCCGGTTGATCTGTGGACCACATTCCAAATCTGTCCACTAGATGGCAGACTTGGCTGAAACAGCCAGGAAAAGGGAACTTTATTTTACTTGTGAATAAGATAAGACGTATATCATTTTTAATGTCTTTTAAGGGTTACAATATAAAATAAAATTATTTTCAAGTATTACTATCCCTTTAAATGTAACTTTAATGCATCTTGTAGCCCTTAAAAACACATATTAAATGACCCCAGTGGCATATCTTAAACCTTTATGGTTTGAGAGATATCCGCTTTCAAAGTTCCCCAAACCTGACGTCAACGCTCTAGCTGACTGCAGAGGAATCCTGTCCCTGAACAAGAGACAGCTCTGTAGCAGAGCCAAGATTGCGTTATTGCAAAAGAAATCTTTCACTGAAAAGGTCTTCTAAGTGTGCTTGCAAACCAAGCACACATAGAAGACCGTTCCAGTGAAGGATTTCTTTTTCCATAACTCAGTCTTGGCTCTGCTGAAAAGCCTCCGCCAGTCCCGGGACCGGATTCCCCTGCAGTCAGCTAGAGTGCTTATATCAGGGGAGGGGGAACTTTGAAAGCAGATATCTCTCAAACCATAAAGATTTGAGTGATGCCGCTGGGGTCATTTAATTTGTTTTTTTAAAGGCTACAAGATGCATTAAAGTTACATTTAAGTATTACTATCCCTTTAATTAATTTTGTTGCTCTTCGCTGTACCCTCTCTAGTTCTAGTATATCCTTTTTTAGAACTGGTGCCAAAACTGTACTGCATATTCGAGGTGAGGTCTTACCAATGATTTTTACAATGGCAAAATGATGTTATCCACTCTTGCTTCAAGATATATTTACCAATCAAAAATAAGGAATATATATTATAGATAGATATTTATTTATTTATTTATAGTATGGGAACAATATATATTTATTTATAATATGGGAACAATAGAAAATATATGACATCCTAAAAAAGCAACATATGGCTTGCAGTGGTACAGTAAAATGTGAAACCTCATTTACCGAACAAATAGCAAGAAACATGAAGTTTGATGTAGTCCTTGAGGTATTAACTAATAGACCTTCAGTAAAAGCAACTGAACAGAATGAGTCCAAGTTTCACACACAGATCTTATGGGGTATACTATTCACTTTAATTTAAAGTGCAGGGAAAAAAGTACCCCCATTCTGGAAATATTTAGGAGTATAGATAAGAAAGCTCATAACTCATGAGCATGCACATAGCAGACTTTGGGTAGTCAACCTCCACTCCATTTAAAGGGGAACTCTCACCTCTAATTAAGTTGTTCTTTTCTAAATGCTCCCTTTTGACTGAATCTCTAATCAGTTTTTTTTTTTTCAAAAACTGTGACTTAGTGAGAGAGGACGTACATGTACGTCCCGGAAGTCCGGGTCCCCGCACGGCGTTCAGGGACTCCGGAATAATTAAAAAAAAAAAAATTCTTAGCCGGGCGTTAAGTGACGGCCTCGTGTGCGCATGGCTGGTCACTAAGGGATTAATACTGTGTTGCCAGAGATATTACCTTGTAAAGATAAGCCGGTGACGTCAGTTCAGTACAGTCTGTCAATCTTTGTCTCTTTCCCCCCACTTGTTCCCCTTTGTCTCCTCCTCCTCTGAAGGAGGAATAAAGCAGACGAGTCGGAGCACTCTTTTGCCAATAACAGCACTCCGATCCGCATGCTGGATTCCTCCACCAGAGGAGGAGAGTGTACCGGAGCCTTTACTAAACTGATGTCACCGGCTTATCTTTACAAGGTAATATCTCGGGCAATAGAGTATTACATTAAAAAAACTAAAACGGATTACAGATTCAATCAAAAGAGAACACTAACATAAGAACAACTTTATACAGGTGACAGTTCCCTTTTAATGGTATAATTAATATAATTGAAAATGCTGATTTTTTTGTAAATTTTATTTAGATATATGTTTTACACGAAACAATACATTGAGAATTCTGTCCTGGAGTGTTTACAGTAAAGAGTTGCGTATTTAAGCCAATAGAGAAACATTATATATATACATACTATATATATATATATATATATATATATATATATATATATATATATATAATATATACTAGTTGAACAGCCAGTGTACACGGGCCACAGTGCTAGCAGCAACGGCCGCGGTGCAGTCATGCGCTCCGAATTCAGTCAGTAGTCCTCTCTGCACACCTTCGGGTAGTCTGTACTGTGCATGACAGCTTCTAACAAATATACATATGCAAATTATTATAAAGAATATATTATATCTATCTCTCTCTCTCTCTCTCTCTCTCTCTCTCTCTCTCTCTCTATATATATATATATATATATATATATATATATATATATATATATAGAAGCAGTTATCTTTAAGTATTTTAGTCTGGGGAAGATCTGAGTTTTTCTGGTAGGTTATTCGACTCTGGAGCTCTGAAGAAGAAGGCAGATCGACCGGCTTGTTTCTTGTATTGTGGCATCCTCAATGAGTTGTTAGCAGTGAAGCGGAGGTTATAGTTAGTATGGAGAGCTGGAGTGAGCATACTGCTCAGGTAGTCTGGTAGGCATTTAGAGAAGTAGTTATAAACCAGGCAAGAGAGGTGAAGGGTACTTTGAGATTCAAGTGTTAGCCAGTTTAGGTTTTCATACATATCACAATGATGGGTTGTGTAATTACATTGGAGGATAAATCAGCATAATAATTTATACAGAGTGTCACGTTTAGCTAGATGGATTTGTGGCACAGGAGCACATACTATGTCCCCATAGTTTATGATGTTGGTTAATGTGACTAGTTTGCCATTTTCATGCAGGACACTAATGGAAAACACAAACTGCAGGGTTGCTCTGATTATTGTGCAGTCCTACAGAATGACAATTTAAAGTGATAGTAATGTTTCGCAATAAAAGCAGCTCCAATTAATCTTTATAGTATCTGGGCCATGGAGAGTGTTATTTCAGTACTGTCAGAGTTGTAGTTCAAGAGTAATTGAATGATAGAGTATCCCCCTCCCACCCTTTTATTGATGTAACACTGCTCACCTCAGAGCAGGAAGACTGTCCAGATGGATCCCAGAGAGGGACAATCTTGAGTAAGCATAAGGAAAAACCAGTGGAGGGGGCAGGGTTTTCTTTATCCCTTGCTGTGGGCAGTCTGGTCCCAGGACCAGATTCCACATCTGAGGGGAGGTGGCTTATACTAGGTAAAAGGGGTGGGAGGGGGATACTTTATCATTCAATTACTCTTGAACTACAACTCTGACAGTATTTTACATAACAGTCTCCATGGCCCAAAGACTGTGAAGATTAATTGGAGCTGCTGTTTTCGTGAAACATTACTATCCTTTTAATATGTGCCCCACATTAAAATGCAATCTGATCACCTGGGTCTTAATACATGTGATTAAAAAAACAAATAAACAATGGGAGTTCAAAGGCAAAAAATAAATAAATCTTTGTTAAAGCTAGTATCAAAACTCTCAGGCAAATGAAAGTTGGGTAATTCAGGGTTAAAGTTTTGTGAACATTTATTCAGCACATAATTAATTACCTACATTTTTTTGCTCTTAAAAAATGAAACATCTGACTAGATGTGGAGTGGACATCTGAGACCACACAGCTGTTGAGGACTACAATCCACATCATTCTTGGGCCAGTAGTTTGCTGGCTAGAGAGGATGCAAGTTGTAATACTCAACAGCTGCAATGCTTCAGGATTCCCACCACTGGACCAGACACACTGAAGTATACAAACCTACACAAGGGTAGAGAAGAAATTAAAGGAATGGATAAAGGAGTAAAGAAAAATTGGATAGAGCAAAGGGAAGAAATTGGCGGAGTACGTTGATCCACACTTCCCTTTCCATTAGTTTCCCATAATAATAAAAATCACACAGACATTTGAAGCTTGCAGGGAAAGATTAGTCTAGATAAATTGTACAATTAGTGGATTAAGGGCTCGATGCTATTAGCCACTCCAAAACCGGTGTTACGGTAAAAACAAGCAACATGTATTTTGCAAATGTGTTTTACCAATTTTCTGTTGCAGAACCACCATAGTCTGTATATTTTGGAGTACTAACCAAAATGGCGTTGTCTGCTTTTAACCAACTATGCCTTAAACTACCACCTAAAAAACATGCTAAATGTCAAAGTCCAAGGAAACAGGCATACATTTGACGATAGAAAGAACAAGTTAAGCATTAGACGTGTTCACCACATTATAGAGGTTCAACATAGAGTGCCCCCCTTCGACATATTATCCTCCCCTTTGAAATTCAACATAAAGAGCTCCCATCCAACATTCTTTCTCCATTTTAATTCGACAAATATAGTTCCCATTCGACATTGTTGTATATGTATTGCATGATTGAGGCTGTATGTGGCTGTATACCTTGCCTGTATATGTGTAATAAGTGTTATGTTCATTTTATTTAAAAAAAATAGTTCAGACCTCAAGTGGGGATCACTTATCCAGTAGGACAGATGACCCATAGGGCTACAGTGCCAGCATTTTTAATAAAGCGCATATAACCTATGTGCAACATAGGTTATATGTGCTTTATTATGAATATACATAAATGTCAGACCTCGAAGGGGGAATCAGGACCCCTCCTAATATCCCCTCTAGCATGTGTCACCTATTCAGTAGGATAGGTGAACCATGGGGTGACAAGGAAGGCATTTTTTGCCTTCCTTTGCTATCTACTGGAGCCGCTGTATAAGCAGGCTCCAGTAGAAGTGCTTGTAGTGAACCCTGTCACTGGGTCCATTCATGAGAAGCACAATGTTGTGCTTTTATGAATGAATCAATCACCCGGTCATTCAAAAACCGGGTGATTGTTTCATTCATGAAAGCGCAAAGCTGTGCTTTTCATGAATGAACCCGGTGATAGGGTTCAGTAGAATTATTATTATGATTTATACAGCGCCATCTAATTCTGCAGTGCTGTACAATTGGGAATAGACATACAGAGGTATTACATAGTACAATCAAATGTGGAGAACAGAAGGATCAGAGAGCCCTGCACTTTTACTGGAACTACAGTAGATAGCAAAGGAAGGCAGCAAATGCCTTTGTTGTCGCCCCATGGATCATCTATCCTATTGGACAGGTGATTCATGCTAGAGGGGATATCAGGAGGGGTCCTGATTTCCCCCTCGAGGTCTGAAATTTATGTATATTCATTATAAAGTGCATATAAACTATGTTAAACATAGGTCTGAACAATTTTTTTAAAAATAAAATGTAACATAACATTTATTATACAAATACATATGCATACTTTGCCTATTAACCCTTTGAGTACCAGAGGGGTATCAAACGCATTGCAAAGCAATGCTTTGCTACCTCTGATACTCAAAGGGTTAATCATGCAATACATATTCAACAGAGCATGTCAATAAAATTGGAGAATAAACAATGTCAAATGGGAGCAATATTTGTCGAATTAAAGTGGAGAAAGGTCAGATGGGAGCACTATATGTTGAATTTCAAAGGTGGAGTTAATATGATGAAGGGGGGCACTCTATGTCAGATTTCTATGATGTATACTGTATTCTGCACTGCTTTTGTTTGAGCCATCATTGTGGCTTCTACGCTGCAGGATTCCTGTCAGAAAATGTAACCACAAAACACACGATATGTCACACTTCAAACGGTGCAGGTATTGTCCTGCAGGGGAGGGAGTGCTGGAGAGCGACACTGGGGTTCGGAGCTCGTGAACGGGGACTGTCAGCAAGCACACCTTGTAGACCGTTCCAGTGAAGGATTTCTTCTTCAATAACACAATCTCGGCTCTGCTGAAGAGCCTCTGCCAGTCCCCGGACCGGATTCCCCTGCAGTCAGCTAGAGCGCTGACGTCAGGGGAAGGGGAATTTTCACAGTGAATAACTCTCAAACAATAAAGGTTTGAGAGACGGCACTGGGGGCATTTCATTTCTTTTTTTAAATACCTACAAGATTAAAATTAGTAAAACTGATGTATTACTATCCCTTTAAGGAAATATTCACATTTGCTACCATACTAATGTACTAATGTACATGTACTAATGTATGCTAATTGCAGTACCCTTACTGTACCAGTGACATTTCATATGCTAATGAAGAAGCCTTTCCAGTGGCGTGTCATATTCTAATGAAGATTTCAATTATGTTTATTATGCTAATGAAGCGTTGTGTAGTACCAGGAAATGTTCACTTTCACTTTGTCCAGAAATAAAGGTTTGAATATCTGGTTAATTACTTTAAAATGAGTATGAATCCTTACTTGCTATTGTTACTATGTGAACATCAAGGCTATAATTAAATATCTCATGGAGCCAGGTTTTTAATCAAGGGAGACTGCACACCTGTCTTATCAATTATAATTAGTAGCCTGACCTTAATCATTGCTGGTTTGGTAGAGGGTTGCCTCGTTTCTCAAATTTTCTCTTTCACTTAGGGAGTCTACAAAAACAAAAAGTGTGACAAACGCACACCGACAGAAAAAAATGAAGTGTTTTGTTCAAGGCATGGTGGCCTCCCATGTGCCATTGCAGAGAGGAAATTTCCATATTCATATAAGACTGGTCCTGCCCACAGACAGTCCAGCTCCAAAATGTCAAGCAAATCCTCTCTGCACAAAAGAAATAGCACAACCCAGATGTGTGTTTTGGCCTATGTGGGCCTCATCAGTGAGGTGCAGCTGGTAGCAAGGGCTCATCCCCGGGTTTCCCTTGTGGCCATACATTATAAACCTCCCTGGAAGGGAGATCTTTGAATGCAGCCCACCACGGTTTCATTATATCATGGGTGAAACCAGGTAGCAGTGCTCTGCAGTGTCCCAGGGCCAGGAAGTGAAGTCCCCCAGTGATGTTGGAGGCCCAGGAAGAGCCCGCTGATGTGTCCCAGCTACCGGAGCAGCAACCCCCTGGGGGCCGGTTCGTCAAGCTTGTTTTTTTTTCCCACAGCCGCTCCCTTCACAGATGAGGTTGTGGACAGACATAGTTTATGGACCTTGGCTGGAAGAAGTGCACGGACCACCACCAGCCCCTGCAGCTGTAGATGCTGGTTAGTTATAGAACACAACTATCCATTCTTATGCTTGCTACGGATGCATTTTCTGAACAACAAGCCTGCATACATTCTGATACACCTTGATTTTCTTTGTTCTGCAAGTAAAGCTGAAGTGAATGTATAAATGCACCTGCGCTGCTCCTATGGAGTTAGCCACTTCAGCATAGGCACTAGGATATATGATGTCTGTAATGCATTGGCTTCGAACTCTCTCTCCTCAGGGACAGCTTAACAGCAATGAGTTTAAGAATTCCCTGCTTGTGCACAGGTGAGTTAATGGAATGACTGATTTACTTGTTAACTCACTGTACACAAACAGGGAAATCCTAAAGACATGACCTGTTGTTATTATAACATTGTATTCAATTTTAATAAAATGCTACACTTAGTAGACTTTCCTCTGTTTGTTCCTGTCTATGTTGCGCTTTGTGTCCTAGATTGATTTTTCTCCATGAATGGATAAGGCCACTTTCTCTACTGAGCTGAACAAGAGTAGGATATTTTGAATGACACTGAAAATATTGGGGATTGGATTTATGTTCATTGGAAATTATTATCATTATCCACTATCATCCATACTCATATTCACTGAATTTTCGTCCTAAGGGTTCTTCATTTTCATGCTACATCATTCATCAGTCATTCATATATTTTCATCCATGGATCATCCACTCATCATTATAGTGTTTATCATCTTTTCATAAATATATTCCGTGGACTATACAGGTACTTTCCATTTATTTCAATAACTATTTGGGATTTACATTATCATTTATTTCCATACCATCTGCATTATTCAACATACTTGAATTTATTTTATCATTTGCAAGATATTTTCTTTTAGTGTTCGTTTCTGATTTATGCTTATTGGTCTAGATTGCGGTTATTGGTTGCATTTTAGAAAACCACAGTTTCTCTTTGATTTTTGTGCAGTTTCTCTTTTTTTTTGTAGAATTAATTTCTACCCTTTCCAACACTTCCATCTGTATCATTTTAGATGGAAGGGGACTGAAATATGGTCCCCTCCCTCTCCTAACTTAATAAACATTTCTAGTATATCCAGTGGCTATTCAATTCTTCTGATGTCACTGTGCATGAGTGGCAACATCAGAACACAGGATAATTCAGATACAACAGCACAGTACCCTATCATATCCAGCACTGCATCATCTGGGAAGTCTCCCAAGCCTCAAATTCTAAAAAAGCCCCCTTGAGCGTCATAACATCTTGGAAGACAACAGCTACATTCAGGTAAAAAATGCATCACATCTCCCAATATGTTAGTTGAGTTCAAGTTGTTAAGTATAGGTCTGCTGCTTTCAGGTAACCAAGATTAAAAATGTTGTTCTTGCTAAGAGACAGTTTATTGCAGGCAGGAAAAGACATTTCTTTTGTTTGCATGTTTAAAGGGATAGTAATGTTTCAAAATAAAAGCAGCTCCATTTAATCTTCATAGTATTTGGGCCATGGAGAGTGTTATTTCAATACTGTTATTTCATTAATACTGTTGTAGTTCAAGAGTAATTGAATGATAAAGTATCCCTCTCCCTCCCCTTTTACCTAGTGTAAGCCACCTCCCCTCAGATGTGGAATCTAGTCAGAGGCGTAACTATAGGGGTCGCAGGAGTCGCACCTGCGACCGGGCCCATGCCCTTCAGGGACCCGGCCTCCCCCTGTTACCCCTCTGCCTGGCGTCCTCAATCTCCCGCCGGCGCTCTAGTAATGCAGAGCGCTGGGAGATGACATCATCTCCCACCGCTTTGCATTACTAAGAGGACCATGAGGGTGCTCCAGGTAGGAGATGGGGGCATTGTGGAGGGGGTCAATATGGTCAGGGGGGCCAATGTGGTGGGGGAGGGGGGCTCGTGGCACTTCTTGTACCAGGGCCCGGAGGCTTCTAGTTACACCTCTGAATCTGATCTTAAGACAAGACAGCTCACAGCAAGGGACAATGTTATTACTGTGAGAACAATGAAAACCCTGCCCCCTTGACAGGTTTTTCCCTTATGCTAATTGAAGATTGTCCGTCTCTGCAAGCAATCTGGACACCACCTTTCTGTTCTGAGTTAAACAGTGTTACATCAGTAAAAGGGGCGGGAGGGGATAGTTTTTCATTCAGTTACTCTTGAACTACAACTCTGACAGTATTGAAATAACATTCTCCATGGCCCAAATACTATGAAGATTATTTGGAGCTGCTTTTATTTTGAAACATTACTATCCCTTTTAGAAATTATGTTTTGTTAATACCAATCAACAAGACCTGAATAAAGCCTAATTTGGTTCAACATATTTCCATTTTCTGCCTCTGAAAAGCAATCCTGTAACCAGTAGCATGGAGACATTCTATATATAACAGAAGGGGACATTAAACTGCTATTAAATCCTAACTGGAAGGAAAATGTTCTGGCTCGATAACCTAACAATCACATTCTACATAATTTACGAATCTGTTACTGCAGGTCATGTTCTTCTCTTATAAATTAACATAAGAATCATACCCCTCTACTCTGAGGTATGTACGAACACAGAAATATTATGGGACCACTTCAAACGGTAATAATCTTGCTCCAACTGATCACTAACCAATAAATATTGTGACTGGTGGAGAGAGGTACGACTAAACAGGAAATCCATAACAGTAAAAATCAAAGGAGCAAAAGAAAATTGCCTGCATAATAATATATTACAACACCACAAGGACATATAAAACACATGTAAAAACATATACAGACACAGACCTCCCCTCCATATATGGTAGCATCCCTGCTATAGTGTTCAAAAACAATCACACTAATAAAGTGCAAGTGTTAAAGGTAATGTGCAATCATCTCCAAGGGATATCACTGTTTGGAATTCCCAAAAATACCCAGGTATCATTAAGTACAAAAGGTAAAGAAAAAATAACAACAGTCCCAGATCTCAGTCCCAGATATCCCACACAGTGCCCTCACAACTTCTCTGAGAAAACAGGATCATACAAACAACAGTCCTCCACCACCAGGCCAGCAGATGCAGCATCTCAGGTTGTAAAGGCATCTGGATGTAAAGGAGAAACAGTGGAGTGTACAGGAGAGGAAGCCCAACATGGTCAGACATTGTTAAAGGGATGGTAATGTTTCACAAAAAAAAACAGCTTCGATAAATCTTCACAGTGTTTGGGCCGTGGACAGTTTTATGTCAATACTGTTTGAGTTGTAGTTCAAGAGTAATTGAATGATAAAGTATGCCCCTCCCACCTCTTTTACTGATGTAACGCTGCTCACCTCTGAGCAGCAAGATTGTCCAGATGGATTGCAGAGAGGTGCAATCTTCAGTGAGCATAAGGAAAAACCTAAAGAACCTGTAAAGAGGGACATAGTTATCCTTATGCTCACCTTAAGAAGATTGTCCCTTGCTGTGACTTGTCTGGTCATAAGACCAGATTCCACATCTGAGGGAATGTGGCTTACACTAGGTAAAAGGGGTGGGAGGGGGATACTTTCTCATTTAATTACTTTTGAACTACAACTCAAACAGTATTGAAATAACAAAATAACACTCCCCATGGTCCAAATTCAGTAGCAGATAGGATGCTTGATGGTGATAACAGGATACCAGGTGAAGAGAGCTGGACACTCTGTAGGGAAAAAACAAGATGTACTTGAAAAGCAATCCAGTAGGACTGAAGTCAGCAGCAGTGACTGCTAACAGAAAGAGCATGCTGAGAGAGGTATCCAGGGACAGGCCAAAGGTCAGCAACAGTGAATATCAGTATATAAGCAAAATCAGCAGGCAGAAGTATATCCAGGGACAGGCAAGTGGTTAAAACCAAGAGTCAGCAGACAAAATCTGCAAGTGCAAGAGAAATCCAAGATACAGGCCAAGCAGGAAGCATAAACAGCACTTAACTCTAGAATCGCGAGCTGAATTAAACAGCATACAGCTTATAAAGGCCCAAACCGGAAGTCTGGGCCTATGTGACCAGGAAGAAGGGCAGAGAGGCAAAGGAAGCCACAACCGCTTGCCCATAGTGGAGGGCAGTGTTAGGGACTGCAACATATGCTGCCCTCTCCTAGGCACAAGGGAGTCTAGTGAGTCTGACTCATCCCCCCAGCCTGGTTTCCACCGTCCACTATTAGTCGCAGACTTCTGCATACATACTTTACCAGTGGAAGGAAAAATGTAGGGGGTCAGTCATGGAATTGCACATATACTGCCTGCTCCCACAGTAGCCATACTCCTGGCACCCACTAAAGTATGTCAACCCATACCAATGGGGTACAAATTTTCTCAGGCTGGCTCTAGGTACTGGATAGACTAGGAAATCACATGGCATTGAAAGGTTTTAGTATCTTTGCAGTGACTGAAGTCTAAAAAAGTATGTGTTTATTTTCCTAAGGCACCACCCCTCATTTGAGGTAGTGAATGTATACTTCCCCAAAATATTATGCCTTACTTATTGTTTTTTCATATCTGTAATGGTTATGACCATTTTAGTGCAGGCAGGTTATTTCACAAAATAAAAGGGGTTGGTGTAGGTTAGTGTTCTTGACACTACCTACGGTATGTCACCTCATGCCAGTCGGGGTACCATTTTTCTTTGGATGGAAGAAAGTGCTGAATACAGTAGGAAACTCAGTAAATGTTGAAGATTTTAGTATCTTTGAAGTGCTGGAAATAAAGGTCAAAAAAAGAAAATTCCCTTATAGCACCACCTTATGGAAATGATTGTGTACACTAGCCTAGGAGTAAAAAGGGAAACAACCCATTTAACGCAGATGAATATCTACTTTGTAAAATTGTATGCCTTGCATTTCTCACCTTCTTATCTGTAATAGTGAGGACCATTTTAGAGCAGGCAGCCTAAAAAAGAAAACAGGTAGGTATAATTTTATGCCTCTGGTACCCCCTAATCTATGTCAAGCCATAACAAGGGAGTACCATTTTTCTTGGTGGTGTAGTAGCTAATGAATGCAGTAAGAAATGTCATTGTGTTCAAAGATTTTAGTACATTTGAAGGGGTGGAAATGTACATAAATTCCATTTTTTTCCTGTAGCCCCACTTTCTGGAAACATTTGTGCACACCAGTTAAGGGGTAGAAAGGCAAGTGACCCCTCATGTGATGCGATGGGTTGTCTGCTTTTCAAAATGGTGTTCTTTGTCCACATTTTCTTCATTTCTGTAGTTGGAACAACCATTTTGGTACAGACTAGTTACGTCTGGGAAAAAAATGTAAGGAAAATTTGAGCTTGCATTTGGTGTAGTTTTGTGATTCTGGTACTCTCTTCAGTGTGTCGGCTCATACCAGTAGGGTACCATTTTCCTATAAGAGTAGTAGCTAATGATTACAGTAAGAAATTCCATTGTTTTCAAAGATTTCAGTACATTTGAAGTGGCGGAAATGTTAAATAAAATGCCTATTTATTCCTTTATTGACACCTTCTGGAAACATTTGTACACACCAGGCATGGGGTAGAAAGTCAAGTAACCCCTTATTTGATGTAGTGGGATATCTGCTTTCAGAAAAATATTGATTTATTGAGCGGTTTTAGGGTAGTATTACCATGCAATCAATGCAATGCGCATTTTAGTTCATAAAGTTGAAAATACCATTTCGCATTCCTGTTAATTAGGGGTCTGTGCAGGCCATGCTTATAGGTAAAATTGTACATATTTGGTATTTTTATACTCAGGGAGTTCAATGTTTTTAAAAATAATTGACATTTTCACTACCAACATAAATTTTTGTGAAATATAGTTTATGCTAATGGAAAAATAACATAGAAACATAGAATTTGACGGCAGATGAGAACCATTCGGCCCATCTAGTCTGCCCATTTTCCTACTGTAAAAACCTGAAACCTTTTTTGGTCCGTGGTCTTTTCTTATGTTAAGGACAGCCTTATGCCTATCCCATGCATGCTTAAATAATTGTTTTTACCTTTTTTGTATATATGACATCATAGCTTGTCAAATGATGCAAAATTTAGTTTTATGAGAAGCCATTAAAAAAGAGGAATTCTTTTTGGGAAAAAAAGAAAATATATATATAGCTTTCAATGTATAACTACAAAGTTACCAAAACATACCTAAACAAATGGATAGCAAAAATGAGGAAAATATATCTGGTCTGAGGAGTACTAAAGATTCCCCAAGCCTCTGGCACTGAAAGGTTAATTAAGTATTAAAGGAGCAGTACATTTTTTAATGAAAACATTTATGTTATAGAGCTTTATCTGCTGAGTAAAACTCCCACTGCTGTCAGATGTTGTATTCAACATTTCTAAATAATCAGGAAGTGAATTTGCTGTGCATTTACCTCCTGTTAGTTCGAAATGACAGAAAGTGACACAGCAGTTTCTGTCACATTCTGTAAGTCAGTGTAACGGTTTGTTTGACACACAGACACAGTGGTTTAGGATAAAACACAGTTTTTTTGAAATCACAATAAAATAAGAACCCTCACATGTCCTGTAGTATACAGGCAGTATAATACAGACACACAACAGGTTATATATACATATGCCTACACAGGTCCAGTATAACCATAAAGTCCATAGCAGTCTATACTGACACAGGTCAAGAAGAATATGTTGGATTCCCAGGACAAAGGTACTGCATTGGTTGAAGGTCTTCAAGGAGTGTAAACAGTCCCATGTGTTGAGAGTTCTGTGATAGAGCTCTTTCCATATAGAGAGCTTTAAGATACTTAACGCCCAGGAACAAGTTAGCAAAACAAATGCGAACTGCCAGAGTACTATCAGGAATTGAGTAACGTAGAACACTGCCGGAGCAGTAATGGAAACTGACACTTGCACTATGCAGGAGCAGTAACGGAGACTAGAACAAAGACACACTGCCATAGCAGTAATGGAGGCAGACACTTGCATTGTGCAAGAGCAGTAACGGAGACTAGGCCAAAGACACACTGCCGTAGCAGTAACGGAGGCAGCCACTTGCACTCTGCAAGAGCAGTAACGGAGACTAGGCCAATGGCACACTGTCGGAGCAGTAACGGAGGCAGCCACTTGCACTCTGCAGGAGCAGTAACGGAGACTAGGCCAATGGCACACTGCCGGAGCAGTAACGGAGGCAGCCACTTGCACTCTGCAGGAGCAGTAACGAAGACTAGGCCAATGGCACACTGCCGGAGCAGTAACGGAGGCAGCCAATTGCACTTTGCAGGAGCAGTAACGGAGACTAGGCCAATGGCACACTGTCGGAGCAGTAACGGAGGCAGACACTTGCACTCTGCAGAAGCAGTAACGGGTACTGGATTGCCTGTAGAATCAGAATGTCGCCAAGTCGACAACAGGCCGTCAGATCAGGAATGCCAACCAAGCCGGGTCGAATCATGGAGCAGGAACGTCAGCCAAGCCGGGTCAGTACACTGGAGCAGGAACGTCAGCCAAGCTGGGTTGGTACACAGGAGCAGGAACGTCAGCCAAGCCAGGTCGGTACACAGGAGCAGGCGCAGAAGAATAGTCAGGCAATCCAGGTCCGAACACAGGAGCAGGAGACAAGATGCAGAGTAGTCAGGCAGGCCAAGTCGGTACACTGGGAATCACTGAGCAGAAACTAGCACTGGTACAGGAACACCACGAAAGGGCACCAGATGGGTGCTGGAGCCCAGTATATAAAGGCCATACTGGGCGGGACAAACACAGGACAGCCAATAGGATCACACACAGTGTAGACTGACAGGAAAACAATAACAAGCGGAGCACGGGCACCGTGATAGTCAGTGACTTTCCTCTCCATTAGAATGTAACAGAACTATTAATTGGAAATTGACCACTAGAGGGCACTGCTAATGTAAAAAAATCCACATGTTTAAACTGTAATAGCACTGGAAATATGCATCTCTCAGCAGTGGGAGTACCCTTATTTTACTCAGCAAGAAACACCCTACAATATATATATATATATATATATATATATATATATATATATATATATATATATATATATATATATATATTCATAAAAAAAAGTTTACTGCTCCTTTAAACAAAAACAAATTAACAGCCTTAACCCAACTCAATTGTTTTTTAGTACAAAAAAAAGATCTTTTGAAGATCTGAACTCTACTGACTTTATATACTATGAAATATTAACAAGAAGTATCCCTTTTAGGTTGAGTGAGGTGGCAGACACACTAATAAGACTAATGCAGCTAGGTGCAAGATAACATAATGTTTACAAAAGCCATTTTAGAACAAATAAAACACTAGAGTTTTTTTTTATTTATTTATAAAGTGCAAACATAAGCCACAAAGCTGTACAATTAGGGAATACACATTATAAAAACATGACTCTTGTACAGACTGGCACATATGATAGAGTAGGCCCTACTCGTATTGGAGGAAATTACGTTGCCATTTTCCTGATTCAGTGGGTGATAACCAGGCTTTGCAGACTGAGCTGAAAGCAGAATAAAGGTAGTGTGCTGTAGCTTTCAGAGGGTTAAGGTGTCCTCTCCAACACACTGTGGCTAGAGTTCTTTAGCTGAGAAGCGTCAAAGTCTGCTTCCGATGCATCTGGCTGAGCATCCTGAACAGACAGACTTTGTTTGTTGTTTTATAAACAGAAAAGGCAGAGGAGACTATACATAACTGCAGAAAAAAGTAGTGTATCAAATGTGCTGCTCTTCATCAGCACATTGCTGTGATCACTGATGGTATCCTATATTATAATTTGCTAAGGATGTTTGTCAGAAACCGTCATGCGCAGTAGAGACAGCTGCGCAGGCTGCAGTCATGCGCAGAACAGACTGTGGCGCAGGCAGTCAGTACTGCGCATGACGGCAGCGCCACCAGTGTTGGCCCGTGTACACAGGCTTTAAAACTAGTACATCAATGATCTGTTATATTTCTTTCTCTTGTGTATGTAAAGTAAGGAAATACAAGAAAAACTGGCATAAATGGTGCCATTCTGGCGATAAACACACTGCATGAACACTAAACTTTGATATTTCTGTAATTGACTACATGGAATGCAGTTGAGTGAGTATCACTCTCATCTGTATTAGTGCATTAATATGCTACTTGCAAACCTTCAATGGAACAAAACTGTTATATTATGGAAAAATATGCTGAAGCATGCTTCAAACAAACGTTTTAGAGTGCAGATGTGACATTTTGCTGTTGCTGCCTATGGAAAGCTTCAATATATAACAAAAATCTTCCCATAGACAACAATTAAAATGTGCCACTGTGGTCTGGTCACCATATTTGTTCTGTAATAATTTTTGAATGAAGCATCTTTCAGGTAGTGTAGTGCTCCTGTTTTTACAACTCAAACTGAAGGACCAAGCCACAAAACTACATTTTTTATTTGCTGGAGAGCATTTATTTGCAGGCTGAAGCTCCCATTAGACAGTAATAGCAGCTCATTTTATTAACAAGAAAATAAATTATACAAAAAAGAAGAGTATTTCCTTGTGTATCAAGACAATTTGCCATTTTTATGAATAGATCCTTAATCTGACCTTAGTATATATCCCCTTGCTATTGTTCCATACAGACTCTCCCTGTATATTATCTTGTTTCCTTATATAACCAATAGGGACAGGGTAAAGAAAATAATTTACAACCACCATTATATTAAATATCACTAATATATCTTAATAATAAACCACTTGCTGTATTCTGTGCAGAAAATCTTAACAACCACTATGCATAAATTCTGAGTGGGCCGCTTCACCCAAATTATTTTTATATTAGTATTGGAAATCATGTTCATTTTAGCAAACATAATTCTTTTTTGCAGGCCTCAAGTATCCCAAACTCACTCAAGTCTGCTGTTCTTGGGAAAACTTCAGTGGGAGGAGTTTGGGCCATTGAGTCCTGCAAATGAAATCATGTCTGCCTGCATGCACATGACATCCAGTAATAATTACACATTCATTTCTGAGTACCAGTCCACTCAAATGTGATTCATAGTGGCCATTAGGAATTTCTGCTTGGGGAAATGCAAGTCTGAGGTTATTAGGAGGTGGTAGTGTTCCACCAGTCCTTTGCGTTAAATTTTCTCCAGAAAAAAACTGAAAATATATCAACCCGTCTATTATATCAGACGTTAAACCTTTGAGTGTCAGAAAGGTATCCAACGCATTGCAATGCAATGTGTTGGATACCTCTCTGGCATTCAATGGGTTAAATTGCTTACCACAAAGAAAACAAATGTTTCCAGCTACATAGGGTTACAATGAACCCTTTCAACTCCATAAGTTTGTGTAACACATTGCACTGTCATGCACTGCAAAACCCACTCTCATACCTCCCAACATTTCAAATTGCCAAAGAGGGACACTTGTGTTTTAGGGGGTGTGGCTGGGGGTGTGGCTGGTAGGCGGGGCATTACCGGGGATTTTTAGGCTATTTCATGACCTATTCATACCTCTTTGTGTAACCTAATAAATGACTTATAACAAGACCAAAGTATTTTATTTACACAGACTAATTTATAAACACATATACTGACTCTTAAACAAACAATAATGCAAGTTATATTGCTGTAGAACAATGTGATACACATATCTACACACCACTCTCCTAAAAAGAGGGACATCAGAGTGGGAAAGAGGGCTTTGGGTCTAAAAGAGGGACTGTCCCTCCTAAAGAGGGACACTTGGGAGGTATGCACTCTGGCACATAAAGGATTAATCCTTTGGATGCAGGAATAGTTAAATGCTGTGTATTCTGTATCTGCAGGCATTACATCTTATGACATGCGACATGAAATTGCAAATGAACCATTCAGTTTGAAATTAATAGGGCCGTAAAAAATGAACAGTCACTAATTAATAGGCTGTCAAGGAGATCCAGCACCAGCTTCTATTCATCTGTGGAAAAGCCAGCTCATTCCTGAAATACCAAAGTTATAATCTTCCAGGTTGAGATTAAGCTGCAGTCGCATTGTGTAAAGCAGATAGAAAAGCAAAGAAACAGACAATTAACTCCACAGCTTCAAACATGCTTGAAGAACATAACCCATGGCTAATTAGGATCAGTTGTAATGACAAGTTTATGTAAACTGAATGTCTATTTACAGGCATCATATATACAATTATTATGACAAAGTATGACTTGTAACACCTCACCTGTAGTATTGCCTTATATTATGGTACAATGTTTCTGTTCTTCTACAGAAGAGTTCAAATGCAAAAAACAGTTAATAGATCCATATTAGAGCCATATGAATTATACCTGCCTAGGTAAATCCTACTGTTAAATTAAAGGTATCATAGTCCTTTCCGTCTGATAAGAGTAAGGTGGGCCTTGTGATTTCCTTACTCCGACAGGGCTTTGGCATGGGCTAACCCCCTTTGGGAGAAGCAGAAACCCATAGTGTACAATTACCCTGAGTTTGTGGCATCCTTCAAAAGCGTATTTTATGTACTGGTAAGGCAGGGCATATGCTGTGAGCTTGCCCCACATGTCCGGGAAAATGCCAGCACCTAAGGTCCTATAGGGGACAGACCTTAGGTGGCGTCTCAGCATCCCTGGCTATCCAGAAGGATAAACCTCTAGTCTCCGTTGGGCTCTCTTGGGGCGAGTGTTCCACTATTACAGATGCACTTATTGACTCCGGTGCAGCGGGCCTCTTTATCGACAGTGCCTTCACCCAGAAGCACTCCATTCCATTGCAGCTCCGTACTAGTCCATTTGCCACTGAGGCGATTGATGGCAGACCCCTATAGCCGCCCTGATCACCCGCAAAACTGCTCTTTTGTCTATGGCTGTAGGGGCTCTCCATCACGAAACTTTACAATTCCAGGTGATCCACTCTCCTCACTATCCTGTGATCCTGGGTTATCCATGGTTGCACAGACACAATCCCACGGTCGATTGGGTAAGGATCGATGTCATGGCATGGTCACCTAACTGTTCCAAGACATGCCTAGCAAAAGTGGTGAAGGTGCTAACCACATCCCCGGTATCTTCGCTGCCTGAAGAGTACCAAGTGTTCCGGGATGTATTTGATAAGGGCCAGGCTGGTGAGCTCCCACCTCACTGCCCATACGACTGTACCATTGAGTTGCAACCGGATGCCATACCTCCTCGAGGTCAAGTCTACCCTCTTTCTGTGGTGAAGAATAAGGCCATGTAGGAGTATGTTGTGGATGCGCTGTCCCGGGGGTTCATCCGCAAGCACAAAAATGACTAACTTGTTCCTCTTACTACAGAGCTATTCGATTGATTAAAAGGTCCAAGGTGTGCACCGAGCTCGACCTGCGAAGAGCATACAATTTGGTCAGGATGAAGGAGGGCCAAGAATGGAAAACCGCGTTTAACACCAGGAGCAGGCATTATTAATACATCATAATGCCCTTTGGTCTCTGCAATGCTCCCATGGTTTTCCTGGAATTCTTAAAAGACGTCCACCGGGACATGATCCAGCAATGCGTGGTGGTATATTTAGACGACATTCTGATCCATACTGCCTCCATGAAAGCCAACATGCAGATGTAGCCCGAGTTCTGCAAAAATTAAGAGATAATAATCTATGTTGCATATTAGAAAAATGTGAGTTCCACCGCAAACAGGTCACCTTCTTAGGGTATGTAATCTCAGAGGTTGGTTTCACTATTAACCCTGAGAAACTCTCGGCTGTTCTCGAGTGGCTTCGACCTCTAGGTCTCTATTCCCTTCAACACTTCCTTGGGTTCGATAATTACTACAGGAAATTTATCCTCAAATTTTCCTCGATTGTAAAACCCCTTACCTACATGACCAAAAAAGACGGTACTACACGCACTGGTCTCTGGAGGCCATCAAAGCATTTGAGGCATTAAAAGTCGCCTTTGCCACAGCACCCATTTTGGCACACCCGAAACCTGAGCTTCCATTCATACTTGAGGTCGATACGTCTGAGACAGGAGTAGGCACCCTCCTGTCTCAACGTCCTACTCTTGAGAGTCAGTTGCACCTGTGTGGGTATTTCTCAAAGAAGCTAAGTCCTGCGGTGTGCAGCTATGAAATTGGTGATCGTGAGTTGCTGGCTATAATACTCACTCTTAAAGGATGGAGGCATTTACTCGAAGGAACTTCAGTGCCAATCCTAATCCTCACTGATCATAAAAACCTCACGTACCTGTCCGAAACTAAGTGCTTGACTCCAAGACAGGCCAGATGGGGCTTATTTCTGTCCTGTTTTAATTATGTGGTCTCGTACCTACTGTGCACCAAAAATGTCCTGGATTGATGCCCTATCCAGACAGTTCTCAGGCTCTAAGGAGGAGAGCCCTCCCAGTCTGGTTATCCCTCCGGATTGAGTACTGGCCACCATAAGTACAAGCATTACATCTCCCCTCGGGGAGAGAATATGAGCCGTCCAAGTAAATGCACCTGCTGAGACTCCTTCTGGGCACTGTTTCGTACCTAGTAACCTCTGTACCAAGGTACTTTCCACATACCATAATACGAAGTCAGCAGGGCATCCCTGTAAAAACCAGCTCCTCTGGTCGGTTTCCTGTCTTTTCTGGTGGCCAGAACTTAACAAAGATATTGCTGCCTTTGTCGCTTCCTGTCCAGTCTGTGCGCAGACTAAATCCCCCGTCACCTTCCAGTGGGCCTTCTCCAACACATACCTAATGAGGAGAAGCCATGGACACACACAGTTGGCTATGGTCTTTGTCAAAGAGGTCTAGCGGCTATACAGGGTTCCCAAAGTCATAGTTTTCAACCGGTGTAGCCAGTTTGTCTCGAGATTCTGGAGGGCCTTCTGTGCTCAGCTAGGTATCCAACTCTACTTCTCCTCAGCCTATCACCCGCAATCGAATGGGGCCAAGGAAAGGGCTAATCAGGCCTTGGAGCAATCCCTGCGGTGTTACATCTCAGACCATCAGAATAATTGGTTGGACCTGCTACCTTGGGCGGAGTTTGCTCATAACAGTGCTGTCTCGGCTTCTACCCGGCTCTCCCCCTCCATGATTCCAGATTTGTTCTCTCCCCAGGGGATTCCTGCATTGGAGGATCATCTCCAGCGAATCCGTTCCACATGGGTGCAAGTCCAAGAGTCGTTGCAGCGCTCACAACAATCCTGTGAGCTTCAGGACAATCATAAACGCCTACCCGCACCCTCCTATCAGGTCAGGGAGAGGGTCTGATTGTCCTCCAGAAATCTCCACCTCTGAGTGCCCTCTCAGAAACTGGCTCCTCGCTTTCTGTGGCATTTCTGTATCCTCCGACGTGTGAACCCTGTGGCCTATGCCCTAGACCTCCCTCCCAATATGCTGATACACAATGTGTTCCATGTCTCGCTGCTGAAACTTCTGGTATGCAATCGTATCACTACGGTCACTCCTCGACCCCATTCAGTGCCCGTTGACAGCCATGAGGAGTTTGAGGTCCGCTCCATAGTCGACTCTCGTAGGTTCCAAGTGAGTCTTCAATATTTGGTCCATTGGAAGGGTAAGGTCTAGAAGAGAGCTCATGGGTTCCAGCCGCAGACGTGCATCCCCTCCTCCGTGCTTTCCATGCACACTTTCCCCATAATACTGGACCTGCCCCGCGGGGGGGATTATTGAGGGGGG
The DNA here is from genome assembly GCA_037306005.1 of Rhinophrynus dorsalis. Classification (NCBI taxonomy): domain Eukaryota; kingdom Metazoa; phylum Chordata; class Amphibia; order Anura; family Rhinophrynidae; genus Rhinophrynus; species Rhinophrynus dorsalis. The sequence continues at coordinate 328,031,353 of CM074718.1, read as the reverse complement.
GTACTGTCAAGGTTTGGCTGAGCTGCTCTTTCTCTGCTGCTTGATTCTGCTGTCTGAGTTAATCTGGTGCTCTGCTATCTATTGCTGCTGCCTTCCCTGTTCTGAGTCTGGCTGAATCAGCTGACCTCTCTGTGATTGCTCAGCTGACTGCTATCAGCCAACCCTCCCAGGGTATTTAAAGCAGCTTGGCTCACTTCCTAGTTTGCCCTTGTGTTTGCTTCTGGCTGCAAGAGTGTTCTATTGCGTTCCTGGTTTCCTGTGCATTACCTGGCTTCTTCTGATGTCCCTTCTGGCTCTTGACTCAATGGCTTGTTCCTGACATCGCTGATCTCTGTATTCCTGACACAGGCTTGGCTGAGTACCTGTCTTGGTTCCTGACCCCAGCTTGTCTTTTGGTTTACACTTCTGGAACACAATTTTGCTTTGTTTGCTTGTGTTATTTTAATAAAGGTGTTTTGCACTTTACATTTTTGTGTCTGTCTTGTTCCTGGTCCCTAACACAACCTACTACTGCCAAAGGTTTTAATTACACTCTGTCAGTAAAATCATCCAGTGATAACACTATATATATATATTTTTTATAGATAGATGAGGTTCAATAACAGCTATGTATTAAACTCATCACAGACTATTAAGAGTATAGGGCTTTTTGTGACTGAACTGATCTACTTTTTGCTGAGCAATATTGGGTCAGTGTCACGGTCCTGGAACCAGGAACAGGAACTTGAACAGGAACCCAGGATCTTGATCCAATGAGGAATGAGGTCTGACTCAGCCTGCAGTCAGAAGGAAATATCACTGACTCACACCTGGAGCCAGTAAGGGTGAATACTGGCTCACGCCTGCAGTCAGTAGGAGCGAATACTGACTCACGCCTGCAGTCAGTAGAAGTAAGGTGAAAACTGACTCATGCCTGCAGTCAGCTATGCAAGTCTACCAGAGCCCCAGGCCCTCACTATATTGAGTGTCTGATCACCAGGGGAAAAGACAAAAGAATAGTCAGACAGAGCCACAAGTCAGCACCAGAGGGGGTAGTCAGACAAGCCAGGTCATACACAGTTCAGGTAGTCAGCCAGAGCCACAAGTCTGCACCAGATTGGATGTCCACTATTAGGGGTTAGGCAAAAGAATAGTCAGACAGAGCCACAGGTCAGCACTAGAAAGGATGGAAGACTAGCCAGGTCATACAAGGAGCCCAAGGTAACAGAACTGCTATGAACAACAACGCAAGGGCAACTGAGTCAGGACTCAGTCTGCCCTTTAAACCCCTCCACAGGAAGTAGGAGGAGCAGCTCAGAGGGAGGAAGTAGGAAGTTGGCAGGAGGAGACTACAGGAAGCCAGCAGATAAAACAGAGGCCTGCAGCATGCTTGAAGCCTCGAGCCTGCAGAAAAATTGCTGAAGTCAAGGTAAGCTGTAACAGTCAAATAAACCCAATACTGTATACTCGAGCATGTTTCTCCTTTTTGGTTTTGTATATAATTCTAGACCTGCAGAACACCAATATATTACAATACTCACTGACATATGAATGTATTATCCTTTGTGGCATTTGAAATGTTGGGAGGTATGAGAGTAACAACCTATCTTTATAGATGTCCAGTGGTTTCTAACCTCAAAAAATTAACATCCCTGCACAAAAGACCAAGATATGTCTATATAGGATAGTCAAAACATGCACTGAAAATTTAGGATGAGATTTTTGGGATGTAAAACAAATAACTACATTTCACAGATGTTAGTTGAAAGTCAATTTGATTCTTAGTTGTTAGTGCCTGTTTAATGATTAAAGGAATAGTCTTTTGCTAAACCATTAGAGAAATTAAACCATGTACTGGATACAAAAGGCTTATTAGTTTATAAAATATGTTTGTTTTTGTTTTTTTAACGTATACTAGAAGTACATGTCAAGTGGTCTTATCTACATTTGGCTTTCAATGCTTGGATCTCTCTTACATCAATGCCCTAAATAAGAATACAAAAGAGGCGTTATAAGAGCTCATAATAGTTTTGTTCCTTTGGATAATACCCACTCAGGAGCTGCTCTTCATTCTTTTGCTCCATCATAAAAGAGATATATCCATGTACATATCAGTCTGACCCAGCAACAAAATAATCTAAAACATATTAGCAAGTTAAAAGGATAGTAATGTTTCATAATAAAAGCAGCTCTAATTAATCATCATAGTATTTAGACTTTGGAGAGTGTTATTTCAATTCTGTCAGAGTTGTAGTTCAAGAGTAATTCAATGACAAAGTATCCCCCTCCCGACCCTTTTACGGATGTAACACTGCTCAGCCAGAGCAGAAGGGAGGTGCCCAGGTAGATTGCAGAGAGGGACAATCTTCAATTAAGATAAGGGAAAAACCTGAAAAACTTGTCAAGGGGGCAGGGCTTTCATTGTTCTCATAGGAAGAAGATTGTCCCCTGCTGTTATCTGTCTGGTCTATGGACTGCATTCCACATCTGAGAAGAAATGGCTTACACTAGGTAAAAGGGGCGTGAGGGGAAACTTTGTTTGTGAATACCTCTCAAACCATAAAGGTTTGAGAGATAAGACGTATATCGGTCGTCATGTTTTTTTAATGCCTACAAAATAAAATAAAGATAAAATGAAGTATTACTATCCCTTTAAAAAGAAATACCAGCAACATAAATTAACTCTATTTACCTATGTACAGATCGGTGTTACAAATATAGACTTTTTTGAGAATATATATTTTCCTCTGTCTGCTGGCAGTGGTTGCTTCCTTTCACACTTTCATTTTGGGTATTGGTTGTTTAGCCCCTTAACAACGAACTGTCCAGAAAGTGAACTTCCCTTAAGGACCACTTTGATCTTGGCCTGCACACCGATATACATGAATGATGACGTGTACCAGCACGCCAATTGGGGGTCTTAGAGAGACCTTCCTGTCTTGGAGCAGTCAATTTCAGACCTTGCTAGTGTTTACAGCACTCCCTCAGGAGCACTATAAGCACAAAATATGTGCAGTGCCAGGACAGTTGCGGGTCATTAATGGGTTAAGAAAATACGTTTATCCTACTCTCTCATTTTCTGGATCTAGAGGGTTTTTACCCTCTTTGTTTTTAGTGCCAAATCTTCTTCCATTTTCTCATTTAGTGTTGCTTCTATTTGCAACTTTCAAGTCTTCAGGACTTCTTCTGGCAATGAAGTCTCTTCCTGAGGGCCTCCCAACTCTCATGATTTCTCTTTTTCAACACCAGCTCCAGATGGGGGATGAAGTAAGGTGTGATAAACAGGTGATAATGGGGAGATAACTTCTCCAATGATATTGCTCTAGTTCCTATGTTATTCTATGGAGCTTATGCACTAAGATATCTCCCACTGGAGCCTGGACTTGATGGATGCATGTCTTTTTTTTTGCCTCATCAGCTATGTTACTGTGAAGTTGTGATCTCCTTGGGATCTGCCCAAGATTTTTTATTTTTATTTTATATTTGATATCTGGCTCCTTTCCCTTACGTCCATTGTGTGCCCAAGTAACTGCCTTACTCCTAATCTGTTTCTACCATTCTCTGTTAGTTTCACTCCCTTGTATTTTTCTTCTGCTGCCTTCCTGATTCATTACTTTATACCCCTTTTCATTGGCCTCACTCTCTTGCCTAATCACTCTGCCTGACTCACTTCTTTACCCCCCACATTTCTGGTGGCCTCAATACCTTGCCTAAATATAGTGATGCTCCCACTCACTTGTATCCATCCTTACCTGACGTATTCTCTTGGCAATACACTCTGTTGTCCATCCTCACTTGTCTCCTTCCTGTTGAACTTGTTCTCTTGCATCCACCCTCTGCCTGACTCCCTTGTCCTGTTTCGAGTTGGACATTCTTTCTTGCTTCCACTCACTGCTAGGCTCTCTCTCTTATCTCAACCCCCTTGTCTCCACTTCCTTGCCTGATCTAATTTGCTTCTATTTTTTGTAGTCTTCTCTTCTTTTTCTCCATTGCTTGTTAATCAACCTCCCTTTCCTCCCACTTTCTGTTGGCCTCTTTCCATTTCCTCCAGTCCCTGGCTACCTCATTCATTTGCCTCCACTTCAACTTAAAACCATCCATTACCCCAAGACTTATGATTTTCATTTTTGTTATTTTTACTTTCAGATATCCTCTCCATGCAAAATTATAACTAATCTTAATTTACATTTTTTATATTCTTCTATATTATAAATATTTTTAATAAACATTCCAAACATATCCACTCTATCTGCCTTTATTTCTTCCAAATTCAAAGCTTAGTAAATGTGTTAACTGTGTTATTCTCAGTATTCAAATGTCTCTTTGTAATGATATCCCCGCCCCCCAAAAAAGCTATGATGTGCTTTTTTCCTGTTTTCCCCTTTCTTTCCCACTGCTATCTAAAACTTGGTGCTGAAATGAGTCAGAACACAGGAGCCAGAGAAAGAGGAAAAGGGACCTTCATCCATTTGGAAAAGTACCTCACAGCAGCTAATAACCTAGAGTGGGGGAAAAGACAGTAGAGGTGTAGTTGGTGGCCAGACTTTGATGAGCTATGGACCTTAACTGTGGAGCAGGGGAGGACTGGGCTGGGGGGCAAGGGGACAATTGCCCACTGGACTGGTCATGTATCTGGGCCTGTGGGCCACTGCCTTACACTATCTTCTGCTGGTGCTGTTAATGAAGCTACACTGGTGATACCACTTAACTTACAATCCAAAAGGAGCTACACTAGTGATACCACATAACTTGCAATCCAAATGGAGCTACACTAGCGATACCACAGAAAATACAATACACTAGAGTAGTTCCATTTCATTTGTAAGCTCTGTGGTATCACTAGTGAAGCCTGATTTCAGTTGTAAGCCCTGTGGCATCAGTGACCTATTTCACAATATTAATGCCAATTATAAAATTAACAAAAGGGCATGGGCTGCAGCATTAGTGAAATTGGGCTCTTGTTTGTAATTGCTCCAAGCTAAAAGTTGCCAGCCCCCCTGCTATGGACTTGGGAGAATAGCTGAGAGGGAAAGTTGAAATATTTTATTTTAAGGAATATTTTCATTAAGCATGTAAGTGATTTAATATTGACCTAAAAGACCTATGATCCTCTGGTTGAACTGTTAGCACTGACAACCCCAGCTGAGCTAGTAGAACAAACTCCCCCGAAAGAGCAGTACTACTTGAAATGAGGTAATAGAACACACTGTCAACTTGATATGCTGGAGAGAGGTAGCAGGCAGATGGATACTGCCAAATACTTTTGCAGTCACCTCCAGTGCTGGAAAGACAGAATGTTCTAAATGAATATACCCAGAGCAGTGTATGTATATGGATGTTTCTAAGTAATAAAAAGTGTATAAAAAGTATATGGACCTTGCCTGGACCTGATATAATACTAAAGTGCGGACATAACAGTGACTTGCAGGTTGTTGGGCCCTTATTTGGGAAACCAACCCAAGTTTATTCTGAGCCACACCCCTTGCACCATAGTGGACAAATGAAAATGTCCATTGGCTTCAACAGGGCTTTTAGCCCCTTGATTACTAGAGATTTATCCAACGCATTGCAAAGAAATATGTTGAAGACGTCTTTAGCAATCAAGGGGTTAAAAAAACAGCTCTATGTAAATCAACATTTGTTCCCCGTTGTACACTTTTCTCTAGAACTGCAGTTGTTTAGCTAGATACAGCTTACAGTCCCTTAATTGAATGACATGCAATGCATTGCAAACCAATGTTCTGTGCAGGGCCAGATTCATATCTCAGGAGCCTGTAGGCACAGATATCTGAAGCGCCCCCCCCCCCCCCCGGCCATCTCCACAATGCTTCAAATCTCCATATTGCCCTCACATTGACCCCCATCAGCTCTGCATTGACCCCATCAGCTCCACATTGTCCCCCATCAACTTCCATTGCCCCCATCAGCTCCACATTGACCCCATCAGCTCCACATTGCCCTCATATTGCCCCATCATCTCAACATTGCCCATTCAACTCCATAATGCCCTCACATTGCCCCCCCATCAGCTCCACATTGCTTGCCCCCCATCATCCCCATTTTACCTCACATTGCCCCCATTATCTTCAAATTAAGCCTCATTCTCTCCCCCACATCCGTTTCCTACCTCCGTGGTGGTCTAGCAGCTGGAGAGATCTGTGCTTCTGCACAGACCTGCAGCTGCTCCAGCTCCCGCGCGGCCTTCCCTTTAGTAATGCAGAGCGCTGGGAGATTTCATCTCCCAGTGCTCTGCATTACTAAAGAGCCGGGAGAGCTCACAGCTTACAATGCAACGGCGGATGGCGCGGCATGGCAAGCCACGCCACGTCAAAAAAAACAAACAAAAAAAAACAATTGCAGTGGCAGGTGCCCCTCTGTAGGGTGCGCCTGTAGGCAGATGCCTTCTCTGCCTTACGGAAAATCCGGCCCTGGCTCTGTGTACCCCTCTGGCACTCAAAGGCTTACATTGTTGCCAGTAATGTCAGGGATGACATAAATAAAATGCATCTCTATGAAAAGAAAGTGATTACAAAAATGATTTGAGGAAAAAACCCAGAAATTAGTTATGACCTCTGGAAGAAATTCCCAATTGCATTTATTAGCTAGCTGTGAAGACAATTCCAATTACAACAAAACCTGAAATAAGTCAGAGAGCCACTGCTTTGAGCAATGAAGTGACTAAAAAGTAAAGTCATTCCTCCAAACAAGTAATTAATTAACATCTTTTAAGAGAGGCACCATAACAAAAAGAAAGATGGTCATGTGTTAAACCACCGTGGCTTTCAAAGGATGCAAACTCAGTGTTTGCAACTTTAGTTATTTATACTCTTCTTAGCCAATCCTAAAAAAATGGATGTATATAAAAGTTCAGTGTCTCTCTGAGGAAATAGATACAAACTCCTTTGCTACAGTAAGGCAACAATCACATTTACATTAATATTTGCTCGCAAAGTGTAAATGACCAGGTCCATACCTAATCAGAATATTATATATTTCATACAGGTCCTATAGTTAGCTTTCTAGATTGGAGTTCCAGATGCAAAACAGATGGAGATGTATACCATACAACAAGGTCAAAAAGTGTTTCATCAAGGTGTAACCTGGGCGACCATGTTAACACTTGGCATGCGATATATACACATCTGCCAATTGCATCCATTTCATTAACATGGACAACACTTGAAAAATAGCACCTGAGGGTGCACCATTCCCAACAATAAACCACTGTTTTATTCATTATCAGTGTGTACTTATTAAACCTCTTGTTTTGTAGTCTCCCTAAGTATAAGGGTATCCATGGTATTGACCCTTGCTCTATGAGTGCACAAAGGGAATCATCTGTACCTATCTGACAAGGTTTACTGAAGGCCAAAATGTATGTCTGGTGTTTTGCTATTTTTCTGTCATGCAGAGCAGAATTGCCTGACATTTTGGAATTAGACCCTCTATGGCCAAGACCAGGCTGACATAAATTTCTTCTCTTCAATGGAACATGGGAGTGAGAAATGTGACTCAACAGAACCATCCCTAAGAATAAACTACAAAATTGTATTCATTCTCAGTGTACAGTTGTAATACCTTTTGTTTTGTAGGCATGGGCCCTTGCTCTCTTTGTGCCTGGAGGGAATCAGCTGCAGCTGAAGGCCAAACTATATATATATCTGTTTTTTTGCTGTTTCTCTTGTGCAGAATAGATTTGCCTGACATTTCGGCACTGGACTGTTTGTGGATGGGACTATCCTAATGGCATTCCAGACATGGGCTTTGGCTTTCCATGTGCCTAGAGTGGGCCTTGTCAGAGAGGTTCTGCTATGTCTGGAGTTTTGCTGTTTCTCTCATACAGAAAATATATGTCTGATTGGGACCAGTCTAATATAACACAGTAATATAATCAGGGCTCAAAATTTCCACACACTACTAGCCAATGGCGAGTGAAAATTTTGCCCTGGCGAGTAGAAGTTCAGCCCTGGTGGGTATGTTTTGGCTTGCAGTGGCGAGTAAATTTTCAGGTCTGGCTAGCAGCAAAGGACTTAAAATGATAAGCCCTGATATAATAGCATAGTAACATTTTAACATAGTTGATAAGGATTAAAAAAAGACATGTGTCCATCAGGATTAGCCCATGCCTATTAGACTTTAGAATGTGGTGAGCCTATTGAGATATGCTAAAGACTGATTAGCCAATACTTACAAATATACAGACCAGATCAGAGATCAATCCTTTAGTCCTAAATTAAACTTATCCTACCTCCTTCATGCACCTAGATGCAAGATACAATCTCAATGCCAATTAAACCTTTACTTTTATTAACATTAACTTTTGGCAATTTAAAAGACAGAGCCTATTCACCAAAAAACATACACAGTACTTTCTCCCTCTCACAGGAAACCTAGATTTTCAGAGTGGGCAATCTGATTTTAGAATTACTTACTGGGCCCATAAATTACTGGAATAAGTGGGTCAATTGATTAATATAGACAGTTTTCAACCTCTCACATTTGATGAACTCAGACACAAATTCAGTTTCCCTACTGGACATCTCTTCCCTTATATACAGGCCAGACATTCTCTACTATCAGTACTCCCAGAGTAAATCCCTCAGGTCGTTATATAATTCCCTATCAAGCAAACCACAATCTCTTGCATAAGCACGCCCCATTTCTATAAGTATCTACTTATCCCTCTTGATTATAACCAAGTTTCCTCAGGTCCACAGAAATGGCTCCCAAATATTACTCCAGCAGACATTTTTACCTCCTTTATTAGATGTTTACATAGTTCCCCAGCATATATTTCCAGGAACTTCTATACTGATTACTACATCTCTCTTATGTCCCATCAACCCATGTGAAACTTATAAGCCTTCAACAATCAGATCACAGTTTTGAATGTGTTGGTGCCTCGTTATTTCATATGCTCCACACCTGCTCTTGCATATGACTATTCTGGCAACATGTATCGACATTCTTAGAGACCACATCCAAATTAAATTGTTGTTCCCCGATGCATCATTTCTTTTGGGTCACTATACATTCGATGCTCACACCACTAAATTGCAAATCCAATTACTTTATCTTACTATCATGCTAGAAATTAAATGCATACAATCAGTGTGGATCGAACCCTCCCCTACCAATGTTAGAATTTTAACTGACATTCTACTGCATTATGCCAAGCTACATTGCGTAATAGTATGGGAGCTGTTTCTTTCCACACTCACATCAACAATCCTTTATATTGGAATTCAAATACACTACTTGGATGGACAATAGGGACGTTAGGAGTTAGATTGATCTCATAATCTATCCCTCATCATCAGATTAGTCTTCCAACAGATGATACCTATTAACTTGTTCACTATCTGACTGCCTAGAGGTGGCTGGGTCTGGGTAAGTTGGCCCTGCTTCTCACTGAGACAGCCGGAGAACCACCCCTCCTGCTCAATCCCCTCCAAACACCTGGACCTCTTTGTGTTCTTGTTTTCCCTTCCCCTTTTGTTTTGTTTGGAAGTTGTATCTCATCTCTCCTCACAAACCTGTCCATATCATTGGCAACTGCTACACAAGGTATGGAACTCCGCACTGCTGAGAAATAATCCGTTGATGCATCAGAGTTTCTACTACTCATCAGCTGTAAATGTCATTTATTTCTATGTTAGGAGATGGACAACTGTTAACTATTCTTTTCTTAATTTACGGAACTTTTCTGTGGTAATATAAGAAAAAATTAAACAGTTTAAAAAAAAAAAGATTAGCCCATGTCATATCACTCTTGTTGATCCAGAGGAAGGCCAAAAAAAAAAAGAAAATCTTCTACTGAAGCCGTTTCCAATAAAACCTCAAGTGGGTAAACAAATTCCTTCCTGACTGTAAAAGACAGTTGGATATTTCCCTGGATCTGAAACTTAAAGATTATGAAAAAATGTTGTGAGATTCCATTCTTGAGTTGGTTCTCAATTACCTGCTTTGTTTCTGGTCCAGCCTCCTCCCTTTTTAAACCCTTGTCTAGTGCTCTACTGAAAGCTTCCAAAGAGTTTTCTCTGCTGCTGTCTCAATAGTGTACCAAGTATCCTGAATTCCTGTGTGCAGACCTGTGTTTGTCCTTGGATTTCCTCTGACCGCTGACTGCCCTTGACCTCTAAGCCTGACTGGCCACATCTTCAGCCCAATGACCTTGGCTTGTCTGGTCATTTTCTTCCTACTTGTAGTTCCAGACAGCAGCCTTTTTGGCCTGTCTCTTTCTCAGTGATGGTCCCTCTTTTGCTTACTTGTGCAGCTTCTCTAGCTAGCTGTCCTCTTATCGCTTCTGTGGTCATCTGCAGTTCTCTTTTTGCCCAGTGGGCTAGTAGTGACCCCCCCCCCACCACCACTTGTGCAGCTGTTTGATAGCTGATTTAGGTGGATTTATCTCTATTGCTTGTGCAGCTGTCTTCCAGGCTTCTCCAAGCAGCTAGACCCTTTGCCATTACTTGTGCTCAGTGTGGCTGTATTTTGTCACTTCCTGTGGCCTACCTTTTTGAAGCTTCTGCTATTTACTGTTTTAATCTCCTATGGCCTGTTTACAGCTGCATCTCAGTTAACTACTTCCCCTCCACTGCCTTCCTAGGCAGCTTGCTTATTCCCATCTCTCACTTGGAAAATTCTTATCCTGGAGCTCCCACTTGAGGTTAACCTTTCATTTACTATTTCTGTCTCCCTTTATGACACTTATTTCCAAGTATTCTTGTCTTGGAGATCCCTCTAGCCTCTCAGCACTGGTTTTATGTGTATTGGGAAAACTAGTAAGACCATTAAGTGCTGGGTCTGGCTCTTCTGGATACTAATTATAAGTGCTGTGCATTTACACATTAAGGACATGGAAATAATACAAAATTAGGAAGCACTATACTTCTGATTCCTCGTGTATTATAGGCCAGTGCAGCCCATTTTACATAGATGAAAAAAAAGAAAATAATGGACCACATTTCAAAATATACCTACTTGATAAAATCAGATCTCTCAGTATAAAATCCTTAAAAATAACTGCTTCTTTATATCTAAAAACAATCTGTAACTGTATATACAGTTTTAGTATGTATGTTTGTATATCTATCTATATATCTATATATATATATATATACAGTAATGTGCATACGTTTTACGCTGGTGTGAAAAAATGCTTTAAAAAATGGACATGTTACTAGTTTATTTTTATCGGTTAACAAAATGATAGTGAGTGAACAGAAGAAAAATCGAAACCAAATCAATATTTGGTGTGACCACCCTTTGCCTTCAAAACAACATCAACTCTTCTAGTTACACTTGCACACAGTTTTTAAGGAACTCGGCAGGTAGGTTGTTCCAGATATCTTGGAGAACTAACCACAATTCTTATGAGGTTATAGGCAGCCTCAGTTGCTTCTCTCTTCTCATGTAATCCCAGACATACTTTATGATGTTGAGATCAGGGCTCTGTGGGGCCATACCATCACTTCAATCACTCCTTGTTCTGCTTTACTCTGAAGATAGTTCGTAATGACTTTATATATGACTGTATGTTTTGGGTCATTGTCATGCTGCAGAATAATCTTGGGGCCAATCAGATGCCTTCCTGATGGTATTGCATGATGGACAAGTATCTCCCTGTACTTCTCAGCATTGAGGATGCCATTAATTCTGACCAAATCCCAAACATTTGCAGAAATGCAGCCCCAAACATGCAAGTAACCTCCACTATGCTTCACTGTTGCCTGCAGACACTCTCCACTTTCCAGCCCTTCGGCAAACAACTGCCTTCAGCTATAGCCAAATATTTCAGATTTTGACTCATCAGTCCAGAGCACCTGCCGCCATTTTTCTCCACCGCACTTCCTGTGTTTTCGTGCATATTTGAGTCGCTTGGCCTTGTGTCCATGTCGGAGGTATGGCTTTTTGGCAGCAAGTCTTCCATGAAGACCAATTCTGATTTCTCCAGACATAGATGGGTGTATCAGGGTCCCACTGTGTTCTGCCAATTCTCAGCTGATGGCACTGCTGGACATCTTCCAGTTGCTAAGGGAAGTAAGCACAATGCTGCCCTAAGTTTTCTTGGCCGACCACTGTGCCTGTGGTCCTCAACATTGCCCGTTTCTTTGTGCTTCTTCAAAAGAGCTTGGACAACACATCTGGAAACCTCTGTCTGCCTTGGAATTTCTGCCTGGGTGAGACATTACTGATGCAGTATAACTATCTTGTGTCTTGTTGCTATGCTCAGTCTTGCCATGGTGTATGACTTTTGACATTAAACTGTCTTCATCAGACTCACCTTGTTAGTTGAGTTTGGCTGTTCCTTACCCAGTTTTATTACTCCTACACAGCTGTTTCTGTTTCATTTAATAATTGTGTTTCAACTTACATATTAAACTGATGACCATTAGCTCCTGTTTGGTATAATTATTTAATCATATACCTGACTATATGCCTACAAAATCTCTGACTTTGTACAAGTGTATCTTAAAGTATTGATGCTGTTTTGAAGGCAAAGGGTGGTCACACCAAATATTGATTTGATCTAGATTTTTCTTCTGTTCACTCACTATGCATTTGTTAATTGATAAAAATAAACTATTAACATGTCTATTTTTTAAAGCATTTTTACTTTACAGCATTTTTTCACACCTTCACACCTAAATCAAAACATTGACCCAACCAACAGTGAGATCTGAAATGTTTCATGGTCAGCCTTGTGGGAGGTTTGTAGTGATGAAGATGCCTTAATCACATTCATAACAGATACCTTGTTGATCAGATCAATAGCATAATTCTATTTACTGAAGGTCCTGACTTTGAGGAGGGTTGCGTTAATTATCTTAAGTATCCATATAAGGAACGATAATACAATGGTATTTAATCTATTTCTACAAAGTCACCACAGGTTATGCCACCAATTATAATCTATACTAATGAATCAGGCATTCGGAGATTGATTAATAATGTCAAAACAGTTGATTTAACCAATGGTAAGTAGAATTGACTGACAGACCCATTTTATGGGTGGATATAGGAGTAAATCCAACTTACTGAGATAGTGACTACAAAAAATAATATTGTTCATCATTGGATGAGTCCATTCCCTAAACTAGTTTAACAACATAACAATCTTTGGCACTTTTCAGATATGCTGTGAACAAGCTGTGAGGTGAAATTGCCTCAAAATAGAAGACGCCGACCAAATGTTGTCACAGCCTTTAAATTTCTTTGAAATGTAATTCATCTGAGAATCTTTTGGTCATATATTTGATGGCGATATGGCTGCCTAAATACTCATGTCCATGTCTGAGACAACCTCTTACATTTTGAAGCCTAATTTTGAATCAGATATTGGAGATCATAATTCTCCTTTTTAAGGCTGGTAACCAAGAGCCCCTTTCAAGGGCTGGTAAGGATGTAATTATTTTTGACCTATTTCCCTTCCAACCACTTTCTCCAAATAAAATGCTGCTAGTCCTAAAATATTTTGGAGACTGTACTTTTTTCACACTATTATATATAATTTGGAGAACTCCAAGTTTAATTATTTTGCAATTTTTGCACTCATGAGAAATTCAGATGTTTATCTAATATAACATAATTTAGAATAGTGGTTTATGCAAGCCAGTTTACTTTTTGCCCCAGCGTACAGCCATTGCTCAGTTTGTGTGGCTAAAATTCACCCTTAATATAAAAGAAAATGTATGTATTCAATTATTTTAATTAACCCTTTTAGCGGCAGAGGGGTGCCAACACATTGTGGAGTAATTTTTTAGCATTCAAAAGGTTAACATGGAAAGTTACATTTTAAGAAATGTTCTTCCCAATGTAGATACCATAGGGGAGCGGAAGCCAATATTTATATATGAGTGCTGAGCTCAAAAAAAGAGAGATAGCGCACAAAACAGATCTAAGTGTAGTACTTTTTATTAATATAATAACACTAATAAAATGAATAATAAAACCATATAATGAGTATCGAGTACAAGGAGTGACTAGGTGTAGTTTAATATCTCAGTAAGAGGACTGCGGGATATATAGGTACATATACACAGTTCAGCTATACAGCGTAAACGTGAGTGTTTGTATTGTCACTGACAACGCTTATAATCGTTACAATGTATCTCCGTGATGGAAGAAAGGCCAATATGGGTAATTGAACATAAAGTGTCCCATAAAGATCCCCGCCTATCTACTCTTACTTTCAAAATTCTTGTTTAACTGCACATCAAATGGATCCAATCCGGGGAATCGGCGCACCACGTCCGTTATCCCTCCATGGTTCCGTACTATGCAGAGATCTTACAATCCATCACAATACTCGAACTCTCACCCCGATTAAACGTTAAATTAAAAACAAAAGGACCAAAAAACACATATAGAGTTCAAACAGATTGCACTACTATGCAACGCGTTTCGGAACACGTAGTTCCTTCGTCAGGCTTAGGTGCTTAGATGAGCTCAGCAGGGGTATCAGGTGGGAGATTCACTGAGGTGTGATAAAGAGGTGATAAAGTGGAGATGACTTCTCCAGTTATATCACTTCTCCAGTTCCTATGTTATTCTATGGAGCCTATGCACTAAGATTTCTTCATCTTTGCAGATCTTAGTGCATAGGCTCTATAGAATAACATAGGAACTGGAGAAGTGATATCACTGGAGCTGTCATCTCTGCTTTATCACTTTTTTATCACATCTTAGTGCATAACCCCCCTTTTCTCTATTTAGAAATGAGCAGACTGGATGTGCCAGATAGTTCTTTTCTCAATCAAATTCTATGTTCCTAAAGACAGGAATGGAATCCCCAGAGAGCACATGCAAGACTAGAATTTAGGCCACAGAAAATAAATAGGGCCTTTTTATATATCATGGAGTGCAAGGTATTTAATTATGAATTGCTCCAGATCATTTTTAGGTGTTGTGGTTCCTTGACTAAGCATTACACGTCTAGTAAATATTTAGAGGTTGATATATAGCACACTCTAGTGGTGATAAATGGAATAGGAGTATGTAATGGTCTAGATATCAGATGAGAGTTGGTACCGTGTTAGCCGTAGAAATACAGGAGGCAAATATAGTTTTTGATACCTTTTTGTTTAGCATGGAAAACACTGTGATGTGTACTTGTATTTAAGAGAGATGTTTTCATATTTATCTGTATAACATGCCTGAGGAAGAGACCTAAGGTCTTGAAAGCTTGCATTTAAATCTGCTTAGTTAGCCAATAAAAGGTATCAAAAACTATATTTGCCTCCTGTATTTCTACGGCTAACACAGTACCAACTCTCATCTGTTATCAGAATGGAAGATACCCCAATGTACCGCACACAAATGAAAGAAACCTCCTAAAGAAACTTGCACAACTGGATAGTGACATCTTCTTCCTGACTACATGCAAAAAGGAAAATTTAATACCTAAAGGCCTCATGCTGAAAAATCCTACACTGGACACATACAACAGCAGGTTTGCACAGCAACTATGTACCAGGACTTCCCAGAGGCTACGCAACAACCTTATTGGGATCTGCTACAACAGGAAATCAAAGATACAAGCAGAAATATCAGCTCTAAAGGAACAGCTTGGACCAGACACTGAGGACATGCAACAGGCCCTTAAACAGTACTACAGGAAACTACAAACACTCCTCATCAACACCAAGAGGAAGAAACTACAGAGACTGAGGTGCAAAGCAGGGTTACCAGCAGAATCTGTAAATCAACCAGAACAGAACTGCGTTGTGAACCTTTCCAAATATAAGCCAAGCAGAGAGGAAATATCTGTACTTTCAAAGGGCCTGTCATTCTGTCCCACTAAACCTGTGGACAGGGTAACACTCTGCAGTGACATGGAGGAGTTTTTCAGAAAACTCGGACTCAAGGAATTCTTCCATGACAGAATGGATAATAATTATAACACCACAGAGCTACATCACAACGTCAATGCACCCACAAAAAGATCCACCTGGACTCCAAAACCAGGAAGTAACCCCACACTGGACAGATACATAGAGAGTTTCAGGAACAGAGTCACTACAGAAATACTGGAAAGACAATGTGAACCAGCACCCAACCTAACCCAAAAGGAACAAAAAGCCATACAGTCACTTATGAATAACCATTATTATTAAGCCTGCAGACAAGGGAGGAGCTGTTGTTATAATGAACACTGTGGACTACATTCAAGAAGCAAATAGGCAACTCTCTGATGAAAGATATTATGCAAAATTACAAGAAGATCCCACAAAAAATTATACAAAACAACTTAACAGGATCATAAAAGAAGTACCCTCCAACACTGAAGAACAGATAAGGCCCCTTATACCAGCAGATCCAAAAATAGGCTCCTTCTACATGCTACCAAAAATACACAAGGAAGGAAACCCAGGAAGACCCATCACTTCAGGGATTGGTACACTCACAGAGAATATATCTGGCTGGGTAGAAAATACCCTGAAACCCCTGGTAAAACAAACACCCAACTTCCTTCAGGACACCACAGATCTTTTAAACAAATTAGCTGACTTGGGGCCAATTCCAGAGAGCACCATCCTGGCCACTATGGATGTAGAATCCCTTTACATCAACATTCCACACACAGATGGCATAGCAGCATGCCAGGGATATCTGGAACAAAATAACACACCCATGGAACCGGTAACAAAACTCATACAGTTTATTCTCACCCACAATTACTTCAAGTTTGGACAGGACCTCTACCTTCAGAAAATGGGGACTGCAATTGGTACCCGAATGGCACCACAATATGCCAACCTGTTTATGGCAAAATTGGAAGAGGACTTCCTGTCCACCTGCCAGATAAAACCCCTGGTCTACCTCCACTACATAGATGATATTCTTATCATATGGACCACCAGTGAGGAGGAACTTCTCAAATTCCATGAGAATTACAATACATTCCACCCCAATATCAACCTAACACTCAATCACTCACGCACAAGCATTAACTTCCTTGACACAACTATCAGTATTCAGAACAACTCCATCCACACATCCCTATACCGCAAACCAACAGACAGACCAACATGCCTGAAAAGCAATAGCTTCCATCCAAAACACACAAAGAACTCCATCATATACAGCCAGGCCATCAGATACCACCACATCTGTTCTGACAGGATGGACCGTGACAAGCACCTCCAGAAGCTCAGAGGAGACTTTATAAAACACGGTTACAGCGCAACTATTATTGACAGTCAGATACAGAAGGCTACCCAAATACCAAGAAAAAATCTGTTGCACTACAAAGAACAACATAAGGGAAACCGGGTGCCACTGGTGGTCACTTACCACCCCCAGGTTGAAGTGCTACGCAAAATTTCAAGAGAACTTCAAAAGAAATTACATACAGATGAAAGACTCAAGAACATATTCCCACAGCCTCCCTTACTTTCCTTCAGACAGCCTCCAAATTTGAAACAACTGATGGTGAGGAGTGCCCTGTATAAAAATACAAAAAATGACACATCTCCCTGCCTACAACAGAGATGTGAAACTTGTGCACACATTTACACCACGGACAACATACCAATTCCAAACACCCAGTTACACCATAAGATCAATGGTACCTTCACCTGTAAATCATCCAATGTAATATACCTTATCATGTGTGCAAAATGCCCAACAGCTCTGTATGTGGGAGAAACTGGACAAGCACTACATAGGAGATTTAATTCCCACAGATCCAGTGTTAATAACAAAAAGACAGAGACACCAGTGGGAGAACATTTTTGCCAAAATGGGCACAGTGTCAAGCATAGGCATGCGCACAGGGTGTGCCGGGTGTGCCCAGGCACAACTTAATCAGCCCCGTGCGCACCGGCCAGGGAAGCTGGGGATTTTTTTTTTCTTTTTTTTTTTTTAAATATATCTGCCGCGAGGGAGCGCTGATTTAAACTACCAAGCGCTCCCTCGCGGCATCTATGTGACAAGCC